>CM061041.1:66030237-66371956 GCA_030762985.1 Adelphocoris suturalis
AAATCGTCACACAATCGTCTATTATTCCTGTATTATACAGGGTGTCTCGCATAAGGTGGTCAGTACTTCAGGGCGAGATTTTAGAACTCATTCAATTTTCATTTCAAAAAAATGAACCAAATAAACTATTTCTGGCTTCATTCAGCCCTGTTACCTGTTACAGCTACGGCCCTGCTTAATTAGTTATAGTTCAGCTTTCTGTGCGCCTTTCATTTGAACAATAAATTTTTTGTTTACAGCAAAATTAATGACACAGAAAGATTTTCTTGGAAAAAACACGGTATGTAAATATTTTGGATTAGTAAAAGAGCGAAAATTGAAGGGTTTAAATGTTGAAATTCGAAACCAGAAAACTTTTTCAATAAGTAGTTTTTTTCGTAGATAATAGTCTCCTTTCACATGTTTCTCTCTCTCTCTCTCTCTCTCTCTCTCTCTCTCTCTCTCTCTCTCTCTCTCTCTCTCTCTCTCTCTCTCTCTCTCTCTCTCTCTCTCTCTTTCTCCTTCTCCTTCTCTTTTCTTTTTGATAATGATTTCGGGCCCCCTCACCAAGGCCGGGCCCCAGGAATGTACCCAGTGCCCCCACCCTCTCTACTAGCCTGTTTAGATAACGAAACCAACCATTCAGATATTACAATGATTTAGCTGTGGAGATCGTGGTATTTATGAAGATAACTAGCAGGAAAGCCCCTTGTTTAAAATACAACGGGCGCTAGAATGATAATACTTCAATAAAAAATGTCGCTTACATTTTCATCACCGTTGTTAGAATGAGGAAGAAATTAGGCTCAAAGCCTAATCAGCTAATCATGGTAGCTACGTACCTTATCTTTGTATAACCCAGCACTCCCAAAGAGACTCCATTTCAAATTGCAGAGTAGGTATTATACAGATAGAAATATCTTCAGAGTTTACTCAATTGATGAGTTTCTATCAAGAGACGTCTTCGGCTAGCTTTTGCTCTTCACGAATCCTGCTATAAATTAGACTTCCTTTTCCTCGGCATTGTGCTCCTCGTGCACTATTCACCCAAATAAAGTTTCAAATATTTACACCCTATCCACACACTTATCGCGCACTGCCAACAAAATAAATAACGTCAATTCGCTCTTAATCCACACGAATGTCCCGCGATCAAAAATCACCACAGTTTTTGCCCAACTTTTAACCCAATACGGTCAATTTGTTATTACCTACTATAAGTAAATCAATCTTTTTCAGATGCCACGAAGTTCTGTCGGCATAACCCCCCCTCTGAAGCCACTATAGTTGCTACTGTGTATGAAATGTTTGCAGGAACAAGCATAAATAAAGCAGCTGAGGCTCATAATATCGCGCGTTCTACTCTATAGTGACAAATCAAAAAACTCAAACAAAGTGGTGATGGAGAAGTTAACTATGATCAAAATCGTGACCACAAAAAAGTTTTTTCGGCATCTGAAGAACACCTCCCGTTTATTTAAGGTTCTGCCAGATCCAGTTGTCCGAAGAAGGAGGCAAATTAAGTTTTCTGTCGACTTCCAAGGTTTACATAAACGTAATGTGATTTACGTTTTTTCAATAGACCATGCTGACCACTCTCAGGGTTCCATTAAGTTCGTATATTTGTATTTTCATTTTCGTTGTTATCTAATCTAGGCGTATTCCCCCGTTTTTTGGCTCCATTCCAAGAGCAGTCCACAATTTATCGCCATATTCTGTTTGATTACAAAGGTTCATTATTGAAAATAATATCTAAACCATAGAAATTATGAAGCTATAACTGAAGAGCAATTCTACGATATAGTCTCTCTCTGGTTATCTTAACTAGGTACCTTGCTTTTTAGCTCTCTAAAGATTCTTTGTGGTCCTATTCTTATCGTTCCTAAGTCAAGCTGTGATCTTATGTGATTGTGAACTAGTTACATACGACATTAATTTGAGAATTCCCTATAATCTCAAATTCATAATGCTTTTGTATGATTTAGCATATTATAGTTGTCTCTAAGTCTAAGTTGTGATCAATAAGATCTTGGATTTCAATCGTGATTGAATGTGATTTTAACCAATCAATAGCCCTAAGTTTTCAATTTTAAGGTTTTCTATCAACTATAATCAAAATCTATTCGTCCTTAAGTCAGGCTGAGTTTTAAATACCTATGTGATTTTGATGTAGAACCTGCAAAGTTATTTTAAGAAATCTTAAAACTTAAGGAAGATCTTGTATAATAATAATCAATTATTGTTTGACTAATAATGAATGATTGTCTTGTATAATAATAATCAATGTGATCTAAAATTTGTCATTTTAAGGTAGGTATAAATAAAGCGGCTATTTGAGTTATTGGCGCATTTTCTTCTAATTTTAATGATCAACTGAGGTGGCCCTGGGTTCAACACCCTCTGCCCCTGAGTACAACGGGGTGTTTAAAAACTTCCCCATTTTTAAAAATATGCATCTGTAAAAAAAATTGCGTCTTGATGAATGATTAAGCCAATGAGAATTGTTACTAAGGAGTCGCTTCAAGGATAAATTGTAAAAATAGTATGAAATAAGGGTACTTTGATACTCAAATTACGATTTGAAGAAAAAGTGGCCCTGGGAACAACAGGTTACCCTAAATAGAAGTAACCGGGGGGTACAGGGGGCTGGGCTGGGCCCCTGGCAAGGCGCGGAGCGCCGAGTTTTTTTTCCCCCGCTTGGTTAGGCACTTGGGTAAGTCTCTCTGAACTTTTAAAAAACACAAAACAATAATTGTCTGATGACACCTTCTCCTCTGTGAACGCCAATTTACGAGTTTTTTGAATCTAAGTACCACCATTCTATAAGTAGGTACCTAAATACTTACTCGGAAATGAAATTAGATCTCACTTGTGGGTGATTTCCTGTGCTTTGGAACTCCCCAATTGCCGATCTGGGAATTGTTTTCAAGCGCCGCTGCTGGGGAACACGGAGGAGAAAGAATGGGCTAAGTAACACTCCATACTAAGCGGTTAATCGCTGGTGGCTTTACTCAGAAGAGAGCTGCATCGGCTAAATGAAACGTTCTAGTGAGCGGAAACCAAGGTTTAATGAGAAGAGAGGAGAGGAAAGCGATTTATGGGCTTTTTTTCGGCGTCTTTATTGGCTACCGCAATTGATGGCGGCCCTCAGTTGAAAGGATCTAAAAGAACCGGGCCTGAGAGGGAGATACTTAAAAGAAATCTTCTAATCCCACTCTTCTTGGAAGCGAATAAACGTTTCCGGTATTAACTAGGAGAGGGGATCCTGTTAATCCCCCCAACCATTTGTAATTCTCTCAAATTTCAAGATCCTCCAAGAATCAGTACCTATGTAGGTACCCAGCAAAAATAATGCTGCTAATTCTCAAACAAACGTCTATACTTATTTTCAAAATTTTCGTCGGTACAGAATACTTTTTTGACATGGATGTGCCTTTTAGCTGGGAAATTCGAGAAAATTGTGTAGCTTTTTTGTAGCCTAAAAAAGTGTACAGGAAGCTTTAATTTCTATTGATTTTCACGTAACAAATGCGTTACTAGCGAAGTGTAACTCCCTTAGTTTTCATTGCAAAAACCGTTCGCCACCTTTTGGAATGCTCTATTTTTATCACAACATCTCATGATCCATAAGCCATTGTAATATCGCTAAGTAATCATAATGAACTAATAATATGAAAAGAAGGCACTGCATGGTAGGTATACAATTGAGTACCAAGTAGGTACTTGTAAGCAGTAGGTACTAAACATATCCATGATCTATTGTTCTTCCCATCGAGGGAGAAATTGAAAAGTTTTGTTAAGTAGGACCGCCATCATGTTGTCAGTTTGTAAATACCGATTTTCAATGTTGTTATTTGTGATTTCTGAAGAAATTAAGTTTTATGTAGATATTTTTCGTTCGTGAATGTTGTTTTTCATTCAGTTTCAACATTTTTTAAGCCCATATAAATGAAATTGAAGTAGGTTCATTTTTTCTGAAGAAGCAAACTGCGCTCTGCTGATCGATCATCCAAATCATCATTGATACTCAACAGTCCCAGGAAGGGCATTGAATATCAGCTCCGCAGGTTCAATAAGAAAGAAATTGCACTCAATAAACAATCCGCTGATCATAAACGTCTGAGGCCTTCTTATTTTGCTTCCTCACTACCGAAAGTAGGGGGAAGCTTTGTGTTCGTGACTGAAGTCGATAAAAATTTTGTCCTCCAAAATCAAAATTTCATCTTGCTTTTTGCGTTTTAGAGCTTGCTGGTCAATTCTGGCTCCGTGTCTCTGGCATTTTGAGATTTTCACACTCCAAAGTTAGTACTTGTTGCACTAAACATGTTATAAGAAGTTCCTTAAGTTGAGTCAGCCAATTAAATCTTATATCTTTATATAAATAAATAATTCCTGGACTTTTCTATTTTTTCAAGAGCGGGCAAACATCTCTTAGGGTATCTATGATTTTCCATTTATGTATTTTTTAGTAACCACTTGAGACTGGTTTTTAAAATGGGTATCATCAAATTTGGGACATCCACTTCTAATCGGACGTATCCACTGGGTGTACTAAGGGGAAGACCAAAAGCCATTTGAAAAATTTTAACTGAACTTTTTCTAGGTCAGGACAATATCTCAGCGCCCAGATCTCTGCTCTGTAGAGAATAGTAGAACGGACAATGGAACAACAGCATGATTTCTCTGAAAAATTATAGTTGATTGAAACGTGAAATGAGTACCTCGTCGATTGGAATTGTAGGTTCCTAAGGAAATTTTAATAGAAAGATGAGAAACATATAGGAATAGGAAACAGAAGTAGGCAATGTTTGCATGGACTGGAGTAAGAGATAACGAAGTTGCAGACACCCTCTCAAACCTAGGACGTCATCATGGCGCACCTTTAAATTTAAAGGTCCCATATACAGATGTGTATGTGCATCTCTATCGACAACTGAATAACGAGTGGCAAGCGCTGCACGACAACGCTGAAGAGAGAATAAGATATCGGATGGCAAACCCTCATATTTCTTTAAAACATGGTTCCATCAGACGGAAATGGATAGAACATCGATCCGATTGATCTCCATCTCCGTTCGAATCATGGATTGTGTTCATCATATTTGAATCGAATCGGACAGCGAGAATCACCAATATGCACAAAATGTGGCCCCAGGAAGAAACGCTGCAACACATACTTTATACCCAACCTACACCACAGCTAGAGGTAAAATGTTAGGCTCAATCACCCAACATATGGAGATCCCCGTAAATTACCACCAAATTATTCATTCGAAATCGCAATCAATCTACAGAACTGTGTGCGCGTATATTAATGACATTAAAGTGAAAATTTAATACTGTTTAATTGTTATAATTCGCATCATGACGTAATGTTTATGAAATGAATGTTCATGGCTGTTGCCCCTGGCTAATGTCAACTGAAGAAAAAATAAAAATAAAAAACCAGAACAGAATAAGTTACCGACATGATCTAACCCCACGGTCTACAATACGGAACCCAGCTACCCAGGTCAAATTTGAAATATAGCATCTGGGACTAACCTTCCTTGGGCACTAAGACCACTTTGATATGTTCTTAAAACTGTGGAAACCGAGTTGTACATGCAAACCAGTGTTGGGCATAATCTTATCGTCGAATACGAATACGATTGTAATAGCGATAATTATTCGTTGATTCTGAGTCAACGGCGATTATATTCATATTCGTCGGTCGGCGATTACACGAATACAACCGATAAAAACGCTGCAAATTATTACACAAAGGTTTATTATTTATGTATTAGACAGCCCTTCTACGTAGATCTCTGGTCCATAATTATTAAACGCCGCTTATAGTATATTTAGTATCGGAACTCGGAGCTTCGGACCTCACAAATGGGTTCAATCCATTACAGCAGCGGAATCTCACAGTTTTACGCTTTTTAATATAGTTGATAAACAAAACAATTTATTACCAAGTCATCTTTCCAACACATAGGTAAAAGTGTTACCTAAACTGTATATTGATATCATCTAATTGGTCAAATTTCAAAAAATGTGCTGACAAAATCACTGAAAATGGCTAAGAATTATTAAATTGATATTTTTTAGCATAAGATTGGTGAAATAAAGTTTATCAACTATGAAATAGAACATTCAAAAATTTATGTACGAAATTAAGCTAAAAACTTAAACTTCATTAAATTTTGTTTTACAAACACTGAAAATTGTGACACAATCTATAGCAACTTCTCAACTACTCGGTTGTACGTGAAAATCATCTTTAATTTCGTTCCGGACGTTACATAAAAAATTATTGGGGGTCGGCCTAAGAATTGCATAGTAATTAATATATATACAGGGTGGTCCTTAATGAACGTACCACCCTTTCAATTTCGTTGGTTGTGGAGAAATCAAAAAACTTGTCGAAGTAACCTCCCCTTATTTTTTTGCAAAGAATTCGAAAATTGCAGTTTGAAGCGTCGCGCATGCGCGCAAATGCGCGCTGCGCGCACCAACTTTGTTTTTTCAAATGGAACCCCCCCATTTTTATTGCAGATTCGCATTCTACATCAAATTTCATGAACATTTTACTTCGACAACTTTTTTTTTCCACTGCGCGAAACGGGCGCCAGGAGCGTTCAAAGTTGCTAAAGTCATCAAAATTGCGCAAAACATGGATTATGGTAAACCCCAAGTGTGGCACATGACTTTACATTGTTTTTCAGCGCTGATTCACGTGGTGCTGTCAGTTTTTAGATTTAGCTCAGTTTTTTCGATTTTATAAGCTTAATCTACGTCTTTTGGTGAAATATTACAGTTTTTCCGAATTATCAACTTTGGCAGTAGATTTATTTTCCCTCGCCCTTTCGCAACCCGGGCTTGGGACCGGCTAAGGCGGGCTTAAAAATAAATCACACTCCTCGATAATTTTTCTGCTAAAATACAACAAAAACAATTCCTTCTTTTTTAAAAAAGAATAAAAGAAAAAAAATTAAGAAAATAAATCGTTCACAGTAGTCGTTCAAATGGACCGCCGTCGTCCTCCAAACAGGCGGCAGCTCGACGTTCCCATTCGGTGGTGACTGCCTCGAACGTAGATGCCGGAGATACCGAATCGCAGGCGTCGATGATCCGCTGTTGCAATTCGGCAGCACTTGCGATAGGAGGGAGGGAGGCGTCGTAGACCTTGTTCTTCAGGTAACCCCATAAAAAATAATCTAGTGGAGTCAAGTCCGGAGAACGGGGTGGCCAAGAAATCAGGCTCCGATTGCCAATCCACCGAGAACGGAATCGGGCATCCAAATGGCGTGTAACAGCCCGTGCGTTGTGGGCAGGACAACCATCATGTTGGAACCACATTGCCTGCCTGGTGGCGAGAGGGACGTCCTCCAACAATTCAGGCAGAACCTCCTGGAGAAACTGAAGGTATCTCTCCCCGTTGAGGCTACCACCGGTCAAGAAATGTGGCCCAATGAGGTGGTTGCCGACCAACCCACACCATACATTTACCGTGAAACGCACCTGGTGCCTGGTGGAATACGATAATCGTGGATTCTCGTCAGCCCACGTTCGAAAATTCCAACGATTGAAGAGTCAATTGTTTGAAAATGTGGACTCGTCGGTCCACAAAAGAGCGGTGGCCATGTGTGGGACCTATTCGCGGAGCGCCTCCATGTGTGCAAGGAAAAGCAGCCGCCATTCCTTATCCTCTTCGCGCTGACCATGAACGACATGAGACCTAAATGGCCTCATGCCATAGGTGTGAAGGACCCGATGAACTGTGGTTTTGCTGCAACCAACTACTCGAGCCGTCTGACGTTCGGAAGAGTGAGGATTTTCCCGTTGATACAGCAACACGTCCAAATCAAAGTTGAAGGAGCGTACAGCGGAAGGTCTTCCGGGTGGACGAGGAACGTCAACTCTGCCCGTGCGAACAAAACGGCGAACCGTTCGTAATATCGCCTGGTGGTGAACCAGCCGATTAAACACTTGCTGACAAGCGGCTGCAGTTTTTCGAGCATTTCCGTCGTGCGTGTAGTACAACCGCACCATCTCGGTCAGTTCGTTTTGGGTAAAACGCGGCATGATACGCACTCAAGAACGTTCACAGTGAGACTATTAACCGGATCAGTTGCTTCTCACGATTAAAGACAAAATAAATATGATAACGGGTACAGATCAACTTGGAGTTGAAGTCGTAACGTGAGCGGTTAGTGACGTCTCGTCACAAAGTGCAGCAGATAAGCAGTCCGAGAATCGAGAAATCCGAGTTATTTACCTCTTGTGATTCAATCGTATTCAAACGCTTTTGGTACCATAACATTCATGATTTCTCAGAGTATCCTTCTGGGTGCAGGAACCAAGCCACTTTTTTCTTAAAAAAACGACCATGTTTCCGGCTGTTATTTCGGATTCATCAAGTTCAATAAAAAAACACCACGTAATTTATTTTTAAGGCCGCCTTAGCCGGTCCCAAACCCAGGTTGCGAAAGGGCGAGGGAAAATAAATCTACTGCCAAAGTTGATACTTCGGAAAAACTGTAATATTTCACCAAAAGACGTAGATTAAGCTTATAAAATCGAAAAAACTGAGCTAAATCTAAATACTGACAGCACCACGTGAATCAGCGCTGAAAAACAAAGTAAAGTCATGTGCCACACTTGGGGTTTACCATAATCCATGTTTTGCGCAATTTTGATGACTTTAGCAACTTTGAACGCTCCTGGCGCCCGTTTCGCGCAGTGGAAAAAAAAAGTTGTCGAAGTAAAATGTTCATGAAATTTGATGTAGAATGCGAATCTGCAATAAAAATGGGGGGGTTCCATTTGAAAAAACAAAGTTGGTGCGCGCAGCGCGCATTTGCGCGCATGCGCGACGCTTCAAACTGCAATTTTCGAATTCTTTGCAAAAAAATAAGGGGAGGTTACTTCGACAAGTTTTTTGATTTCTCCACAACCAACGAAATTAAAAGGGTGGTACGTTCATTAAGGACCACCCGGTATGTGTGTGTGTGTGTTGTTTACTCTATGCAATAAGTGCTCAACGTGCCTAAGAAGTTTTCACTTCAAAAATGTCTCGACAACTGCCATTCCACCATCAACTTACTTTCAAATAGGTTGCTACGTTATCCAAAAACAGATAGGTACGAGGATTATCCCTTCAAACCGAAGTGCTTCGTTTCTACCCTAGGGTACTTGAAGTGGCTTACCTGAAGAAGACTCGGGGAATTCCAGAAGTAGGCGGAAAGAAATCGAATGGACGCGTTCAACTGGGTCGTAGAAAGCAGCCAATAACCAAATTTGATTGGAATCCGGAAAACTTGCTATTTAACTGGAAGCGTTTGGTTCGGTTTGAGATCTTTCCAAGGAATGGCGGAGGAAGGTTCGCGGATCGTGTAGTGGTGGAGGGGGGGGGGGGGGGGGGGGGTCGGGACGCGAGCACACGGGCAGATCCACACGGAAGGTATTAAACTCAATCATGGCCAGGGGGGGAATAAATCGTATCCCGTTTCTAGGATGCTACCTACTGTTCACGAAAATTTCCAGCAACTATGAAATGACCTACCTACCTAATTTTTATTTTTCACATTCTTTGATTGATCGTAATGAACATCGTCACTAGGCTTTCCTAAGCCAAAAAGTAATATTCGCGGATCGCGTAGGGTGGTCGGAGCGGGGGGCGGCGGCGGATCCACAAAGAAGGTATAGGCAACTTACCTATCATATATCGCCTCCGGAAAGAAATAAACGTAAGTACCTATCTCGTTTCTAGGACGCAGCCGTTTCAAGTTCACTCGTTCTAACAACCTAACTTACGGAATTCCATCCTTTTAGAATTCGCTTACTTTGTGGGACCGATCGTGTAGAGGGTGGTCGCATTGTAATAGTGATGAATACAAATCGATGTAAGATTCGATTAAATCAACTTTTTTCTAAAAAATCGAAGACTAGATTTTTTTTAGAAAACTCGCAATAATTTTTTTTTTTTTTTTTTTTTTTTTTTTTTTTTTTTTTTTAGCAAAGTTTAATGGACGTTTTATAGCGTTGGTACCTAATAGCTAACACTCAGAAAACAGTATTAGGAACTATGAACTCATGAAGGATCAGTTTAAGTTTTTTCACTATGAAATCTGAAACTCCGGCATACGTTCCAAAACTAAATCGAATTCTTGATGGAACAAAATAAGAATCACGAGAATCGGCGTGTCTGCGTGTCCTATTTCGAATTGCCACAACCTATACTTCTATAATTATATACGCATGTTAATATTTCTCGATTTGAGCTCCTATCTATTCAAATAGTTATTGCCTTAATAATATCATTATCTAAGTACGTACGAAAAGTCGAGAGGATATGTTATTAAATATGCGTAGGAAAAGCATTGGTATTAACACACAAATATGACCTAGAAAAAAACATATAGCATTTCCGAATTGAGTTAAACTTTTTCCATTTAGGTTTAGTTCTTTTCCATTTAGGTTTAAACCTTTTCCACTTAGGTTTAGACCTTTTCCATTTAGATTTAAACCTTTTCCATTTGGATTTAGACCTTTTTCATTTAGATTTAAACCTTTTCCATTTAGATTTAAACCTTTTCCATTTAGATATAAACCTTTTCCATTTTGATTTAAACTCCATCAAAACGTCAGTAGTTAGCCCCATCATAGTAAGTAAGTGCCTATCTACTAAAATTTCATTAGGCTAGAAGTAAAAAAAAAAAGGAAACGGATAGTTTTAACTTAATTTATAACTTCCGTTCATGAGAAATTCTTGTGTTCAAAAAACATTTGTTCATTATTATATTATATTACATTTCTGTGCATAAAAAAACACTTGCATGATTTAATTTTCAAGTTGTGGCATAATAACGTCGGGTTAGAGGTAAAAGTACCGAAGAGGTAAATTCATATTGTGCAAAAATCAAATTAAAATTTCAAAAGTTAGTTTGGTAAATATGATTATTTTCTTAGGTTGGATACATAGTTTGATGATATTGATCACCAATAATAACAACTGTTAAATAATCATAATATTCTGCATTTGATTTTCCCACGTGTTGAATTTGTGACTTGGGTACTTTTACCTCTAACTCCACGATAATTTCCTGAGTTTAAATCCAAATGGAAAAGGTTTAAATCCAAATGGAAAAGGTTTAAATCTAAGTGGAAATGGTTTAATATAAATGGAAAAGGTTTAAATCTAAATGGAAAAGGTCTAAACCTAAATGGAAAAGGTTTAAACCAAAATGAAAAAGGACTAAACCTAAATGGAAAAGGACTAAACCTAAATGGAAAAAGTTTAACTCAATTGGGAAATGCTATATATTCATGCCTCGAAGGAACGCTGTACCCACCTCATGGTGCCGCGGCGCCTCCTCTCACTCCACCCCTCGCTCACTCCCCTCACCACCCACCGTGACCCCCTGCCAAGCGTGCCAGGCGTGCGTCTAACACGTCTAACAAAAAACGCTGCAAATTATTTCACAAAGGTTTATTATTTTTTCAATTGAGTATGATCGTAGTTTTAGTTGGCTAGCGTACGTCATAAGGCCCGTCCAGACTCCTCGGCGTGTCCTACTTCGAGTTGCCACAACCTATACTTCTTCTATAATTATATACGCATGTTAATATTTCTCGATTTGAGCTCCTATCTATTCAAATAGTTATTGCCTTAATAATATCATTATCTAAGTACGTACGAAAAGTCGAGAGGATATGTTATTAAATATGCGTAGGAAAAGCTTTGGTATTAACACACAAATATGACCTTGAAAAAAACATATTCATGCCTCGAACGAACGCCGGCGCCGTACCCACCACAAGCCGCGGAGCCGGCGCCTCCTCTCACTCCACCCCCCGCTCTCCCCCCCCTCTCCACCCACCGTGACCCCCTGCCAAGCGTGCCAGGCGTGCGCGCGTCGAAAAATACACTTTTTTGCCCGTTTTTGGCCCATAGCATCTATGCGAGTAAAGCGATCGGGATGGTTAAACGTTAGGACCAACTAGACCCCAAATGGAGTCTATGTGCGAAAGAACGGGTTTTTTAAGTCAATTCTTAGGCCTTTTATGGCCCGGACGGCGGACGGCGGACGGACATTTCAAATTTGGATTCTACGTACCTTGAAACGTAAAGTGACAAAGTTTGAGGGGGGGTTATGAAAATTTTTTGCTACACGATCACATAGGCTTATTATTGGAAATAATAAACAAAAACGCTGCAAATTATTTCACAAAGGTTTATTATTTTTTCAATTGAGTACGATCGTAGTTTTAGTTGGCTTGCGTACGTCATAAGGCCCGTCCAGACTCCTCGGCGTGTCCTACTTCGAGTTGCCACAACCTATACTTCTATAATTATATACGCATGTTTATATTTCTCGATTTGAGCTCCTATCTATTCAAATAGTTATTGCCTTAATAATATCATTATCTAAGTACGTACGAAAAGTCGAGAGGATATGTTATTAAATATGCGTAGGAAAAGCTTTGGTATTAACACACAAATATGACCTTGAAAAAAACATACTCATGCCTCGAACGAACGCCGGCGCCGTACCCACCACAAGCCGCGGCGCCGGCGCCTCCTCTCACTCCACCTCCCCCCCCCCCCCCGCTCAACCCACCGTGACCCCCTGCCAAGCGTGCCAGGCGTGCTCGCGTCGAAAAAGACACGTTTTTGCCCGTTTTTGGCCCATAGCATCTATGCGAGTAAAGCGATCGGGATGGTTAAACGTTAGGACCAACTAGACCCCAAATGGAGTCTATGTGCGAAAGAACGGGTTTTTTAAGTCAATTCTTAGGCCTTTTATGGCCCGGACGGCGGACGGCGGACGGCGAACGGCGAACGGCGGACGGCGAACGGCGGACGGACATTTCAAATTTGGATTCTACGTACCTTGAAACGTAAAGTGACAAAGTTTGAGGGGGGGTTATAAAAATTTTTTGCTACACGATCACATAGGCTTATTATTGGAAATAATAAACCAAAATGGGTCACGGTCATCGATTTCAATAGGGCGTCCCTCCTATAATATGCGAAGCCTTGCCAATATTACCTAGCTTCAGAGGGACGTCCTATTGAAATAGATTTGAGACAAATAGGCTGGGCTCCAATCGTTGAATTCGCTTTAAGGACGTCCCTCTGAAGCTAGGTAATATTAGCAAGGCTTCGCATATTATAGGAGGGACGCCCTATTGAAATTGATTAATGTGACGCATTTTTATGGGTTGTATTCGTGTAATCGCCGATAGACGAATACGATTACACGAATACGAATATAATCGCAGTTGACTCAGAATCAACGATTAATTATCGCGATTACTATCGTATTCGCACTGATGCAAACAAACTTACATGTAAGGATTTACTTATACCTATTTCAGAACGTGATGTGAGTATAAGGAGCGAATACAGAAGATATGCGAGTTGACCGCCGGAGACCCCACTAATCCTGGGAGGTCAGAAAGTGGAATTAATAGGAGGAGCTCGGGGAGAGCTAATGCCGGAGACCCGGGCTCTGATTGAATGCCCACCGTGGCACCGGTAATAAGGGGATCCGTCACGGCTTCGCGATCCGCTTCTACCCCTTGACCCGACCGTCAAACCTTCACCCCCGTCGGTCACATGTCACACGTTTGAGATCAACCCTCGAGAGTTGGTATTCTCTCCAACCTCAACAATTATCACTACCTACGTATTACTACGAAATCGTTGTAGTACAAATCTCGGTAGTACCTACTTCTACTTCAAAAACTTGGTAAAACTACTAAAAAATTGTTCAATCTATATTTTTAAGTTGTAACAAAAAAGTCTGCTAAGTTGGGTGTGGCACATAGCTTCCTCGTTTACCTATCATCTTCTTCCAACTATCATCCATATTTAGTCGAACTCGAACGACTGGAGAGTGGAAAGATGAAACATAAATTTACGTTTGCGCATGCGCAGAATGAAGTATTGATTTGGCAACAATAAAAATGACAGGGAACCATCTGCAACCTGACCCGCGCATTCTCTGACAATTTCATCGAAATCGGATGAAGACAGTGGCAATTAAGGTCGTTACTAGGATTTCACATAGGAACATGCGCAGTAGCCCTTAATGACACAATTGTGTTGAAATTGATATGGGATGATCAAATCGTCATCCCCCAACTATCATCCAAATTTTAGCGAGATCGGACGACTAGGGCGTGAACAAAATGGAGCATAATGAAATTTACGTTTGCGCATGCGCGAAGTGAAGCATTGATTTGGCAACAATGAAACTGATAGGGGACCATCAACAACCTAACCCGCGCATTCCCTGACAATTTCATCAAAATCGGATGGAAACTGTGGAGATAAGAATTGTTACAAGGATTTCACATTGGCACTTGCGCTGTAGGTATTATATAAAATTAATATACAGTCATGTTGAAATTGATATGGGATAGTTAAATCGTCATCTCCCAACTATCATCCAAATTTGAGCGAGATCGGACGACTTGGGCGAGAGAAAATGATGCTTGGTGGAATTTACGTTTGTGCATGCGCAGACCGAAGTATTGAGTTGGGAACGATGAGACTGATACGGGACCGTCTACACTAGCCCGCACGTTCCCCAAAAATTTCATCCAAATCGGATGAAAACTGTGGAAAATAAGCTTGTTACAAGGATTTGCAGACACACGACAGACACCACACTGACAGACAGACCGACAGATAGACACGGAACCAAAAAATGTTCAGAATGGTCTAAAACGTAAAATGGGAGTGGAAATTTCGATTTTGGAGATCGAAAATTGTTTTTCTCCCGAAAGTGAAAACAATGCTTCCGCTACCACCTATGGCCCATATTCTCGTGACGTCACGCCTGGAGTAGGTTCGCGTTTCAGCCAAAGTCGGCCATGATACCACCCTACGTCAATGAATCACTACTCTACCAACCTATTTCTCACAAGAAGTTAGCCGTCTCACGTCAACATAATTCGTGGTTATAAGGCCATTTTTCAACAGTTTTGTTTTGAAAAAGTATTATATTGTAGCCATACAAAGTTTCAATTCGACTAAATGTTATAATAATCATGCCTGCCAGCGCAATAATTGATTGTAGATTGCTTTCAACAATACCAATCTAACGTGAACGAGTTTTTATTTGGACTAGGAGCCTACTACCTATAGTAGTTAATCAGTGTCAGAAAACTAAAGAACTTCATTCGTTTAGGCTTTGAGAATAATTAACCTGAAAAATAGTAAAGAAAAGATGATTGAAAATTCCTCAGGTGTCTGTACTGCTGTGTAGGTACCTAGCCATTGCTCAGGTAGCTTCATCAGCGTTTTATTATAAGTTCGTAGTACTATGCTTAACTGAGGAAGCTTTACTTGTTATATTGAATGAATAAAAGGAGAGATTTGTCAAAATAAACAAGGCAGGTTGTTGCTACACCAAGAAACGAAACTACTTAGGTAGGTACGTACGTCCTACCAGATTTGCTGTTGGTTTAAAGTGCCTAAACAAAGTAGGTGGGTCGTTGCTTTGCCGACGAATACAACCGCTGATTAGCAAGTTTGTCAAATATCGAATCAGGGAATATGCAACATGAATTAAAAACCAGCTGCAAGGAAAAAACCTTGAAATGCATTCCTCTGAAGGTAAGATTTCATAAAGACGGCATTGGCAGTGCAGTTATTGCGCGAGTTTTGCAGTTACGCAAATTGTATGGACAAAAAAGGTAATTAGGTAGGTACCTACTTTCGTTTTGATCAATGAAGTACCTACATGAACAAGTAATAATATACGGAAAGTACGTAGGTATACCTTACCTCTAGTTGGGTACTTACCTTTCCACATGTGATGCAACTTACTATTCCCGCCTAACAGAGCTCTCATTTCAGCTTTCACAAGACCGCTTTCACAGTACTCTAAAGATTTTTAGTTTCAATTGATTCAAAGAAGAGTTCTAAAACTAGATAGGTAATCCACAACATCTTTGCGGCTGATGTCTGGATCATCTAGAACACTTGTATGTCAACTCCCCAACACACATTTCATATGGATCTCTACCCCACAGATTAAATCTTGCGTTCGTAGCGTTTGAGGTCAACACCTGATAATAACTTGATGTAATTTGCATACAATTTATCACCTTGCATATTACAAATAATGAAAATATTTACTCGGAACTAGGTGAGACTATGTTACGCTGTTGTCCAGGTTCGTCCACAAATGGCGCATTTTCGCATATGTTTACTCGTCACCATGACAACAAGGTGAAATAACTTGATTTCGCCTTGCATCGATGTAAGGATGCGCTAGTGTCCAAGTCTCGAGAATATCACCCATAGGTAGACTCGGAAGCAAAAGTATATTAACTTTTAACTGGACCATTCAAAAATTTATGCACAAAATTATGTTGTAGGTACTTAAATTTTATTATCAATCGCTGAAAAATCGATAAAAACTGCCAAAAAGTAATTAACGGAGATAAATCATTAAACTGATGTTGAGTATCTATACTACATGCAGATACGTCGGTACATGGATGCGTCTTATTTTTCCTCCTGTGAAATATGTTTTGTGTCACAAGATAAAAACGTCTCAATCAAATTAGCTCGGTCAGCTGACCAGAAAAGACCCAATTGTCTCTTAGTGTCCCAAAGAGTCTTTCTATCTAATTTCAACTTCCTAGGGGTAACAGGGGAGAATTTTGCTCACTCAGGAAAGAGCTAATAATTTCAATAGTCTCTTATCGTCCCAGGGAGTCTCCCTATCAAATCTCAAATTTCTGGGTTGACAGATGAGAATTTAGCTCACTAACAAAGGAACTTTAGACAGCCATGCAATTTGGGAACTTCCCAATAAAATTTTTAATGATTTCCGGACATGTATAATATAATCAACCTTTAATACTTATAAAACAAATTGTGGGATGATGCAATAATTTTAGAGACTTCTTAATTTGCATGGGGCAATTTTAGGTAGGTAACGAGAGCTTTCCAACGGATAGAGAATGATTCTTGTGCGATGAAAACTACAGGAACAAAATTATATTTCCCTAGAAATGCGTTGGTTACCATTTAAAATCACCATAAAACGTGGTAACGGATCGGGTAACAGAATTTTTAGAATAACCCCCAGCGATAAGACACATATTCATGTCAATAAACGTAGAAAACGCCAAGACAAAAGACAACAGCTTGACAACAAGCTCCAATAACAAGCTTCTTCAAACGCTCGCAAGAGCGCTCTTTTGTAGTTGTGCGGAGTTCGAACCTCAGAACACCCATACAGTAGGTGAAAACCTGTCATGGAATAAGAATCCATAAATAAATATCTCCTAATTATGTGAAACGACAAGTAATGAAGAAACCAAGAAATCTTCACTATTTTCCTTAGGTTTTGTTTTTCCTGTTTATAAAGATTTTTGATTTTTCGCTTTTCTTCGCATTCGGATGTTTTGTCAATAAGTTCCAGGATATGTTGAACTCTTTTCATGATAGATTCTCAAGCTTTTTTGCTATAAAATGTCAATGAACTCTCCTATGAAGTCCTCAGATTTATCATCCCCGTTGAAACAGCCCCCAAAGAGTTGGAACGATGACAAACGGATGAACTCTTTGTTCTCGCCTTTCCGCCCTAAAGAGTCTAACCCTGTGGATTACGAGTCGAAATTAAAGTTTTGGATTGATCTCATAGACGATTGGTGTTTGGAATGTGGGAAGGGTTCATTTACTGTCAAATATTTACTGACTGTTTTTCGGAGGAAGAACGCAATTCCTTCCTGTCTTCACACGGTTGTCGAAGAACTGATCAAGTAAGTTCACTCCGTTAATTAATTTCTTTTAAACAAGAACTGCGTAATTCAATGCCGAAGTGCAAGGTGGCCCCCAACTGGAAACGTCAGGGAATTCTTTGCGTCGGGAAAAGTCAGGGAATTTTTCAAAAACCACCAAATGTCAGGGAATTTTTTAATGAAAACTTTGTGTAATAGTTTGCTACAGTTTTAGGTATGTTCGAACTCCTAAGAAATCCTACTTCAACGACATACATTATCACACTTATTATTAAATAGTTAGGTGTATACGCATGCCAAATGATATCAAGAGTGATGTTTAAGTTGTTCCGAGTATCATCACTGCACGCTCATTCATTGCGACATGGATATGTCTTCGGCTCTCCTGATGGTGGTTTGCCTTTCTTACTGTTGAAATTGGTGCGGTTAACTTTTTTGGAGTTTTTATAGATTTTTTAACACATTTTAATGAAATTTAAGTACATATCACTTTTAGCATAAATTTGCTCATAACTTTTTTAATGTTCTATTTTATAGTTAATAAACTTTATTTGGCAATATTCTGCTAAAAAATATAAATTTAACGATTTTTAGCCGTTTTTTGCTATTTTTAGTGATTTTTTAGTTCTTTTTTGAAATTTCACCAATTTAATGTGCTCGAAAAATGCTGGCCAACAAATTCGTCTTTTTTTCTTTTTTTTTGTTTGGAAAGCTTGATTTTTGGCGCAAAAACGGAATTTTTATCTCAATCCTAAGGAGAGTTATCGTCTGGAAGGACATAATTATGTATATGAAAAAGCATTAAACTCTAGGATTCGTTTCAGAATGCCTCAAAACGGAATTCTCAATGAAGACATTCTTCAAAAACTTTGGTTTTACAAATTTCAGAGCCATTGCAATAACTTCATATTTTACAAAAATTCGCTAATTAACTTCGAAATGTTTATTTTTTGTCAGGGAAATTTAAAATTTCTATTTGGGGGCCACCCTGAAAGTGTGGACTGAAGTTCATAAATAGTTGGAATATCACATTTATTGTTATAGGTACCTGCTGCGTTTGGGTTAGGCCCTAAACTTAGGACAACTTCGTCGCGAGTGATTTAGTTTGGTATCTTTTACAGTGGGGTAGTTTTGTATTTCATAACAGGGTTGAGGTTGAGATGAAATCTGACACCTCTTATTTTTCATTTAGCTGAGCGGTTTCCTGAGCCTCAGTTGGTTAACAGAGTGGCCTCCTTGTGCTTATAGTAGGCTGTATGATGCAAGCATGTTTTTACCTTATTTATTAAAATGTAATGATTAAGTGCATCATAGTTATTTATCAGCGCAAGCAATATGTTTTGATAAAGTTGGTTTATTATGAATTAGGAACGGAGATGTTATGACCAAAGACAAATTTCTGAGCTTGGACGCAACTGAATCGTGGGCCCGTTGGGCGGTCAAGTCTATTGTCAAAACTCCTGCAGTTTGGTCATTCAACAAACTCAAAGAAGCCCTCATTGAAACTGATCCTGGAGAAATCGAGTATGTTTCCATCAAGTATCTAAAAGTGAGTAAAAATACGAGAACAGTCCACCAGCTTGGTACTTATCCTAATGTATAATTTAACAGTTATCTGGGTGAAGTATGAGTGCTTAGTAGGCTGTACGTTCTTACAGCTAGTCAGAGTTGGCCTAAACTTCAATTTAATCATTATACTAATAAACTAAACACATATTTAGGTCTGTGCAATTGTCTGAAAATATATTTTTTTAAATGCTATGAAACTGTCATACTTAAACCTAAAATGAGCAACTTGTAAAAGTTCGTCTAAGTGAAATAATGAATTTACAACTTTTTAGTTACAGTACAACATCAAAAGTCTTTGTAATTTTGACGTACAAGGCCGATTATTGTCATTGCAGACATAGAATCTCTGGTTATTGTAGAATGTAGAAAAATTGTTTCATCTTGCTCTCACTCTAACCTATTCATGTCAGTACTCACAAACTTTAAGAAGCAATCCCTTTTTCATCTGACTTTTTAAACATCAAACTTTTTAATGTATCATTTGATATTCTTCACTACTATAAACTAGAACCCATTTTAGCAATTGCATTGCAAAAATGTGGGTTATCCACCCATGGGTCTGTAGTTGACTGTTTCTTTTTCAGAATCGTTTTTGACTTGCAAAGTACGAGCTGAAAGATTCAATCCATTGAGCGATATAACTATACTTATTTCCTTGTTTTTCATTGTGACGCTAAATGGCAACAATGTTAGAAAGTTGTCTGGAATATGGCTCTCAGCTAGTTGATATGATGTTTTCATCATTGAAGAATGTATATCTACCTTGCACATTTTAGAATATTATATTGATTTCGCTTCTCGGGGTTAACGTTGGAGAAGAGTTTCAGGGACATACACACTCACACACACACACACACACACACACATGTGAATCTTTTGCTTAGCTCAGTAAATTTTGTCGTTCTCTTCCTCGTGATATCTCAGAGAGAAGCACCTTCAATTATATGATCACCAAATGCTAAGAAAGTGCGCAGTGACGTCTTCTTTAAGACCGCAGAGGCAAACTACTTACCTAGTGATGATCCATTTGTGAAATTTTTCAGCATACAGATTGACATTTTTTTCTGCTTTACAAATAGGTAAATTGGTACCTAGGTGTTTACAGACACGTAGAGTAAGTATAAAAATGTGCCCACCTTGACAGTAATTATAGATTACATTAATTGCAAAAGCATCGTCATTTTGAAATGACACTATTTGGTAATTATTTGGTCCTTTTATCAACAGCTTATCTTAACCAGGTAACGTTATTTTTCTATCAAACATAGTGTGTGTGTGTATGCATTTACGCACCATAAGAAGTTTGAAACAGGTTAGGTTGCATAGAAATGTAAGTCTCATGATGTATTATTTAAACTTCATCATGTAAATGACGGTAAGGTTGAAAAAAATGCTGGATGGAATAGATCTGCTTTGGGAAACGCAATGATTACGAATCGGGACTCTTGTGAACTCCCTACCGGAATCCAGAGCTTCGTTCTCATTGTGCGTTCTGCCAGTTCGGAACAGTTCTGGGCAAGCGCAGTCGAGTTTTGTCGTTCTCAGTGCCAGAACGCCCAGTTCCTGAATGCTGAGAACGCCGAGTTCGGCGTCCGCAGTGTTTTGCGAACCCAGTTCTGAACGATCTGACAGCCCCCAACTTTTTTCGGAACTGTCAGAACTCGAACGTAAGGATGTAGTTAACGCATGCGCATTTCACGATTTTTCGGAGCTCATGGAGTAAACAATACACTCTCTTCGGCTTTGGTTGCCGCTTGTCCCCTGTAAAATTTTGCTTTGTTCTGATGTTCGCTGTTCTTCATTTGAATTTCTTCGCCGAAATGTCAACTAGTAGCTCGTCAAGTTCAGAAAGCGTTAGTTTCGACGATGGTGGTGAAGTTTCATGGTTTGTAGACAATGAGGAAGATTGAAGTAGTAGTTGGATCTCGTCTACATCGACAAAACTCGAATTTTTTCGACGAAATTGTGCCAAGATTCGACGACCAAGAGTTTGTTTACCATTTTAGAATAAGCTGTGGGCTCGCGGAGGAGTTAGCCCACCATTATCAGGACAGTCCCCTCTACCATTACCGTTCCAAAATCGTTCGCAGTGCAGAATGTGGTTCCAAAAGTTCTGGAACGCCCCGGGATTTTCCGTCCCAGTTCTGATGAGTTCGAGAACTATCAGAACGCACACTGAGAACGAAGCTCAGCAATCCCCTTCACTACTGCCAACTGCCGACGCTTTCACAGAATGGAGTACATAAGTGATTTGTTTTTTAAATGGCAAGCTTGAGGCCCAAAAAGAGGAATAACACCATCATCACGCGGAATCAAAGTCCTGATTTATCCCTCAGGAGCTTATATAAGTTTGGAGGTTTGACTTGGTGCTTGCGACTTATGACGTCATAAGTTGCAGGGGCAACCCTTTCTACGGATTTCTAAAAGTCCGTAGGTTACCATGATAAACGTTCTATGTAAACTCTACCCTGCCAAAAAACAAGCAGATTATTGTATTTTGCTTATCCTCTCTGCTCTGTTCACATAATTCCTACTAATATAATCCTATATCTACGAGTATTAATATAGTAGTGTAAAAGAAAATAAAGCGGCCATTTTTAATATTGAACCCAGTTCAGCTTAGCCAACCTTGGACGCCAAAACCATAGCTTCTACACTAGCATGTACATGATGGCAATCCCGTGTGCTACTATTTGAGGTTTAAGCTCAAGCGCCAAATATTCACAGTCACATGTTGGTTATTCTCAAACCCCCTCCTTTTCTGTTTTCTGTAGAGGATTAAAACTAGTTTAAACTGGATAAAAACTAGTATTTCATGCTTACAAAATTGATTCCGCTGGAAAAACTTAGATCTTCTACTACACATGTGATTGAAAATTCCTCAGGTGTCTGTACTGCTGTGTAGGTACCTAGCCATTGCTCAGGTAGCTTCATCAGCGTTTTATTATAAGTTCGTAGTACTATGCTTAACTGAGGAAGCTTTACTTGCTATATTGAATGAATAAAAGGAGAGATTTGTCAAAATAAACAAGGCAGAAAGGCCAGGCCAGGCCAGGCTTGGGTTGCTACATCAAGAAACGAAACTACTTAGGTAGGTAGGTACGTCCTACCAGATTTGCTGTTGGTTTAAAGTGCCTAAACAAAGTAGGTGGGTCGTTGCTTTGCCGACGAATACAACCGCTGATTAGCAAGTTTGTCAAATATCGAATCAGGGAATATGCAACATGAATTAAAAACCAGCTGCAAGGAAAAAACCTTGAAATGCATTCCTCTGAAGGTAAGATTTCATAAAGACGGCAATGGCAGTGCAGTTATTGCGCGAGTTTTGCAGTTACGCAAATTGTATGGACAAAAAAGGTAATTAGTAGGTACCTACTTTCGTTTTGATCAGTGAAGTACCTACATGAACAAGTAATAATATACGGAAAGTACGTAGGTATACCTTACCTCTAGTTGGGTACTTACCTTTCCACATGTGATACAACTTACTATTCCCGCCTAACAGAGCTCTCATAATGCATCCTTTCACAAGACCGTTTTCACAGTACTCTAAAGATTTTTAGTTTCAATTGATTCAAAGAAGAGTTCTGTATACTCCATTCCGGATGGATGTGAACCCACATTGAGTCTGTCTGTGCTAATCGATCCGTATCCATGTTACTTTCAGGATTCTCATGACCTGGAATCCATTGTATGGGTTTATTTTTTTTTTTTTTTTTTTTTTTTTTTTTTTTTTTTTTTTTTTTTTTTTTTTTTTTTTTTTTTCATTAGTTATTTTGTTGTGAATATTTTATTCGTGTACACATTTTAGAATTCATAACTGATAATGAAGATGATGTTGTTGTTTGAACTCTTCAAGGAATTCCTTGCAAGTAGTTCATCTTTTTACAAACAGCGACAGCAAATTCATTATTAGTTAACAATGACTTTTAAAGAGTGCAACAGTGGATATAAGTTAAAAACGATTTTAAGCTGTAATATAATAAAGATTATTGTCATGTTTGTCATGCTGATTGTCATGTTCCTGAGTTAGTTCATAATTATGATGTCACTGTTTGTAAGTAGATAACTTTGAAAAATAAGGAAACATATCTAGTTATTTTGACCAATGAGTTGAGAGTTCTGTATTCTTTTGAAAATAGTTTCTAAAATTACGAAAAACTAATAAATTGCAGACCCACGGGTAATTCAGGTTGTAGGCTTCTTAGGAGTCTCACAAGGTAGCCAGAGTTAAGCTGGATTCACTTGGAGCGGAACGAGCGAGGAAAGCGGAAGGACAGAAAAATCAGTGAGTCGGAAAGATTGTTCACATGAAGCGGTCTCCTTGATGAACGGAGTCATAACCTTCCTACTGAAAGCCTCTCTGATTTGAAACCTCTACTCGTGGTTATCAATATTATTCCTGTCCAATGAGCTTACGCGGAGCTCAACAGAATGTGGAAACTATATAAAAATTTGTAACGCTGTCCGCCCATTCCGACAACATGGCAGCCACCTTCCTCAACTGTTGTCCCAACAGCCAATCAGATTGTGTTCCGTTCTTCCGCGCTCGTTCGGCTCCATGTGAAACCAGCCATAGTGGATGTTCTTTTTCAAGAAAATTTAAGTTCCTGAGTAATTTTGCTGTTAGAAGAGGTTTGACAAACTCAGGCTGTACTGGTTGCTAAGACCATATGTTCAAGAATAACAAAGGCTTATTTCTATGGTAATACTACTTAATAAGAAAGTAGGACGTACCTATTAAATACAAATTAATATTCATTGCTTATCAGGCTAACTTATGTGAAAAAACAGAAACATTATTGAAATCCCTTAATGAAGTTTATTGCATCTCTACTTTTTCAGGCAGCTGGAACTGCTATCGTTGTGGAATGTGAAAGAGATGGAAAAACATTGATGGATTTTGATGAATTTAAAGTTTTAGTGAATGCCAGCAATGAAGAACAAGCATCCCTAGTCTTAAGATGGTTAACTGTAAGTATTTCCTTGAGTTTTCTCTAAAAGTCTCTCAATTTCTTTTTTAACTTTTCAAAACGTTGAATTACAACTAAATAATTTCCTTTTTTTAACTTTTTATTGCACCAAGTAATAACTTCTTAACAATATTATTTTGAAAATACAGATATAAATGTTCAAAACTAAGTTACTTAGTCGTTTTGCTTATTATGACAAATGCTTCACTTCACTGCTTCACAAGTAGGCAGTATCAAGTGGTTTGTTACGCTTAAGTCTTCTTGTGATATCACTTGCGTCAAGTTGAGTGACAGCTTCCTCATTGACGTGATATCTTAGCCGATGGAGGTGACTCGCAGCTTGTCGCTTTACAGCCTCTCTTACTGTCTCAACCTGAAGTTCGTGATGGAGACGAAAGTCACCATTCGAAAGAACCATGGTGCATTGACAATATTTCGTAATACATTATTCTGGAATCGTTGGATGATCTCTTGGTTTGATTGAGCCGTACGACCCCACAGGGATCTTCCGTCTCGATCCTCTTATTCTCATGGAGACAGCCTGTATAACCGCCATCTGCGTCTTTACTTGAACCCATTGTATCACAAGGGAAGGAGGCTTTGCCCACTTGACAGCAAGAACCGTAGTCATTCTCTTAAAAACTCACTGTTATCCTCTTGTGGAGGGCACTCTCACAAGATACAACCAGGGGTTGGAATAAGCCTGTTAGATCTTCAGCTGCAGTGTCATACTTTCTGTGCTTGATATTTGCTGCATTCTGAGACACAGTTGACCATGTTTGTGAGCTGTAAGTGCAGGCGTCAGCGTTGATAACGCGAGTATGTACATACGCCGTCCTCTCAGCATCCCACAAACCATGGAGTCCCATCCGCATCTTTTATCATTACTGGCTCGATCCCGACAGAATTCCAGACCACCTTAGCCAACATCTTTATACGTTTTGACTTTGATCAAAGAGTTGAAAATGGCCTAAACAAACTTTTTTTCTTTTTCAACCCAAAGCTCCGATAAATGCACCATAATATTAAAAAGTTAATTGAAATGTATTTATACCTATAACATTGATATACGTTTGGGAGATCGTGAGTTTTGGTCGATGAGTTGTATTAGATCAACTTTTCACTAAATTTGTTTAGCATCTTCAGAACTACATCAACTAAATATTATTAATAAATTACAGAGAGCAAGCTATATAAGTTTTTTAGGCGTAGCCTGAAGATGATAAATAATTTTACTGAAACGTTGGCCTAAAACTAAACTTATTCATTGACCGATCAAATATCTCGATCGAACCAAACATATTTTCATACAAGCTGTCAAGAAACTCTTCACACTTTATGTATTTGTCTATAACTAAACTTTCAACTTTTGGCTACTCATTTCAAAACAATATGAATTTAATCTAATATACGTTTAAGGCCTGTTTTCCTAGCGACAGGTTTCTTGCGCCGTTGACAACGTGATGCACTGGGCGTTCAACGTCGACCACTCATTCCCTTGAATTTAGTTAGGGTGTTTTTCTAGAGAGCGCATCACGTCAGCGCAGAACGTGTTGCGTTGACGCGATTGGCCCGACTGCTTGAGGAGGAGTCAACTGCGCAGTACGCTGGCGCGATTCCCTTGAATTCCGGTGTTTGTGTTGCTCCAATTTCGATTTCCGAAGTTTTCAAGATGTCCCAAAGCGGGACACCTTCTTGGGACACCCCAAACTTTTCTCTGGTCAGTCTGAAGTATCTTTGGAATTTCTCTTCATAGTCAAGCAGATGATTTTTGACTAAAACGCTGAACATTCCTTAATTTCTGCGATTTGAGAATACATCACTCACACGTTTCCTTACTTTGGCATATTTTGTTAATATGAACTCTTCTTCTTCGTCACCATCTATCATTTCTTTAATTATCAATGCAGCCATTACATTTCTCTTTCTCATCATGTTCTCCATTTCAGCAGTAGGTAAATGTTTTCACTCACACAAACACGTGCTACCTTCAACACAATTCAACGCCAACTGAACAGATAAAACACGTCGCTAGGAAAACACTTTTACAAAGCGTAATATACTTCACGCTCCTGCCTACGTTTTTCAGGCAAATTCGGTTCCTGCTGCGCAAAAAACCTGTCGCTAGGAAAACAGGCCTTTAGCTATTACCCTGCTTCTTTGTAATAGTGTAGTACTTCATTAATGAGCTTACATTTTAGAATTTTTATTTTTCGTTTCAATGATTATTCGATTTTTTGTTTTATTTATTTATTTATTTTTTCCAGAACGAGAGAAAGGCATTCACTACTCTACATTCTGGGAAGCGTTTAGTGAAAATTGGTTCCAGTAAGTTGTGATACCCATTCAAGTTTCAAACCAAAAACCCGGTTAAATTTTAAATAAGCTGATATTTTAACATGTATCATGTTTTACCTCCATGTATCATGTTTTACCGCTGGATTTTTTCCTTGAAAATTGAGCGAAATTAAGCGCGAGCCGATGTGTTTTATATTGATTTTTACGTACAACTAGTGTGTTGCTAGGGAAGTGTAACTCCCTTAATTTTCATATCAGGAAAATCATTCGCCACTTTTTGGAATGCTCTCATTTTTTCACAACATGTTATGAACCCTAAACTGCTGTAGTGTGAAGGAAAGCTGATATATCATGCTATGTTATGAACTAATCATATACTAAGTAACCATAATGAACAAATAATGCAAGTAAGCGCATGGTTGGTACTATTGATTAGTAGGCAGGTACTTGTAAGCAGAAGTACTAGACGACGCACAGACCTCTGACGCATAAGCTGATTTCTATGGTATTTAATCTCTGAAGCTGAAATTAGAAACAGGGCCTGTATGAGAGACTGGTAGAACAGAAGTTCAACAATATGCCGACTGAGCTCGTAAGCTAATTTCTATGCCGTTTCATCTATGAAGCCGAAATTTGAAACAGAGCCTGAAATTTGAAATATGAGACAGGTAGAATAGAATTAGTGAGAGAGCACCCAGATAAGCTGAGTGAGTCTGAGTGGTCTCTCCTAACAGGTGCAGGAAGCTGAAATTTGGTGTGGAGCCTCTACAGGTCAGCTGTGTACGATCGACAAAATGAGGACCCACACAGATTAGCTGAGTAAGCTCGGGAGCTCGATTCTCTCCTAATAGAGCTAGGAGACTGAAATTTGGTGTGGAGCCTCTGTATGCCTTCTCTATACGATTGACATCAGCTGAGCGAGCTCTGTAGCTCATTTCTCTCATTATAGACGGAGGAAGATAAAATTTGGTATGAATCCTCTATAGGCCTGCTGTGTATGAGTTTCAAAGCGAGGAATCTCTCTGATCAGCTGAGTGAGCTCGGGAGCTCATTTCTTGGTATTTAGCAACATTAGGACAAAAGAAACGTGATACATGTTTATTTATTGAGTTCAACAGAAAATCGACCCTTCTATTTGTTTTTATTTATTATTACTTGAGCTTTTTGAAAGAAAATTAATCTTGTCAATAGTTCGGTAATATACTTTCAATAGTTTGGCCGAAGAACCTAATGTACTCTCAATTATATCCTAGTTGGCATAACATATTGCTTACACCTTATGCTTGTAACAGAGTATTTGCATATGAACTAGCCATTCATTCCTATTCATCCTCTTAGGTCCTATCAGTGAAGCGGAAATAGCTGTGAGACAAATAGACGACACGATATCCCGTTTAAATCAAGCCATTGAAGTTTTGGAGAATGAAAAAATCCAGGCAGTTGAAGATGCTAAAATTTACCTGAGGAAAAATATGAGGCAATCAGTAAGGGCGATTAGTCGAACGTTTTATTCACATTGTTTAATATCAATGAGATATTAGTCAACTGACATACTGTAAGCTAAGTTATTGTCCTGGTGCTTCAAATCGTCCAACTTTTTATTGGACAGTTTGCTTAAACTCCGTTACGAAAATTCGTTTTAAACGAGTTTTGGATTGGTGAAAGATGCCAAGGTTATAAGGTTATAATAAGGTTAAACCTCGAGATTATTTTTAATTGAGTTTTGCTAATCTCCGTTATATAAGTTTTGGGTGAAACCCAACCCAGTGAAATCTACGATGCTGAACCTCTTCAGGATAGAGGTACGGGGGAGTAGCCCTGATCACCTGAGTGAGCTACAGTGACAGCAGTCTTAAACGTTTCCATTCTTTGTCATTTTATTAGCTGTCAGATTTCAAGTGTTTCTGATAAGAATTTTATGCTTCTCTGGTTGATCGCTCATCATTACCACAGTAATTGTATCTACGGTATTTTCCTCATTTAAAGTTTTCACCCAATGAATCTTTTTTCTCTACCTTGATAGTCACGTAAAATTTTTCCATGTTCTGAATTTCAGACCACCCCACTGCACTCAATTAACCTTATGCAACCCATTGACAATCAATCAATCAATCAATACTAGATTGATTGCATGATTTCTCAACTTTTTTTTTTTTTTTTTTTTTTTCCAAACTATTTTATTGGGTGGGTGTGGAGGAGTGGCCAAGGAAGAACATTCAAAAAGTGTTAAAATTCAGAGTAAGATTCTGAATACCCTAAAACAGATTTCAATGTAAACATAGAAAAGCAGCAATTACTACTTGTATGAAATAATTCTGACTTTCGCTTCTTACACGTACATTAATTTTCCATTTACCTATTTTTAATACCTTCCAAAGAATAGTGTTTCTCCATTATAGGCGAAGAATTGCCTGAGAAGAAAGAATGAAATTGAAAAACAAATAACGAAAAAGCTGAACTCCATCGATAATTTGGATTCTTTGCTTTGTCGCATCAGAGAAGCGAAAACGGATGCTGAGGTAAAATTCTTACAGAATTGATGGCAACCGAATTTTATATTTTTCATCAATTGAGGTCTTCTCCAGTATCGTTTGGTTTTTCTTAAAGGACAATTTTAACTTTGCTTTGAACTGCTTTCTGTATACCTTCGTTTGTTTTGTGATAATTTTCAATTTTTGTCAAGAATGCAGCCACTATTAAAATAGGAACCTGAAATACATGTAAATAATACAGTTTCTTTGTATAGAGTCACCAACCTAGATCGTGTGTGTACTCCATACTTTTCTTCTGTTTCAGATTTTGGATTCTTATAAATTGGGAATAAGTGCTTTGAAACGCACTTTTTCAGAAACGGGTCTTAATGAAGATTCAGTTGCAAACACCATGTCGGATTTAGAAGAGGTAGGTCGTTTTTTCAAACGATTCTGTCATATTACTTGCTATTACCTTTCTATTTCGAAGAATTTATAGTGAAGTTGAGCTAATGAAAATTTGTAAGAATAGACTGTCCGATGATATTGAATTCCTCGTAAAGGCTTCAGAATGTAAGGCAGTTAGTTCATTGACGACAATCAAGAGCCTGTAGGCGACAAACAATACCTGTAAATGTTATCAAAATCGGTTGAAAATAAAGGAGCTAAGAGTTCCCATTTCCCATAGATCCCACAGCAACAGAATTCAAAGGGGACCATTCACAGCCTAACCCAAATGACCCTTATTTCATATAAATCCGAGATAGATTATTGTAAAAGTTAGGTGCTCAAAAATTATTATCGAATGGCGATTGAGAGAGTTATGCGTTTTGCAAGGATTTTTGAAAACTGCAAGAGAAACTGTTTTTGACTGAAAATAATAAATGTAATGCTGCTCTGATAAGATTTTTTGTGATAAATTTCTTTCCTTTTTGATCTATGAGGATGGAAATTCAAAATTTTGCTTTTCTTGAACTTATATGTTACAATGGTAGATTTGAGTGGTGGATGGTGAAAATTCGAATCTGCTGGAGGGAATCTATGAGACTATTTGAAGCTAACAATTCGAAATGAAGCCTCTTTGGAACGGAACTGCCTTAGCCAGCTGTGAAGTTTGCTCTGTCAGGGAAAAATAATCAAAATCAGGAAAGAATGAATCATAAATTGTTGCGTGATAATTCGTAACATTTTTAAATTCTGAATGACATACAAACTGGTTCGGAAGTGGTCGAAATTTTCTGTCGTATCCTCTGGTTGTCTCCTGCCAACCTCACTGAATCTTAATTTGAAATCGAAAGTGTGGAATTCCAATCCACCAGAATACCCCACTCAAGTAGTTATTCCTTAAATCGAATCGGTTGCGTCAAGCTGGGTACTGTGACAGTTCCCGTCAATTCCAAGAGAATGCGCTTCTATCCGTCGCTCGAGTTCGTCGTTCTCTCGTCATTCTCGAGTTCTTGGAATGCTGCGTTTGGCGATAGTTGAGGATCCAAGAACCGGAAAGCCAATCTTCTCCGAACATAGCACATTACGCTATTAGTACGAGTAGTATCTTTTATGGTACTGTTACTCCCCTCTCTCTATTTATTGTGTCGATTTAGGCCCCTAGAGGGTACTTAAGTCCGTGACAGTACTTGGTCAAAACTCATTGGTTAGTTTGACATATCTGTTTTAAATGGTGCATTATTTCATAATAAATTATTTTCAGATAAATGAGATTCATGAAGAAATCGAGAATGCCTTAGCACAACCTATAGGTAACATTGGAGATTCTGAACTTGAAGACGAGTTGCTGTCAATCCTTGATGCAGATAAGAAGAAACGTCCTGAAATACCTGAAGGTGAGAATTCAATTATTGGTCATCAATTAATCAGCTTTGAAGCATATTCAAACAACCTTAGAAGTAGTGATGGTAGTGGTTCAAACAAAAACTTATAGTCTTTACCAATAAAGAGTTCCTAAACGATAAGTCAATTGAGAAAAGGTGCTTTGGGGTTTTATCATCTCGGGCGAGCCACAGCTTATGCTAACCTGATAAAGTCAACAGGGTCGAGTTGGTGCTTTATCTTAAAGTGACGATACTTATCTTTAAGTAACGCTGAGCCACCAAGGGGATTTCCCCGCCTTTCCCGTGTGTTCAGTTTCAGACATTTCTAATTTTCCTAGTTCTTTTCTTATTCACAAGTAGGGTTTGCAATGGCAGATTTTGAAAATGTATGATCAAGAAAATGAATATAACTTTCATCAATCATGAATACCAACATGAAATGAATATCACTGTTTTTTATAAGGTAACTTTGCGATAAGGAGGAAGAGGAGAGATAAGTTGGTTCGGGATAAAGCGTCATATGTTTAGGTCAAATAAATTTCTCTTATTGGAGATGAGGTGCCGCACATGCGCAGTAGTGTTTTCCATTCACGATAAGGCGCCTCATCTCTATCTCCCTATCACTTTATGAACTCTCTAATATCTTATTGAGTCGTACGAAACTGGATGGACTGGAATTCCAGTAAGTGATATTGTATTATAAGAACACTGACAGTTACTTTCCAAGACTTTTTCTAACGTGGTGATATTGATATTAATTAAAAAATTAAGTAGAATAATAGAGGACATGACAATTTATCATAAGATGACATTCTTTCACCAAAAAATAACACGTAGTAAGTCATTGTTGGAACATTATCATGGCAAAAGTGACAGTATTGCATCTGGTTTTGAACCCTGATCCCAGCGAAACTGGTGGATCTCGGATCTATCAAGGGTATGTTAAGGCGAAAAAATTATAAGAACCTTGGCAGGATTCGAACTCAAACCTTTTTTATGAGAAAAGGCTAGAAATAAGACGTGCTGCCTAAACCAATCAGCTACTGAGGCAAATTTTAATTAAAAAATTTAAGCTGGGTTTCACTAGAGAAAACCCCTCGCAAAAGTCATTCGGGCAAAACTTAATCGCTTCAACTGAAATTTTGCTCTAGCCAAAACGGAGCTCAATTCAGAACAAAAAGCAAAAGTGGAGTTTCGGCCTTCAGTTCTGGTTTTCAAGCCAACATGGAAACTTGTTTTGTCCCTCCAGCAGCTGCGGTTGCATTTTCCATCAAGTCCATGTTATTTTTGAGAAGAAAAATTGTGTTTTGTTATAATTATAAATTTTCCACGATTTTAAAATATTTATTGGCTTTTTTAGCGCAACTTTATGACATTTAAGAGAAAGGTAAATAGGTATATTTATGTATGCATCTATTCATATATTTGTATTTTGGTCTTCAAACGAATTTTAAAATTGAGTTTTAGGTTTGGGGTGTCTGTAGCTTCATGGAATTTTTTCGAAAAACACTAAACCACCTCATGACTGACATTAATGCTACTGACCAAACACTTAAGGAGAACGGATTTGGAAATGGCCTGTGATAATTAGGTTATGAGAGTCAGGTTATATCGGACACGTCTGTTGGGTGGTTTGTTGAGGTGATGAAATCCGTTTAATGGCACCCTGCGTAACTCCTTACATGCAACGATAAATTGACCAACTTCTCTGTAGCGACAAGTTGGTAGGTTTTGTCGGATATTGGACGTTCTGTTTACACGTCCCGTATTTTTGTTCAACTCAGCCGTTATTTAACCCCTCTGTGGTAGGCGATTTGTGAAGCTAATGTTTTTTATTCTAGCAGAACTGAGGTATGTGACTGTAGTGTGCTATGCTGGAGAATCAACAGCATAGACCAAAACTGCAGAATTGGGAACCGGGTTCACAAAAGACCAACCACAAGTTTCACTGTTAAAAATCGGGATTTGTATTGAACGCTTCTACAATCGGAATAGGAATGCCCCCACGTCGAACTACAATTTTCCCGTCATCAGACATTCACCTCCTCCATTCAATTTTCATTGACGCACTTGAATTTTCCAAAATCATCATAATCCGTGAGAGCCGTCAAATGGTCAGTGAACCACTATCAGTGACATCACCCACCAAGGAGTGATACCTCATCTTGTCATTGTCTTCTTCAAGTTCTATCTCCTTTCTTCCTCCATGCCTAGTGGCCTGCATGGAGGTAACATGACTGCGTTATTGTTTACACACACTGACTTGTCACTGCAAGCCACGACTTGTCACTTCAAGCTCAAGAGATTTGTGTAATTTAGTGTCCACAAACCTTCCAGTCTGGCCAAAGAGCTTATAATAGGATAGAGAGGGCATGTGTCTGTTAAACTGTGGGAGCTCATGAAGCCAGTTTTCTCAAAGGGGCGGAGCCTACAATCGTATGGTCGGGGGTAACCTCCAACACTGTTATAAAACCTCATTTCAAAACTTGCCTCCGTCGTGGCCTCACCCTCCAGTTTTGTGATCTTATGTAAACTCTTAACTTAGTGAATGCTCTGAATAACGATTGTCTATGAAAATTTGGTCGACTAAGATCTGGGTTCTAGTTACACCTTTATTATTCTTCCCCGTTGTTTTCATTTTACTAGTTCATTATATTATTTTCATCTGTATCTTCAACAAGATGCCATAACATTATAACAGGATTTCAACAGGAAAATCTTTATTTTAACCCACTTTGCCCAGTTTGATTTTAATCAAAGGAGTGAAGTTTGAAGCTAAAGAGTTAAAAACAAGTAAAATGCAAAAAACAATACACAGCTAATAATGTGTTGTTTAGAGAAGAAACAACAGAAGACCTAAATAATCACATGGGGAAATAGATAAAATAATTGAATATTTATGAATTTAGCGGTTTTGGAAAAATTCAGTTTCAATTACAAATTCGGATTGAAATTTCAGTAACGTAGATCGATGCTCCTAAGCCATCGATAGTAGTTATCGATCCAAAAATATCGATACTGCTATCGTTATTTCATTGGCTACCTGGTTTCACTCCCCGACTGGGCTGAGTCTCAAGTGGCTTCTTCCCCCTCCGCGACCTGTCCTCTCTATCCTATTATAAGCTCTTTGAGTCTGGCTCAAACTCAGACAAGTTGTAACAACTTGGGTTTTATACTTTCCGTCTTGCATGCACCGTTTTATCATTTAGACAAATTGTTCTGTTTTATTGTTGCGTATAAACTCGGCTTAAGAGATTATGAAATGGAGGACGCTGGACGAACAAATCACTTTGATGGGACGTGGAAGTATACATTCGTCTCAGATACTTCGTATCATAAGGACCGGGGTCAGTTGGTTTTTAGTTAAGTAGATTAGGTACATGGGAGAAAGATCCCCTTCAGAACTACAGTGTCTGATTCATCTGCTAACAGTTTCCTCTTTTCATAACACCACATTGATTTCCCATGAAATAACCAAGTGCTACAGCACAAAACCTTCTAAAATTTACTTACATGCTATCCCCTGCAAACTTTCTGTATTTGTTTGCTACAGTTTCATTTTCTACAAAATTAACTAAAATGGGCATTGTCAACCTAGTTAGATTGAGGGTTTGTAGATATTTAGGTAATTCAGTTGTTTATCAATTCTCTCTATTCTCCAACACTTTCTCTTCATAGTGGAATTATGATTGAAGCTAAGTATATTTTTGTATTTTCTAGTGCCAGAGCTACCGGATGTGCCGTCAACCGAGTTTTCTCCTGTCAAAGAGTCATCTGTTACTCATGTCAGCTCCTTGACACTGTGATACTGCACGTAATAGAGGATATTAAATACATGATGTTGTCTCGCTTAGCCAAATTTGGATTGTTGAACGATTGAAGCAAATTTTATATTTTGATACAATGAATTTACTTCCATACATGCAGGTGAGATCATTATATATTCTTATTACTGTGTATTCTGATGAGATCCGCTTGTCATATCCTGTATACATTCTGACTAGCTGTGCGTGGCTTTACTTACTAACACAAAAGGTCTTTTATAAAAAACTCTGAAGGCGCGTCTTCACTTTCTATTTTACTTCTTATTTATTTATTTTCATGTTTTAGGTGGTACTTCCCACTTTTTTCTCGCAAACGGCCAATGTTGTTATCGTTGTTGTTTTTTTCACCTGATTATTATTTTTTAATGGATAGACTTGCGTTCAATTCATAAGTGAGCCTAACTTTCATTGTTAAGTCATTATAAGATTAATTTTAAGTCGTCATATTGGGAGATGAGAAATTTTGCATTGATTATTCGAAAAACTCTGTTATCACCTACCTATAGACGAAATAAATTTATATTTGACTCATAATTTGTTGTCTCAGTTTGTTGCCGTGTTTTAATTTACTGTTATTAGGTAGCAAAGCCCTTTTAAAAAAATAGTATAATAGGGAGGTACTTTCTTAACCTCGCCAAAAAGTTTGATAGAATTTTAAAAATAAATTTTTCAAATATTTTCTTCATGGAAATCCGTATTGGGGTAGTCTGAAACCACTCCCCAAGACTGTGTACCATCTTGGTTTGAGTGCTTGGCATTTGAAGAGCAGGTGTGAGGCTGTTACTCCACACAACCTGCACACTGGATCACCTGTGTAGGCTCCTGTTGAGATGTTTCAAGCTCATGTTTCATGCCCAGTTAGCAAATCCTAAAGAGATTGAAGGTGGCTGTGCTCCTGCAATGGCAGGGTGCGTTCATCACCAACTTTCCATGTTTCTTAGAATTATCGTTTACATACCTTTTGAGGAGTCCATCTTCACTAATAAATCTGGGGGGTGAGTGTTTTCGATGTAAAGACAGCAGGCCATCAAAACAGTATAGTTTTGATAGCCTTATGATGATGTCTTTACATCAAAAGCGCTCGCACCCATACTCAATTTGCTGGTGACGACAGACTCCTCCAAAAGGTATGTAAACGATAACTTTACTATTACTACCAGCGAAAATAACCCTTTAGATTTAATTCCATGTTTCTGTTCCGGGATGTTTTCCCAGTGACATTCGTGTTTCTTCCTTATCCCACAAAGGGGTTTTTATCGAGTGGTTTTGTAAGACTTGTTCCAATCCAATGACTTGTAATACTTGCATACAACTGGTCTACTCATCCATTACTATGCAATTTCTGTGTGCCTTCGGAACCCAATCCATGATAATCTTGTTGTTTTCCCCGGGGTGTTCAGTACTTCCCAGCATTCCCTAACCAGTCTTGACCAGGTCTGGGTGGCTGCAAGTACTTTAAGGACTGCCCGGCTATCCGATAAACATTTTTAGTTTACTTGCCATGAGAAACTGATGCCTCCAGGTATGTTATCCTACCAAATATACCAGCACCTGACCTCCCCTCCATTCTGGATCCATCTGTGTACATAACCACACCCCCAGATAGGTCAGGAGGCCTGGCTCCCTTGTTTACCAATTTCTGCTGCTGTATTCGCTCAATCGGATTCTGGTTTCTCTTTGTTAGTAGGCGTCCGTTTATGTTAGGGATTCGGAATTAGTTCTGACATAGTGCGAAATTTCGATTTACCCTTGTGTAATGTACATAGGTGCTAATTTATTTAAATTTTGTCGATCTTATGTTATTTTTTAATTCACATTGTGTGGTTGTGTGTCTTAGGTGTTAATCCAAGAAATTCAACAAAGAAATGTATAGAGCTTATTATTTATTTTAATATTATTATGATCAAATCAAAGTTGGCTAGGTTGGTTGGTGGTGGTGGTTGGCTCACCTTACTAAATTAGGTATCGTATCCGATCATATTTGTAAAGTCCTAGTTCCTGTCAGTCCAGCTTGGAAATTATTTTTGGCTTTACCCTGGTGGAGGATCGACGTAAAAATGGTACATTTCGTTAACGAATTTGAATCCAGAATTCTCCAAGAATACCTGCATGTGGTGATCATCCTTGTGCTTGAAGATGTGTGGATCAAAATTCTCTTTGGCGAGCGAATGGGCTAACGATAGCAGCACTGACCTGAATACAATTTGTCTGTTAATAAATTATAATCCAATTATATGCTGTCTAGGTTCTGTAAACTGTATGAAATTTCTGTGTTTCAAGTAATGAAGCTATCTCCTTCGTCATGGCTACCACTACAAACATTTCCACAATAGTAGCCTTACAATATTTATTTAGTGTATGTAAAGTGTTAATCTACTTAGGTATTCATTTAAATCCCAAACATAACTAATTTATCCTTTCTATATATAACACTAATATCACTCCTGTATACACTTCCATTTGGCATCAGACGGTAATACATTCGAAACACATACTGGTTTCATGACACCAAGATGTCTTAGAAGAATTCCTCCAAGCTTTGACCTAATATGAGTCCAATTGGTATTCCCTACTTTACAAACCTTCCGACTCCTCTTTTCCTGTACTTGGATAAAGTGAAAGGTATTTCTATTGCTCCAGAGTATGATTGAAAAGCCCATCCCACAATGTTGCCTGTGTACGTGAAGGCCCCTGCTGTGATGTTGCTTTCGATGATTTGAGCTATAAGCTCCTCACTGCCTTCGTTGTGTCTGGCCCAATAATGGTTAACGATTCGCACATGTTTTTCTTCAAGTTCGTAGACTTTGATATCCCTCGGGGTCCTGCAATTTAAGGTATTTTAAATTGAAGTGTAGAACTTATGGTACTTGAAATGCATCGAGTAAATAGGGGAAACGTTCTTTTCATTGGACAAGATATGAAATTTTTTACATCCTTTGTTTTGGTAGTCAACATTTTTTAAATGTCTGAGACAATGTATCTAAATCTAGATTTATCCGTCATTTGTATAGTTTCTAGTTCACCTTATTATTCGCACACAATAATAATAATTATGGGATACCCATCTATGCAATGAGGGACACATATTCTTATGTTACCTTAGTAAAGCCTAAGTGTGAACCACAACATTGGACGCAACTATAACCTTTATGTGGGTGCCAAGCCATGTACGTATTCATGACAATGAATGTGCTGATGATCTTGCAAGGAGAGCCATTGAAATGTTGCCTATACCCATTGAGGATCACATTTCCTAAATGCACTCTAGCTTGAGCAATGCCAGGGTGGGGTCACTATGTTTGTGCGACGTCCTGCAGAACGTGTGCCCAGTGAGCAGTTGTCCCAACTCCCAGGAAGGGACCGAATAGTGCTCATTCGGGTAGACACTGGACATACCCGTCTTACCCACAGACATCTGCTCAGCAGTTACGCTCGTGATGTTGTGTGTGGGAGATGTGGGGGTGATCGTCCATCCACCACTTTTTGGAGGACTGCCCAGCCCTTATGGAGCTTCGAGTCCACCTTAGACCCCCTCAGTGGGTTGAAGTTCTATCAGTGCCAGACAAGTTTCAGTCTCTGCTTTTGTACCAGAGAGCCGCTGGGCTCTATCTAATCGGTGACTTATTTATATGCATCTAGTCGTAGTTAATGTAGTTATACCTCTAACATTGTAATATAATATACCCTTGTGGTAGAGTGCGATACCTTTCTCAGTAGAATGTTGTTATTGTTTTCCCTCCATCGAACTGCCAGTGGACTCCATGATGGTTATGTGATGAGTGGTTTAGTGATGAGGACAACATAGCTCACCATAGAATCATGCTTTAGTCATCATGTCCAATGCCGCTAATAACCCTTCAGGTTGAGATGTGTCTTAATTAAATAAACAATAATAATAATTGGACACTATATAAGTGTAGCATTGATACGGTTTTTTATAAATACAAAGTTAACACCTTATTACTGATAGGGAATCTTAATATTAGTTTCTGTCTTACTCAAAATGTGCTAAATCTATGTCGACTTTCGGCACCCAGTAGAGATGAATGGGGTAAGCTGTGTACTGTGGACCATAGGCCTCGTCATCGTATTTTTGCCTCCAGTGGGCCATGAAGTCTTCTGCCACTGCCCGTGGAAAGAGAGACCACTCACAGCCGGCACTCTGTTCTGGCAAATACTCCGAATACCGTAGAGCTTCCTTGAACGTCTTTATCCCATAGTTGGATGGCGCGTAAATCGAACCTTTTACTTCACCCTGCAAAATCGTAACGTGTTTCGTTGATTATAATATTAACTAGAAGTTTCTTCCAGCGAGTTCAAGAGAACATGAATAGAACACCACTAATTCAGAACGAGAATCGAGGTGGTGGGGATGAGTTCACGAATTTTTCAGTTTATATTTCGTCAACTGAATCGTGGGAATGCTGTTGGAAAACCTATTTCTACCTTCCTCAAGACTCAAACTCCCTTGCCAAGAAAAATTATTTTTCCTGTAAGTCAAACTGCAATTTCTGTTCATGCAAGTCACAGGATAATTTGTTGTGAAACTGTTGAATACACATGAGGCAAAACACCGCATTTTTCTCGAAAAGTCGCTAAAATTGAGTAAAATCTCATTTAGATTATATCTGTTCCCACATAGTAGGTTTTGGAAACAAAAATCTCATTTATTGTGTGAAGCGTCTAGAAACAAAACCATCAATGTCCACTCAACCCAACTTTTCAGTTCGGAGGGTTTTTTTTTTTTTTTTCTTTTTTTTAAATTTTTACTTTATGCCCTGGACATCATACATCTTTGATTTTTGTCGTACAGAAAATCGCTTCGGACTACGATATCTTGTAAGTTTTAAATCATAATTTTGAATTTGAACGCCGCTGTAACGATTTCGAATTTGGAGAGAGCCGGTTTTTTTCTTATCTTTGTAGATTGCCGTTTCTGCTTCTTACTCTTGAGTGGAGATGACCTGTTTTGCTCCTCACAAACTATTGTCGTATTCTAATGAATTTCTGGAATAGATTTTTTTTAAATATAGGTACCAACATATAGGTATACTTATTATATTTATAAAGAAACAGCTAAACTCTTGGGAATGTCAAGATGTTGTGTAATTAAAGTGCCAGTCATGCAGCATGATTGTATGAGCGAATTTTCGTCAATTATCGTATTGCATAATGTTAAATTGTTCTGAAATTTGAGCTTTTTGGGTGTAAGGACATTGTCAACTATTAATCTTACGGGAAAAAACGTATTCTAAATAATAATCTGCTTTTCAAAAAGAGGTTTTGGATTTTTAGCTTTTTTTGCAGATTTTATCGATTTTTTAGCCAATATTAATAAAATGTAAGTACATTTTTCAGCATAATTTTGTACATACAATTTTTTAATGTTATATTTTTTAGTTAATACACTTTATTTGAGCAATATTCCACTAAAAAATACAAATTTAATTATTGTTAGCATTTTTTAGTGTTTTTTCCAGTACATTTTTAAAATATGATCAATTAATTTAATGTGCTCAAAAAGTGCTGGCCAACGAACTCATCCTTTCGTTTGGAAAGCTTGATTTTTTGGCGCAAGATCGGAATTTTTATCTCAATCCTAAGGAGAGTTCATTGTCTGGAATGACACATAAATATATATGAAAGTTGGTGTAGGGCTCTTGAGAGTCGGTCTTGGGAAAAAATACTCAAAATTGCATGCCAACGTTTCGTTCTACTTGTAGAACTTCTTCAGGGCTTGAAAACGGGGCTTATATGCAATTATTGCACATAGATATGCGTCTCAGAGGATTGAGATTGACACAGAGCAATCTCAATCCTCTGAGACGCATATCTATGTGCAATAATTGCATATAATCCCCGTTTTCAAGCCCCGAAGAAGTTCTACAAGTAGAACGAAACGTTGGTATGTGATTTTGAGTATTTTTTCCCAAGACCGACTCCCAAGAGCCCTACACCAACTTGCATCTTTACATAGCGGTCAAGAACTAAGTCACATCATATTAATATATACGTAATAAAAAGTGTTAAACTCTAGGATTCGTTCCAGAATGCCTCAAAGCGGATTTCAATGGAGAAATTTTTCAAAAATTTTTATTTTAACATTTTTGGAGCCATTGCAATAGCTTCATTTTCTACGAAAATTCGCTAAAAATGAGATAAATAAAACGAATGATCAGGGGACAAAGTAATGGAACATAAAATATAATGTTGAGCGTAAAATTACAAAGCTTGAAAAAGCAAGATAGACAACCGAACAGATGGAAAGTTCGCGAAATGGTTCACGCAACCAGGATACCTACGCCATCATGATTGGCCACCGTGGTGATTGCCACTTATGGTTTCGAAACCTAATTGGAGATTGCCGCTTTTGCTTCTCACCCTATATTTTGGATGCAAATTTGAAGCCTTTCCAGATGTTTCAAACTTATTTTTGAAAAATATTGAGATTACCGGTTTTGTTTTTTGATGCTTCAAGTAATAGAATAGGTATGATTATTTGTAACTAACCTTCAACGTAAAGTAAGCTATAACGACCGAGTACTCATCATCGCATTCGTCTCTGTTGACAAGTATTTTGTACTTTATTCCTTTACGTTTTAGTTCTTTGATATCCTTCCATTTTAGTAGAACTTTAATGAATGATAGTATCTGTGGAAAGGATAGATCAAACTTGATTGTTTACATCACAGTGAAATTGTTGATTATTAATTGCAATACCTATACCGTAGGTACCATAAAGACGGGAGACTTGGAACACTTTTGAAATTTCAGTCCCTCCCGGCGAAAATAATGCATTTAAAAATACGGCTATGGTTGTAAATGATGGAAGGCTGCCTAGAGAATACATTGCATTACTACAAAAAACATTTTTTTAGATAACAAAACAAGCCCCCCCCTCCCCCCCCCTCTCAAGTGCCTGTTCGAAGTCATCTGCAGAATCGTGTGACTGGAAACACCGCACAAAAATCATTGTTTTCCAAGTGTGAAAATCAATATTTTCGCCGTGACGTGACGGTCGGAAAAAAATGAAAACGTCCTGATAATCATTATTAAATTATGAAAATCTTAAAGCCCCCCAGAACGTTCCAAGTCACCCGCCCGTTCCGAGTCTCCCACCTTTACAGAATGTACCTACATCGTTCAACTGGCCAACCCTTGAATTCGATTTCGAATCCGCAAGGAATTGTAGGCCCTTTATTCTTGTTATTTAGGACCTCCTTTTGTTAAATTGTATTTCCCTTATGATATTTCCCGCATCATGAGCTAACTTAAAACGTTACGCACTTTACCCTGTAAAATATTATGGAACAACGGACACCTACATGAACGGATTGTGGTGTTTCGTGTTCTAAATAATCCAGCAGATCTTCGAATTCGGATTTTATAAGTGGTTTGAGAGGATCAGGCATTTTCTTCTTTCTTCGCTGCGACCTGACTTTCATCTCATCATCGTCTGAATCGGGAAAAATCTCTTCTTCATTTTCTTGTTGTTCTGCAAAAAAGAATTGATATGAGGAAGCAGCAGAGGTAGACCTACGTGGAATTTTTCGTTTTTTAGTACGTTGTTCAGCAATTTTGTTTGAGGCGCGTTTTCAGCCTTGTGCCGATAGGCCAAAAGAATTAAATCTCTCACGATGAACTTGTCGAAGACCATTCCAACAACAGAACGGATTAAGTAAAAATTGCTGTAAATTTCCACAATGAAAAATTGCCACGTTGGGTGTGGGACAAAGCTCCCTCGTACCCATAACATTTAATGTACCTATTGATCATTGAAATGTTTTAAATAATCTTTACAGATGGACCATTCAGTCCCTGAACATTTCATCGAAATCAATGACAACGGCAAAAGTTATGCTTGTTACTAGGATTTGAGACTCGCACTTACTTACCCAGTAAATAAGAACTACCTACTGATGACATGATCTTGGTGAAACTCATTTGGAGCAATCAAATCATTGGACAAATAAGCAATAAGAAAATTATGAGAGTTAAGTGTAGAGTAATTGATTTGAGCAACGAAACTAGTAGGGGACATTTTACTGGCTACCCCCCCCCCCCCCCCCCCCCCGGGCGAAATAAACTTGTTACAAGGATTTGCAGTTAAACAGACAGACAAAACCAAAGTAGGTAGTGTTTATTTTTATAGTCAACTGATTTGTGTTTTTCTCCTTCCTGTTGCCCTCTGAAAATATTCATCTTTTTGCCGACAATACTGCTGAATTAGTGTTTGGTCTCAACTGGGTAGATGTCTTTGGTTAGTTGCAGATGCTTCTGACAGGATTGGAGTTCCTTCACACGGATTGTTCCTAGCTAGAGCGAGGTTCGGCATCCTCTCATGGGCAAACCCTCACATACAATGTCCGCGGAGTTTAAACTCCAATCGAGAGCAGCCCTTGTTCTGCTGGGATTGCTCGTATACCTACTGTAGAGGTCATTCAAATGTGCAAACATCCTGACTCTTCCCCCTAAAGCGGGTTTCGAAACTCTGGTGTAATATAAAAACCGTCAACTTGAATTTCAGCATGCTCGTTTCAATCATGGGTATTCGACCAGAAGAGGGACTCCATGTGACGTTCCACCACCTGGAATTCTACAAAACAAAGTTTACGGAGAACTTCGTTATCAAAGTGGGCAACCACTTCATCCTCCCCATCAAAGGAGCTTCCTTGTCACTTGATTCTCCTACTTCCCATTTTCATCGAGCAATGAAGACTTCTTTAATAGATAAGAAGCTCTATACAATGCAATGATATAGCGTAGTCGACAGACTAGGATAAGCAAAGTCAAAAGTATGAAAAGTGTAACAAAAAACACCTTGCGCCTACAGGCTCTGATGTTGCTGTGATGAGGGTAGAATCCGTTTTTCACCTCTATTTCAAATTTTAGCTTACTGGTTGAATGGCAAAGAAATAAGCTCCAGTGGTCTCAAGGCAATGGTAACACTAGCCGTCTTCGTCTTGTATGTTGTTAGTTTGATGACAACGACAGCAGGTCTTGTTTGATGACAGTAAGCAGGTCTCCGTAAAAATTTAGGTGATTCTACGTTAAAAATTAGGTACGTTACGCAAATCCGTCACAAATTGTTATTTCTCATGAAACCAAAGTTCGACAGACTACCAGAACCCTGAAATCTGATACACAGCGTCTTAATGACATGTGGAAATGATTGCGAGGAAGTGAGATCAGCTGTGTGAGCAATAAAGCTAACCTCTCTCCTGTACATCCTAAAACCGTGAAATTCGGTTGGTACATAGTCTCTTAGGACCGCTGGAATTGATTGCAAGGAAGTTATATCAGCTGGGTGAGCAATGAACTTCCGTCCTGTATAGCTTAGAGTTCTAAAATATGGTGAACTTCCTCTTGGGGACCACTGGAAGTGATTGGAAGGAAGTCATATCAGCTAGATGAGCCATAAAGCCAATTCTCTTCTGTACATCTTAGAGCTCTGAAATCTGGTAAACAGCATCTTAGGGACCACTGAAAGTGATCAGATGTGTGAGCAATGAAGCTACCTTCTCCTGTATACATCCAAGAGCCCTGACATTTGGTATAAAGCCTCTTGGGAACCTGTGGAACTGACTGGGAGGAAATCAGATCAGCCGAGCGAGCGATAAACGCTCTGCGTGATTATTCTGGGAGATGCTCTAGAGGCGAGCTCCTCCAAACTGACTCGAGAGGTGTGGAAGAGGTGCGCATGAGGTGAGTGGGCGAGCGCCCACCCATCACTTCTTATGTAGAGATTGAACCATATGTTTACATGGCATCAAGGCGGCATACCTCACCTCACGCCCACTCTCCACCTCTCATGTGTGAATGGGGCCTTTGGATTTTTTCTTTTTACGATTTGACAGTTGTCTTGTCCAAAAAAAGAAAGAAATTGATTTGTCAGTAGTAGGTACCTACGGCGAACTGGTGTGGGGTCCACCCGAGCCATTTGAGTAGGTTTGTACTCTAGCAGCAAGGTATTATGAAATTGTTTTGAATTTATCTATTGTAATCCAAGAAACCTGACAAACCTTTTATTTTGCAAGGTAATTACTATCTCTGTGCATAGTGGAAGAGAGTGCCATATAACCCGAACATTGTAAAGATAAAGAATAAACGCAGTCAATGAATTCCTCTCTCACAGTTCTGAATGGTTTAAAACATAAAATGCGAGGGAATGTTTTTCTTCTATCTCTTGAAAGTGAAAACAATGCTCACGCTACCTGGCCTACATTTACCTACTGGTAAATCTCAACAACTCACTATTTGTGGTTGTTGTAGTAAGAAACTGTTCCATCACTGTGCAGGAAGTGGTACTCTTGGTTGTATCGAGGGCAGTAGGTGTCTCTAGCGTCCCAACCAGGGACATCCCGGACTCGGAGTTATCCATTCCGACTTCAGTTAAGGTCGGCTTTTCCATTTTAGTAAGCTTCAGTTAGTGCTAGGAGAAGTAATGTTCTTATAAAGGCATCTAATTGCTGTCTTCCAAAGGAGGCTTTCACCTGAATTAAAGTTTAGTTAACGTGCTTTAAGCATAATTTCTGCTGGTTACCGATGGTACCTACTAACATTAACTCTTAGGAACCAAGAAACCTAGCAGCCCATGTAGGTACACTGACAAGTATTGTGCAGTCGTCAACAAGTGGTCTCCTTCTTCTCCTATGAGAACGTAACCTCTATTCTACTTAATAATAATCTACAACATTATTGCAAAATGTTCCACGGAAAACTAAGAATGAAATGATGGCCTCATAAAATATTTCCTGACCTTTCTTGACTATTTCAAACTCTACATCTTTCCAACAACTAAAAGTGGCAGTGGTTTCTAACAGTATTTTGTTAGTTTGGAAAATCCGTTTCTACTCGTCTGCCCACCAGTATTAGTGCCATGTCAGCAGAGCTTATGGCAGCAATAATGGCTGTAACACGTATAATTTATTGATAAAGGAAACGAGAGCGCCCCGTTATTCTAACAGGCTCCAAGAGTTCATGTACAGCTCTTTTGACAATAATTAAAATAACCGGTCAGCATTTTCTACTGTTCAAAATCCCAAAACTCATTCTGACACTCAGTGGCATACTTTTTATTTTAATTTTGAAACCAAACGAAAGAAAAAGTTCTGGGACAGTTCTGATGTTCGAAAAATTGCGGCGTTGGATGCAGCTGGCCAAAGGTGGATGAGACAACCATACACTAGGTATACATGTGTTTGATGCCAGTTCCATGTAGGACAAACAACCCAGCAACAACAACACTTATGATGTTAAGATAATGTTTTGGAGGGAGGTTATGTTTTTGGCGGAATCTTGTACCTATCTGTGATTTGTCTTAACTTTGGAATGAATAATAAACCTTGTTTCTCAAGATAAATAAATTGCAGTTTTAATTATAAAACATGGTGGGATCTGGAGAAAGGGTTTGGATCCCAGACCTACAAAGGGAAGGCACGGAGAAGAGCAAAGCTGAAGAGCCTCGATCTTACTGGGTCGAACCTCAGGGCGACAGTTACGACGGAACCGTGATAGTCTGGTCCCAGAGAGGATTGCAGCATCACCATCCCATACTTCATCCTCTGAAGAACCCGCTAGGGCTACGCAACAGAATTCACCCGAGGCTCTACCTGCTGAGCTCTTGCAGTCAACAATTCCCCCGACACCAAAGCCAAGCCCTGCCAGGTATACTGGGACCAGCCATGGAGACCCGAACTCGGAGCAAATAAAGACCACCAGGTCGGGCAGACAGATCGTAGCCCCCAAGTGCCTTGACATTGAAGTTTTCCTGGACATCCAAGGGGGGGATGTTTGATGCCAGTTCCATGTAGGACAAACAACCCAGCAACAACAACACTTATGATGTTAAGATAATGTTTTGGAGGGAGGTTATGTTTTTGGCAAAATCTTGTATCTGTGATTTGTCTTAACTTTGGAATGAATAATAAACCTTGTTTCTCAAGATAAATAAATTGCAGTTTTAATTATAAAACAACATGTCCCGCTGTGCACGCCCCTGCTGACCTGAATTTGAACTAGCGTCACATGGCAATGGAAATAAGCGCTCTTATGGGTAGCCAAGTTCTGAGATTATTCAATTAATTACTAGAGTCTTCGTGGTGTAGTTGATATCATAACAGTCTTCTAAAGGTTTGTTCGCTGTGGCTACCAAACCAATTTGCAGCCCACTTGAGGAGTTCACTGTGTTCTCTAATCATCACAGCTCCCCCCCACCCTCAGTCACCACCTGTTCCAAACTGGTTTCCAACCCGTTCCGGATCGTCAAATCGGTCAGAGGTTTTTTAGCTGACCACTTTCTGAGTGCTTGCCCCCTCCATTCCAAACTCACAGCAGCCAATGAAATCATTCGAATTTTAGCCTCTCTTTTCTCCACTTTTTCACGCCTCTGAGTATTTTACCCAAACATTCAAGTATAAAATGGATTGACTCCAATCTCCACCCGGTTTGAAATCAATTTGAAAGTTGGCTGAAGTCATTCATGCGTTGACCAGTCTTCAACGAGTTTGAAATTGCAAGTCACTTAGCTCAGCGAACAAACCATAAGTTGAGTGACCTGGGTTCAATCCCATGTATGGAACACTATTTTTTTGCATTCGGATCCAACCGCTGAAACAGATTTTTAAACGTCATTATTATAAATGTTTTAAATCATGCTTTAAAACATCATTTTGATTTATTTACCTGAATAAACTGTATTTTACTAAGGGATTGACTATTTGATGATATACAGTATTTTTGAGATGCGAGCATGCGGACCACCAAACTATTCAAATCATTCTTATCTATTCGTCCAACTAATCTGAATTTTTACTTAGCAATTGACTACTTGATTTTTTTTTTTTTTTTTTTTTTTTTTTTTTTTTGAGATGCGATCTTGCGAGCATCCAGACCACCAAACTACACAAATCATTCTGATCTATTTGTCCTATTCTGACGCAGTGAGTTACGGTGACGCATCCTTCCTTACATATATGGTAAGGGTATCACAATCCTGAAAAAACGTAATCGTCTAAAATAACCTCCTTCAATGGACTCAACCTCCTAGGGATAATCTCCTCCTTCCATGGATTTAGCGTTACAACTAGATCCGTTAAGGACTTGACGTGACTTTAAGGTGTGGTAAATGTTTCTCGTTACCGCACACCTTATTGAGACCGACGAATTTCTAGGAACTCTCTATTTTTAGAGCCTGTAAATCAATTACTTACTTATTATGCCTGTGATTATTACTTAACTATTACGGGAATTTGAAAAAAAAATCCACCATGATTGAGGAGGCATGAGACGAAAAAATTTGAGTTTCATGGCTGTAGACGAGATCCAACTATAACTTCAATCTCGTCCTCATCGTCTACAACTATGAAACACCATCGCCGAAACTATCGCTTTCCGAACTTGACGAGTTAGTTGACATTTCAATCATAGAATAGGTACCTACTTATACTAACGTAGAGACTACAAGTATGATTTTGATTAAGAAGAAGAAAGTTGTTTACTCCATGAGGTCCGAAAAATTGTGAAATGCACATTTTGCGTCTTTGCGTTCGAGTTCTGACAGTTCCGAAAAAAACGGGAACTGTCAGAACCGTTCGGAACTGGGTTCGCAAAACACTGCGAACGCCGAACTCGGCGTTCTTGGCGTTCCGGAACTGGGCGTTCTGGCACTGCGAACGACAAAACTCGACTGCTCTTGCCCAGAACCGTTCCGAACTCGCAGAACGCACACTGAGAACGAAGCTTGGGAAGTGCAAAGATCGGCGGTTCTCGTGCGTTTTCGTTAAAATTCGGCATAGGACCTGTTGTTCTTATCACATTATCATCTCACCATATCTGATAGTTCAGCAACCGGTTTTTGTGTAGGTATAGGTATCTACCAAAACATTTTTTGATCTCGAGTGTGTGATAATGATCGGAAATACGGAAATGTTCGATGATTGCCGCTTATTATACTTTTACGATGTCTACTCCAGCACCTGAAGACTGTCAATTTATCATCGATCGGCGGAGTAAGCCATTTGGAGCTCAAAGGTATGACGATGTACATTACCATATGACTTACCTACCTATATTCTTCGTTGTATCTATCCTTTTCTACCATTAACCTATCTTTTTAGGACGTCTCGCTGAAGCTAGGCTTCATTAATAGAGGGACGACCTATTGTGATAGATCTAGGGTGTGGGACAACCCGTGCATGGGAAAACAAATAAATAACCGCATACAAATCGGTTTCAGATCGAATCCGTTAACTCCTACTCTACTCTGTGGTGAAAACTGTGTGAAAAATTTTGTCGACGCTGCCCAGGCCACAGTTCTCAACCGATTTTTGAAATGCTTTCTTAGTTCGAGCCATTTTAGTTCAGTTGTGCAACAAACCTCGAAAATGTTTAATTTAAAGATGGAAGAGGGAGAATGGCGGGGGCAATAATATTCTGCGATTCAAAAAAGATTCGAAAATTTTAGCTTTTCTGGGGAGTTTTTAACGATTTTACAGCAAATATTAATGACTTTTATGTAAATATTTTTACATCAATTTTATAATGTTTTACTTCGGATAAACTTCATTTTACATAAAGATTGCTTGTCAATATAAATTCAACAATTTTTTGCCATTTTTAGCGATTTTTTTGTTTTGTATTTTACAACCCATCAGATTTTGAGAGAGTTATAGCCTGGAATGATACATCATATTATACATAAATATAGGTACATATGAAGAAGCGTTAAACTCTAGGATTCGTTTCAGTATGTCTCAAAACGGATTTCAATGAAGAAAGTTTTTGAAAATTTTGATTTTAAAATTTTTGGGGTCATTACTATAGCTTCATTTTCTACAAAAATTCGCTAAAAGGAACGTTAAAAATCCAGAATCTGTTTGAATAGCAGAATAGTGTTTAGAGCTTTGATAGTAAACAATTTCTTTGCGCCCACAGTGCTCAAATTTCACAGAAATATACTAATTTACTAACATTTGCCAATGCTGCTGCATGGCTGGAACTTTTTGAGTTTAGTTGAGGTTTTTCGTGTTCAACTCTGTTAGAAGCAGCAAGTTTTGCTGCCCACAGCAAACATACATGTATGTATTTGGGTCTATAAATTTGCTAATCTATCTTTCCGGTGAGTTACCTAGTTCCATGTTCGTATCTAGTGCTGGGTGTCCCCCAACTGGAAAAATCAGGGAAAACCTGGAATTGACATGGAATTCTATGCAGTCAGGGAAATGTCAGGGAATTTCGCAAAAACCACCAAATGTCAGGTAATTTTTAAAATGAAAACTTGGTGTAATAATTTGAAGCGTTTTCAGGTATAACTCCTAAGCAATCAAACTTCAATACATATTACATCATATTTCAAATAAGTAATACATGTTATTTCATAAGTGAGTTATATATACGAATGACAAAAATAATGATCAAGAGTGGTGGTTAAATTGTTCAAAAGTAACCACGTTACACGCACATAAAAAAGGAATGGATGTGCCATTGGCTTCCCTGGTAACTTCATCACCTAATGAACCATTTGTGAGAAAAATCAACACAGTATTGAACTAGGGAGAAAAAACCCAGCAGAGTAGTAGATTGACCCAGTAAGAGACCAAAAACTAGTTTGTATGTATAAGCCTTGTGTATATGTACTATATGTATACATGAAATATCCATGTGAGAAAAAAAAATTAAACTCAAATTATTAAAATTTGTACTTCAACAAATAGCTTCAGATCACAAATTGAGAGACCATGAAATATGAAATAGAAAATCATGCAGCGTGATCGTATGGATGAATTTTCGTAAATTATCGTATTTCATTTAGGTTAAATTGTTATCATATTTGAGCACTTCGAGGGCAATGAAATTTTTAAATATAAGTAGACTACATATTATAAGTAGTCTGTTTTTTTCATACGATTTTCGTTTTAGAAGCACTAAAGGTACATTAAAATGACGAGAAAAAAAATTGAATTTGATATTTTCCGTCAGGGAAATCTGAAGTTTGGTCAGGGAAATGTCAGAGAAATTCAAAATTTCTATTTGGGGGCCTCCCTGTAGCGGCTCTCAACTCTTCTTGCATGACTCTACCGGCCCACTCTACCCGTCCCGTGTGTGTTGCCGTGAATGGACTCCTAGTAACTAAGGGAGCTCTTGTGTTTTTCTGTTATCCGGATACAAAGACCGCCAAACGCACACCGGCTTGGCCATGATGTCGCCCCCTTCTACCTCCTCCTGCCCGTCCAACCTCCACAAGCGGCAACGTCTCGCGGCTGCGACCGGCGGAGGGGGAACGCTCGCCATCGATCTGCTTTTCCCAATTCATTGTTTTTGTCCCTTCATCGCTCCCTTACATTACAATAAATTCTCCTTACAATAAATGATTTTCTCACCAGGGGCCTATGAAACAACAAGCTACTAAAGATTTAAACAAGATAGCTTTAAACAAGCTATTATAACTAAAGATTACTTTACATACTAACTACGCAGATATGAAGAATTAGGTACTATTCTTAACAACTGGTGGCGTAATCTGCGGATTATTCCCTGCAGGGGTGAGGGAAGTGAAGAAAAGATCCTTTTTTATCTTACTTCCCCTGTAAGGGAGCGTCAATTTATTAGTACCGGTTTCGGTCTGAACACAGACCATCCTCAGCCAGAAAAAAAACTCCGAGCATCCTAGGAGCAAACAAAACAGGCATAAACGTCAACAATAACATGAGAGAGAAAACTTAATATTACGACTAGCAACTAATAGCTAGTTACTATCATATGTGCATACTCTATTTCCAGAAGCTGTGAGGCTTGCTGCACCTTTTGCCACTCCCTCATAAGTTTTAACTTTTCTTTTATGTTGGATGGTTTCACAGACATTGATGTTCTTGAAGGTATGTTTGTTCCTTATACCTATTAGTTGCTAGTCGTAATATTAAGTTTTCTCTCTCATGTTATTGTTGACGTTTATGCCTGTTTTGTTTGCTCCTAGGATGCTCGGAGTTTTTTATTTTTTTCTGGCTGAGGATGGTCTGTGTTCAGACCGAAACCGGTACTAATAAATTGACGCTCCCTTACAGGGGAAGTAAGGAATTAAAGGACCTTTTCTTCACTTCCCACACCCCTGCAGGGAATAATCCGCAGATTACGCCACCAGTTGTTTAGAATAACTAAAGATGGCTTTAAACAAGCTATTAAAGATTCCGACATTCACCTTAGAGCTTTGCTCCATTGCATGTGGATTCCATTAGATTATTCCGTTATATTGCTTTTATGCTATCATTCATTGCCGTATTTTCCATTTTATTTATTATTATGTTTCTTTATTTTTACCACCATTACCAAGTAATGGATGAATCTTTTGGAATAAATCAATTTGAATTGAATTGGAGGAAAAGCGAAGATGGGCGCTTCCATGATCATCCTTCAACCCCACCACAAAAACTCACACCCCACATTCTTAAGAATTTGTCGACACTGCACAAATGCAGGAGGGATGCCGTCACAACCTCGAGTACAATGCTTATTGCAGTCGACCTGGAAATTATTACCAAAGGGTTATTTATGTTTCTGTATAGTTAACTTTCTGCATCGCTTGAAAGTCCGTGGCTCTGTTATAAACTGGAACTTTTACCTTGCTAGTGAGCCAGAAGGGCTCAGATGGTATTAGGGACTCTCTTCATGAGTTATCACCTGGATTGGCACATATATAAATATGGAGGTACCTAAGTGTTGAAAGCAAGGGTTTGTTTCAGAATGCCCAAAAAAGAATTTTTATGGTGAACATTATCAAAGAAATTGTTGAAATTTTTTAATCCATTCCAGTAGCATAATTTTTTATATCAATGTGATCTGAGAGAGTGGAAAACATATATCACTGAGTAAGTGAACGTAATGAACGTGTGAATGGGTTCAATTAACCTTTTCTTTGAATGGAGTGAATGTTAGGGATTCAAACCCTCCAGGTGGCCTTGCCTTACAAATCCCTATACGCCTCACCCTTACGATATTAGGGAGTTTCTGCAACGCTGAGTCGTAGTCGAGTGGGAGGAACTACGAATATAAATGGAGCATTGCGCATGCGCGAAAAATGCTAACGGTTAGCGGTCTATTTGTTGTACAAATTGAAAAATCCTATTCGGAGCTCAGAATACGCATGTAACCTTCCATGACGATAATCTATAATTCTATAATCCTTTTTTTTCCTATTTCAAGGTGGCATGACATGACATTGTGGCTTGAATTAGTGATTTTGGTTTATTATTTCCAATAATAAGCCTATGTGATCGTATAGCAAAAAAATTTTATAACCCCCCCTCAAACTTTGTCACTTTACGTTTCAAGGTGCGTAGAATCCAAATTTGAAATGTCCGTCCGCCGTCCACCGTTCGCCGTCCGGGCCATAAAAGGCCTTAGAATTGACTTAAAAAATCTGTTCTTTCGCACATAGACTCCACTTGGGGTCTAGTTGGTCCTAACTTCTCGCCAGCTCGATCGCTCTACACCCATGGGTGCTATGAGCCAAAAATAGGTGAAAAAGTGTCTTTTTTTTTGTATATTTCAAGTTGTATAGAAATTGGAGATTTATGAGTGAAAAGAAAATGTTAGCTATTAATTTTATGAAAAAAAAAAAAAGTATTCTAAATGATACTTTTCTATTCAAAAAGAGATTTTGGATTTTAGGCTATTTTTTGCAATTTTATAGATTTTTTAAAACAAAATTTAATGAAGTTCAAGTTTTTAGCATAATTTCGTACATAAATTGTTGAATGTTCTATTTCATAGTTGATAAACTTTATTTGACCAATCTTATGCTAAAAAATATCAATTTAACGATTCTTAGCCATTTTCAGTGATTTTGTCAGCACATTTTTTGAAATTTGACCAATTAAATGATATAGGTAACACTTAGTATAGGTAACACTTTTATGTGTTGTTATGGATGTTTTATGTTTATCAACTATATTAAAAAGCGTAAAATGGTGAGATTCCGCTGCTGTAATGGATTGAACCCATTTGTGAGGTCCGAAGCTCCGAGTTCCGATACTAAATATACTATAAGCGGCGTTTAATAATTATGGCCAGAGATCTACGTAGAAGGGCTGTCTAATACATTAATAATAAACCTTTGTGTAATAATTTGCAGCGGTTTTTTTTTTTTTTTCAATAATAGTATGAGGACATCCTATACAGCAACAGATGTAAGATTCAAGTTTGAACAAACGAAAAAAACATTATCTACTTAATTGCTTGTCAAACTCAGAATTTCTCTTAAGGTGTCAATCACTGGCCCCTCCACCCTAATCGTGGCCCCTCCTAACAAATGGTGACCGCTGAGCATGTCGATTGTGCAGAGTAATTTTAGCCGTTGTGTAATAATTTGCTGTGTTTTGCCGGTCTCCGTCTAGACAGTGAAGCTAAGGCTCGTGAGCTCCTGCCGCCTGCTGTTCGCCTAATCTCACGAGGTACAAAATGGGTCCGTGCACAATGGAGAGGCCCCAGTGGGACGCTCCTCGGGTGTCATCCGCCCGGTGCTGCCCCCGGCGGAGCATCTTACAACCATTTCTCCGTCGGCAGCGGCGGAGGCGTCGCGTCGGTCGTGAGGGGGCGGTAAGGAGGGGATCTAGAGGAAGTGGACACTGGTCAGTCGGTTGAATAGTTCCTCTGGGAGACGCTAGGTGCCTCTGGGCTTTCTTATTCCGAGTACAACCGTGTACCTACTACCTACCTGTAATATTATATCCTGTTATTTATATAATATATAAATAACAGTAAATAATTTGATATAATTTAACATCAATTATTAGATATTATCTAATAATTGATGTCAAATATGTTATCTATTTATTTTAAACTCGCGTATACAAGGTGCAACGGACCTTTAACGGTCCTTTAAATTCTACGCATCACATAAAATTACGCATATCCAGCATCGACAGATAGGTTTTGGCCCGGACAGTCCGGTTTTTTTACAAGCTGTCTGGGCAAGAATCGCTCTGAAAGTCAAATGTCCGGTTTTCATAGGATAGGCGATACATTTTCAGTTTTTGTAGCTCCTATCATAGGTTGCCATCCTACTATCTCAGCCGTGACTTCTGGAGGGCATACATACCTACCTGCTTCAAGGTAGAGTTACTTTTGGCAATCGGCACTAGTATGCTATCTAAATTTCCAAAATCATGAACATTTTGAATCCTCATCTCATTATTTCATTATAAGGAATTCTCGATCTGTTCCGTCGGCCATTTCTTTTACATTCGGTCTTTCAGTTTTAGACGGATGAGAATAATCGTAAAATGACGGAGTATAATCTTTAGGGAGTACCTACTTTTAGGTATAATGGGTACGATGGTTGATATTATCTGTGCACAAAAATGTAGTATAAAACATCTACCTATAAAATCTGAACAAAAACTACTTAAATTTCAGAAAACAATATTATTTAATGGAATGCAACAGAAAATGCATACCTATCAGATAGATAATTCATACCAACTATCAATCATACGCATATCAATCATTGTGCTGTATGGATCGAACCTTTTGCTGTAGATATAATAGGTTTTTGAATCTAATCTGCCTTCTTGAATTACTGTGTCAGGTTTTTTTCACGTACCACAACTAACATAGCAACCCTGGTCACCCGTGATCTTCCTACCCGTTTAGTGTGGGAGAGAGAGACTTTATTCATTAAAAAACCCGGGCCTAGCAAGGGCCTCTGCCCCTTGACCCCGTTGGGGGCGACCCATAGACCCCCCGGATGTTATTACTTAGAGTCCGTGGCTAAGAGTCAAGAAACATGGAACATGCTTGGCAGAAATGACCAAGTAACAAAAACCGAAATTTTCAGGAGCTTCATACGACTAATAGAATCGAAATTAAAAGGAATTACCTAAGTAGGTAATTTTCTGTTATGGTGCGCGTCTACAATAATTACTATAACCAAGATTAACTTCTCAACCAAGTGACAACAAAACAAGCGGCATTGTTTACTATATTCATTTATAACATAAATAAATATAAAACTGCAACATAAATACAAGAACAAGTACGAAAGAAATGCATGATAAATCGAGAGCTTTCCAACGCATGGAGAACGATTTTTGTCCCATAAACACTGAACAAGTTTCATTTCCCCAGCAACGGCTTAGTTGTACGTGAAAATCATAAGAAAATCGAAAAAATTTCGTGACACATCCGCGTAACGTTTTTCGCTAGTTAGTCCAAGGCTAAAGCCTGTTCCATGCTAAAAACAAGAAAACAAATGTACATACAAGAAAAAAATAATAATAAATAAAAAAATACAAGAAATATTACTATTCTGAACAATATTGCTCATCATAGGTTAAGACCCGTGTTGACTTGACAAGAGCTGCTTACACTTTAAATAGAAATGAAGTCTTGCTAAGATTACCTAATATTTAGAGATAGAGGAAATAACTATTTAAATCATGAAAAAAACTTAAAAAATACATTAATAAAAAGAACAATATGACCTTTGAGAACATATGCCCTTTGAGAAATGACAATATGGTCTTTGAGAACGGTGTTAACAAACGTAACTACTTAATATAATTGAGTCGGCTTTTTCTACGCTCAACCCTATGACTCATGAAATGACTTTTTTCTTATAAGCAGGTCTAAGTTTGGCAGGGTATTTTAACTCCTCTGTCAAAGCCCTATGAATTACAAAAACAATATACAACGGACTCCTAGTTGTGGCTGTAAGTCGGATACTGCGATTTATCACGTTTCCCATTAATTGAAAGACGCTCTGGTTAGAGGCATGATAGCCATGGGGATTGCACAAAAAGCGAAGGATACTTTTGAAAACCGAAACTAGATATTGATTTTTGTAATAATACGACAAAAGTACCACGAAATGTACTCGAAAGGCTTATAAATAAATGACGCAACGATAGCAATAACTGCCAGTGTATCTGAGCCTATACGCCGGCAGTCTACTGAGTATAAAAGACTCTTTTTCAAGTGCAAACTAAATGGCACTGAATTTCTCATTGACACGGGAGCAGAAGTGAACATTCTGCCCCACAATGTCACAAAAAAATTGGGCTTAGCCTCTTACATTTATAAAGATAAAATAAAGTGCTATGCCGATCAAAAAATAGCTGCAGTCAACACCCGGCTACTCGGATACCTTCGGGGCCGGCTCAACATTATCTTTAGTCTACGCAGATTCCTAGGGATGTGTGGTTTCTACCGAGCATGCTCAAGCAAATTCGCTCACACGGCACAACCTCTGTATGACTCCATTCAGTCAAACAAAAAAAATGACAGAACACCTATCGAATGGACATCGGAGAGAGAAAAAGCTTTCAACAGCTTAAAACAAGCAATGATCAAAGCAACATTGCATAACATTGCTCATCCACACCCTAGTTTTTTGAAGTATGGCTTCAAAGGGCGTACCTAAATACATCACAAGTGATCAAGGCACTCAATTTGAATCAGATCAAACTACGAACCTTTCGGAACCTCTTTTCTTCCGGCCTACGCATATTAAACATAATAATACAAAATATGCCGTAAACATGCCCAAAAATTTGGATATCTTACACGGGACCATTCAAAGTGGTTAAAAGAGATAAGTTTTCGGTTACAGTGCAAATTGGCGAACATACTAAAAAAGTTCCCAAACAGCAAATCAAGCCAGCTTATACTCTACACTCGGAAGAAGCTGTATCACAAGGACAATCTGTATCACAAAATCAGGCGGAAAATAAGGAGGAGACTCCCCGAAAATCTGCCAGAAGGCACGTCCCCTCTACCAAATTCGACGAGAGGTGGGTAACGGCGCTCGAAACACCCCAGCCGGCGTCGTCGTTATTAACACGACGTCTTGGGAGGGCCCCTGTGGTGAAATCCACCCCCTCTTGTCAACAGCCCTTTTCAGGGCTACCAAAAAGAGGTAGACACAACACAAAAATATTTACAAGACGTCGAGTTACAACTCCGTCAAACAAAATATTTCACCAGAGAGAAAATACTAAATTCTCTCTCAAAAGTGAAATATTAAAGAATAACACACAAGGCGACCTCCCCAAACATTTACTGGGCGAGAGAGATGCGACAAACATCTCGAAACAAGTCGCCTTGAATGAGAAACCTCAAACAGGAAAACTCAAGGCCGTTCAGCCACCCCCGGGGACCCCGTCACAGAGACGGACGCAGGGAAACCACCTCGAAAGACCAACTCAGCTATCATACGCACAGATACTGAGAAAACACTGTGCGAACCAATAAGATTGCACAGTCGAATTTATGAAATTAAGCGGACCAACCAGGAGGCGGCAGGAGGCGGCCACCTTCCTATAAATACCCCGCTGGGAGCCCTCCGAAATTCATTCCACTCTCCGCTCTCGACGACGACACACTCTGAAGTACGAAGAATTCTACACGCTCTACGCTGACGAACCTTCTGCCTTACGAAGTCATCTCAAGAACGGTTTCCTACTGCTTTCTACAAGCCAGTCCTTCTCTCCACGCAGATCTCGCATTGGCATCTACGAGTCCAGTGATTATTCATCCTGCTCATTGCCCAACGTAGTTCATCTGTCAGGACGCCACCCGGTGCAGCTATCGATATCCTCTTTAGCTCGCACGCCCGAGAGACGTTCCGAGCCGTGTCGCCCGGGTTACGTAGCCTTAAGCTCGTAACCGACCGCTGTGGGCACGCCGGTAAATTACTCAGCTCCTCCGCTCTAATTTACCGTCTAAGGAAGCCTTTTTCAAGGCTACGAGGTAGGACCCTGCCATCCGAGCATTGGAAAGACGCTCTGGCAAGCGAGTCCACCTCCAAAACCCTCTATTTTTCACACATAGAGGCATCGAAACGAGCTTAAACTCGATCATTTCGATGGAACGTCGGCCTTCCTACTTCCCCTTGCAAGGGGAGGAGGACGACGGCGAAGCCGGGCCGAGTAGCCCACGTAGTGCGCCCTACCGGCCACACGGCGAATCCGCTGAACCCAGCGACAGCGCAAGGCGCGACCCTCACGTCCGGATCGCCTTCTCGCCCGACGTATTCGTTCGAGAAACTTTCGAACAAGCCTCGCATATACAAAAGATCGAGGAAACCTTTCAGACTCGCTCTGAAGCCGATCATTACGATTCGACCAAGCTGTCCGAATACCCACGATATTCGACGCAGGCTTACCCGGCCGATCCGAGTGTCAAATACACTCCAAATGCACAAAAAGCGAAGGATACTTTTCAGTACCTCAACCAAGCTCAACATATTCCCCTTTCAGATATAAATCTAAGGCCGGAATATTACAAAACGGCTCAGTACCAAACTGATCGAACCCAGCACTTGCTACGCGAGCCTAACGCTCCACGCGGCTGCGACACGGACTATCTCCCCTTTCAGTCCGCCAAACCAGTTGACCTTGGCGGCTCCGCCCGCATTCCTCGCGGGGGTGACCCGGAGACCAACCCGCATAACCGGGATATAAATGTCCGACTTGGCCTACCCACGCCAAGTAAAACCTATCTAAATCCACTACAATAATTGAGTCACTGCGATTTATCACGTTTCCCATTAATTGAAAACTGGTTTGATAGCCATGGGGATTGTTGAAAACCGAAACTAGATATTGATTTTTGTAATAATACGACAAAATAGGCTTATAAATAAATGATCCAACGATAGCAATTTAGCCTCTTCCAACACCCGGCTACTCGGATACCTTCGGGGCCGGCTCAACATTATCTTTAGCAGAGTTTTTTGAAGTATGGACAAACTATCCACTAGTGGCCAAACTAAATGGTATTTTAAGCTGAAAATTGCTACTAACTGGTTTGCATGTTCGATGAATCCTAATCTGAGGTCATAAGTGTGAAATTTTAACAGATGACCCAATTGGCTCAACTAATGACCCAATTCTTCAAATTGTATCGTATTTATATATTAAGATAAGTTGGACAAATAGATCAGAAGATTTGTATAGTTTCGTGGTCTGGATGTTCGCAAGCTCGCATCTCAAAAATACATAACATCAAGTAGTCAATCCCTTAGTAAAACGCTTGCCTACGAGTCTGCAACACATTGGAACATTTTATGTCTTTAGTTCACCCCCCCCCCCCCCCCCCCTCCCATTTAACAAATAATTTTGACGAATAATGTCAAAACAATAATTTTCATTACAATTGTAACAGTTTCAATGATTTCATTAAACTCTTGTAATAAAGTAATTATCTCTACCCACAGCTTCATTTGGGCGTTTTCTCGAAGTGATTTCTAACGTGGAAACTAATAACAACAAAACAAGCGACATTGTTTACTACATCAATTAATAACATTAATTAATATGGAATGGCGACATAAATACCAAGAACAAGTACGAAAGAAATGCGTGATAAATCGAGAGCTTTCCAACGCATGGAGAACGATTTCTGTCCGTTGAAAACTTAAGAAGTTTCATTTCCTTTACGCTGTTCGAGTCCATGCGCCAAAGTAAAAATATAAAACGTTAAAAAGCTGTGAATTTAGGGTTTCAATTTACTGAAGTTGAGGGATCAGTAGCAGGAGGGTTGGTCAATAATTCTAAAAACTTCGTGTTTAACCGCCTCTACGACTCTGACGTTGTCGCTATATTTGTACGAACTTCTTTCTACTTTTCCTAATGTCCTCCGAGGAAATCCAACCTTCTGTGCAGGCTGCGACTTTTACCACATTATTGAGACAAAATCTTCAGGAGTTTCAACACATGGTAGGTATTTGCAGGCCCTCCAAGATGCATGGTCTAGCCCTCTCCACACCTTGTGGCGATTACAGATCATTAAAGCTGTTACAGTTCCTGACAAGTACCCAATACCCCACCTTCAGGATTTCAACGCCCAACTTGCAAAGAAAACAATATTCTCCAAAATAGATCTTATACGAGCCTATCATCACATTAAAGTAGCCGATGAAGACATCCCAGGAATGCCATCCTTCAAGATTTACCTTTCATCTAAATTTTAGCCAAATGCATCTTTGGAGTGGAGGTATTAAACCACTACCAGAACGTGTTGAAGCTATCACAGCCTTCCCGCTTCCTGACACAGTTGAAGACTTACGCCGTTTCTTAGGATTGATCAACCAGTTTTCATTATTTGACCTATCCCAAGAAACGTGCACGTTGTAGTAGGCGCGTCTTTGCAACAGCTCCAATCCATATGATTGCTATTGGCAGTTTACCTTGGCATAAAGTATTTTCGCTTCATGCTAGAGGGACGACAGTTCTCAGTGTATACTGACCACAAACCTCTCACATATGCATTTGTACAACGTCCAGAAAAAGCCTCACCCCGCCAACTCCGTCATTTAGACTTTATTGGGCAGTTCACCACAGATCTCAGATACATTCCTGGCATTTCCAACATTCCTGCAGATACCTGTTCCCGTGTTGCAGCCATAGACCTCTCCGCCACAAAATTACTTCAAGACATTGCTGTGACACAAGCTACGTGCAGAGAACTCTAACATATGAAAACCTCAACCACCACCAACACATCGCACTTGTACACTATTTGCTCATATAAATATAGACATAGTTTTTATACCTACTAACTGGAGACTGTTTATCTTGATTATCAAAACTGAATAATTATGATGAAAATTATTGAAGAGGATACTTAATTTAAACCAGTAGGTATGTGGTATTTCATTTAACACTACAATCGGTACACCTACTAACTGGAGACTGTTTATCTTGATTATATTTCATATTGCATAGAAAAATGTCACGTGGACTTGTTGTTATACAAGTGGTCGAGAAAACCAACATAATTTATGTTATACCATCACCTATATTTCTGTTGAGGAGGTTGGTATGCGAAAATATGCCTCAAGGTTGGTACAAAGAGTTTTTTTTTTTAATAGGACTTTTCACTCAAATGAAACCTTTTTTCTATCAAATGAAACTTCGTAACTACCAAATGAAATCATGTTCCAATCAAATGAAAGCTCTTTTCAACCAAATGAAACCTCATTTCACTCAAATGAAACTTTTTCAGCCTACCATATTGCTGATCAACGCGACAGACTGCTCCAACTTCGTGATAACATGATGATGAAACTGCTGCCTCAGCTTCTGGACACCCGCTTCTCTGAATTAATTTGTAGTGCCTCTGTATAAACTTGTTTAGCGAAAATCTGAAATAAAATATAATATTCCTCTGGATGATTCGAAGAAGTTCCATTTGATTAAAATAAGGTTCTATTTGTTTGAAAAAAAGTTTTTATTTGGTTGAAAAGAGCTTCATTTTTTTAGTATTCAATATATATTTTGTCTATAGAAAGGTGATAAGAACATTTTTGTAGACGTTCTATGTACTGTTTGGTATTTCGTATTTGATTGGTACATGGGTTTTTCATTTGGTAGGTACGAGGTTTCATTTGGTAGTTACGAAGTTTCATTTGATAGAAAAAAAGTTTCATTTGACTGAAAAATGCTATATAGTGGAATCTGGATAATTTGAACTTCTTTAATTCGAAATCTTCTTTAATTCGAATATTTCTCTTGGTCCCTAGCATTTTGTACCTATTTAAACAATGCTAGAAAATCATGGATAATTCGAATTTCATTTTGGATAATTCGAATTTTCGGCGTGCTAATTAAGGAATAAATTTTAAGCTGCGACTCAAAATAATTGTAATTTATCGGGAAATAAGTTTTAGTAACGATATTCGGCAAAAGGTTTGCGTCAGACCAAATGCATGCAAGTGATTGCCAGCGTACAGTCTAATAACTCCCCTTCCCCTCCCGCCCGCCGACCGTCCCTAAACAACAAAACAAAGCCACTCGTTGGTCGTTGGAATCTTTTATAATGGCCGAGAGACAATTCAAGGAAACAGGCCAAAATATCATCCTTTTTTGAAAAACAATAGATTTTTTTTATGGTTGCAGTTAAATACAGTACCATTGCAGGTGTCTTTTTATTTATTGTTCAATATTCTGTTGGTCAATACAGTATTCAATGTTACTGTATGTACTTTACTTCGTACTGTAGTTTGTTAAAATATAATTTATTAGAAACTTCTTTAATTCGAATTTTTTGTTAATTTTACTGGTTCCTTGAGGTTCGAATTATCCAAGTTTCACTGTAGGTATTTACCTACTTATCACCTATATTTCTGTTGAGGAGGTTGGTATACTAAAATATGCCTCAAGGTTGGTAAAAAAGAGTTTTTTTATACCTGAAATACTCTTGAAAAATCGGCTGCCTCTCATCTATGAAATTTAATTCGAGGAGTTTTGAGAGTGCGAGGCTGAAGGGAGAGGAGAGGGAGGATCAGCTGACCCCCGCGACTCGGAGCTTCCAGCTCACCGGAGCTCCTCAGTACCGTCAGTTGTGATGTGCGGTTAGGTCCCGTGACCTCGGACGGAAACAAAAACTCAGCTCTCCGGACGCTCGAGAGACGATCTCCATGGAGACCAGCCCGTCCTCGCGCAGCCCGTTCTCGACGCCGCTCGCCCTGAGGAACTCGCGCCTCGGGCAGCGGGTCCTCGTCATGCCGACGGCGGCTCACCCCGACGCCCGGGTCCGGATCGCCCTCGGCGACGACGCCCTGCCCGGAACGGCGCCCGGACACATCAACAACAACACGTGGGACCGACATATGGAGGCGTTCGTGCCGGGCTCCCCAACGTCCATCGGCATGGGGTCGACGGACGGACACAAGCTCACCATCCGCAGGGTCCCCACAACTCCCAACGAACTTTTCAACATCGCAAACACCACCACGTAAGATTTACCAAACATTTCATTTCATTTCATTTATTTGGCAAATTCAAAGATATTTAGATTACAAAAATTAGTTCACATCTTTCTATGAATAAATAATGATTTGAAAATGTATAAATTGACAAAAAATATAACATTATCATAGGCCAAAATACTGCTTTTGGAGTATTGTTTTCAGCCCAGTCCCCAATCACAGACAAGCATTTGGCACTACGTTTAGGGCTTGTGCGTATTTTTCGTCATTTTCCTAATAATGGTGAACAGGTTGAATTTGACTTGGAAAAGGTTGAATTTGTTTTGGAAAAGGTTGAATTTATTTTGGAAAAGGTTGAATTTGAGTTGGAAAAGGTTGGATTTGACTTGGAAAAGGTTGACTTTGACTTGGAAATGCTATAAATAAATATAAACTTTGCCCACAAGAAGAATAAGTTCAAAAGAACTTGTGCTCTTCAGTGGAGTTGCTGAGCTCTACAATAAGCAAATATAAAGTAAAATGTGAAGTTGAAAAGCAGATGATGAAGAGAAAGAAAAAAAAAAACGAAGAAACAAACAGAGAAAATAACTACAAGAAGTTACAAAAATAATAAATAGGCATTTTATGAACCTAAGAATTTATTGAATTCACAAAATCGCAGAATAAAGTGAAAGAAAAAAACAAAACACAATTTCTAATTTACTAAAAATTAATGGCGCACTTTAAACAACCGCGCTTTGTTAAAACTAAACAAAATAAACCTGAGAGTATCAGATAGATGTGCATGTGGAAACAGAAACTATGGAACACTATTTATGCGAATGTCCTATATACTTAAGATCGAGACTTCTTAGTTTTGAAGATACTATAATTAATATAAATGATATAAAAAATAGTGATTGGAACACTATTCTTACATTTGTGAGGTATACGGGTAGGTTCAAAGAGCCGTTCTAAGAGGAATAAAAGTTCCATAACCTACATTCTAGGATGCTTAGATAAGATAATAAAATATAAACATACAACGTAAGTAATGATAAGGAAGCTTAAGGGGGAGATTGGACGTGGGCCTTTTCAGGCCGGGACTAAAAGTCATTGGTCCTTCCGATTTACTAGGGCTCCCCACTGTTGAATTGAATTGATTGAATGGCGCGAAAACTGTCATTTTTTGACATGATTTTGAGATTCCAAACTGTCAAACAAATTAGTTGTTGCTGTCGACTTGTTTTGACTGCATATTCGAGTTCAGCGACCTCAAAAACGTCATTTTTTTGACATTTTAAACCAAATTTCGGGTGGAGGTACTCAAAATTCCACCTTTCCCAAAATAGCGGGCACCCTACTGTCCAAGAACATAACTATACACAAATACATTCAATGTTCTTCGAATGTATAAGTGATATTATACAACATAGGTACCATATTATCATCCCGATATTTCATGCTCGTGACATAATGAAATTGTGATTAATGAGCCAAATTCTGTTTTTATGGATTCTTCAATTCTCCGTGACGTGACGGTCGTGACGTGACGAAAACAAATGGAAAAGTCCTGTTAATCATTATTAAATGATAAAATCAGTGCGGGCTTTCGGTAACAAAATACCACTCATTATAAAATTCCTAGAAGTTGTCACTATTGAGGTATGTTCCGGTTTGATGCCTCTCCTAAATACTTTAAAGATTGAAAAATAGAAAGTTGATGTATAGTTGATACATCAATTATTAACCTGTGAAGCTGCAAAGTGGGAAACCTATTGTTTTTATTTAAAATAACTTTGAGCAATCGATTTTGAACATTTTTAACATAACTCCGACACCCCATAAAACAAAACCATACCTAATAATTGATGAAGCCAAGCCAAAAAATATTGTTCTCTTATTATTCTTAGTTAAAAAATATTGAATTTGTTTAAATACGTAAAACAATTTACGCAGTCTTAAAATTAAGTTATCAATGTGTAATTTATAGCTTAAATGGCAGTCAATTGTAGTTCCCAAATATTTGCACTGATCACTAAAAGGTAACGAAAACCAGGTACAAGAAAAACTTCCACTGAGGGCAACACAAGTCATCATGAATTTTAATCTTATAATAAGCTGGAAAAGCTCTATTTCCGATAGAAAATCGAAGAGTGATATAAGTGATATTATACAACATAGGTACCATATTATCATCCCGATATTTCATGCTCGTGACATAATGAAATTGTGATTAATGAGCCAAATTCTGTTTTTATGGATTCTTCGATTCTATTTTTCGATTTTTTAATTTGAAAGTTTTGAAATTTGTATGCGCCAACAAACTTTAAGAGGGGTTAAAATTTCTGTTCTGTTCGATTGCAAAGGTTTAAATGGAAGAGATAAAAAAATATACTCCAATAAGACCAAGTAGAAATACGTTAGAGGAAACCGAAATCAACAAACAACCAGCAGCAAATCTGAGATGTTATCCCTAACCACGAGTTTTCCGGTTTGACCGTTAGTTAACTTGTCAATCTTTAGGTACTTACATATCCCAAGTTACTGTAACAAACTTGATTTCTCGGCAAGTATATTAGTTCTTTTTCCCAGATTTTTCAAAGATTCAGAATAGGTAGGTCTTTGGTACCTACATTCTACCTATTTTTCGCTATGGGCAGGAGGGTCCCATTTGCGCGTGCCTAAAAACTCGAGTGATGGGTCATTTCTTCATGAAATTTAACGTATAATTCCAATCTGCAATAAAAAATGGGGGTTCTTATTCAAAATAACGAAGTTGATGTCAATTGCGAACGTTTGCGCACATGTGCAATGCGCAGTTTTTTCATTTTTAAGATCCTTACAAAAAATATTGGTTTTTTTTTTTTTTTTTGACACATTATTAACGGTTTTAGCAGGTGGGGAGGGGGGACGTTTTCGGGAACTCTGTATGTTCTAGAAAAATGCACTAAGAAACCTTTTCCATTTAGGTTTAGACCTTTTCCATTTAGATTTAAACCTTTTCCATTTAGATTTAGCCCTTTTCCACTTAGATTTAAACCTTTTCCATTTGGATTTAAACCTTTTCCATTTGGATTTAAACTCCATCAAAACGTCAGTAGTTAGCCCCATCATAGTAAGTAAGTGCCTATCTACTAAAATTTCATTAGGCTAGAAGTAAAAAAAAAGGAAACGGATAGTTTTAACTTAATTTATAACTTCCGTTCATGAGAAATTCTTGTGTTCAAAAAACATTTGTTCATTATTATATTATATTACATTTCTGTGCATAAAAAAACACTTGCAGGATTTAATTTTCAAAACGAACATATATGCCAACCTCTGCATGGTCTTCTAACTCAATTTGGCTATGAGTTTGAACTCGTTAAACGTGTAAGCCTTTAATTGTTTTCAAATTATGGATAGCAATTATAAAATTGTCGGTCATTCTTCAATCTTCTGAGTTTGTGATACGTGTAATACTCTTATCATACCACCCTGCTAGTTGAAATTATCGACACACAAAAATGTATATAAAACGTCACATAAAATTTGAGCAAAAATGACTTAATTTTTTAAAAAACATTATTTATTGAACATGATAAAAAATGCAAATCTTAAGATAATTCATCTCAAAACGGAAGTTAGTGAAAAAACGTTGTCTATTTCCGCGAAAAATTAAAGAGTTACAATGTTAAATCGATTTCGACGGTTAGGCCATCATCAGTAACAAACAATAACAACTACTGATGATGGCCTAACCGTCGAAATCGATTTAACATTGTAACTCTTTATTTTTCGTGAAAATAGACAACGTTTTTTCACTAACTTCCGTTTTGAAATGGGTTTCCAGAACTTCGTTGCGAGTGATTCAGTTCGTAATTCATCTCAACTAGGTATCATTCATATGCATATCAATTATTGTACATGCATCTAACGTATTACTATACAATTTATTTATAAGTTTTTTGAATCTGCCTTCTCGACTCATAGTGTCCGGTTTTTTTCTCGTACCACCTGGCAACGCTGGAAGCGGGCCATAAGCTCCACACAAATAGATAACCAGAGGAATCTGAGGTGATGATTAAGTAGCGCTGACTTATCACATCTGCTGAGGTTCAGATTAGAGCGTTCGCAGAATTCTCCTTATTGATCTCAATTATCACTGCGAACTAAGCAGATAGAATCTACACGAGATGATACGTTCGCTCATATCGGGAGGTTTAAAAGAGCAGCAATCATGTGAAAGACTGTCATTATGCCTTTTTAGAATCTGCTTAGCAATGCCAAGAACTCGCAGCCTAACGTTTCAACATAAACAGGGAGGTGGGGTTCTTTGATGACTCAATTCCACCGATTTTCAACATGACACCTGTTTTACCCATTACATAATAGCCAAAAACCTTCTGCCAAGTTGGGTGTGGCACATAGCTTCCTCGTTTACCTATCATGAATGTATAGATCATTGAAAAGTTTTAAATGATCTTGAAAAATTCCATAGCGGAAAAGAGTAGATCAGGAAGTAGCGTGAAATGTCATAATTGATCAATTAAGAAACAAAAAAAGGATACTTGATGTAATTTACGTTGTTGCAAGCGCAGAATGCACTGATGAGTTGAAAACAATGAAATAAGTACGGGACCATCTACAACCTAAACCGCGCATTCGCTGACAATTTTATCAAAATCGGATGAAAACCGTGGAAATTAAGGTTATTACAAGTATTTCACATGGACGCATGCGCAGTAGCTATTAATGATACAATCGTGTTGAAATTAATATGAGGTAATCAAGTCATCTCCTTCCAACTATCATCCAAATTTAAGCGAAATCGAACGTCTAGATCGTGAAAAATGGTGCATAATGGAATTTACGTTTGCGCATGCGCAGAGTGAAGTATTGATTTGGCAACAATGAAACTGACAGAGGACCATCTACTCCCTAGCCCGCGCGTTTCCTGAAAATGTCATCCAGATCGGATGAAAACTGTGGAAAATAAGCTTGTTACAAGGATTTCATATTGGCAAATACGCAGTAGCTAATAAAGATACAATCATGCTGAAATTGATATGAGACGATCAAATTGTCATCCCCCAACTATCATCTCAATTTGAGCGAGATTGGACGACTGGGACGTGAGAAAATAATGCTTAGTGGAATTTACGTTTGCGCATGCGCAGAGTGAGGTATTGAGTCAAAAATGATGAAACTGATAGGGGACCGTCCACCCCCTAACCTGCACATTCCCTGAAAACTCCATCTAAATCGGATGAAAACTGTGGAAAATAAGCTTGTTACAAGTATTTGCGGACACATGACAGACACGCACACACAGAAATAGACTGACAGACACGGAACCAAAGTTGTTCAGAATGGTGTGAAAGTTAAAATGCGAGTGGAAATTTGGATTTTGGAGACCAAAAATTGTTTTCTCCCCAAAGTGAAAACAATGCTTCCGCTACCTTTAGGTAGACTCGGAGGCAATAACAGGTGTTCATCCAGAGTGGCCCTGGCGCATTCCCACCCGGTCATATTTGAATCAGAAGTTGAACCGCACGTACAAGAAAGCAGGAATCAGTTGTACCGGTTCCCGGGACTCCGAGTCCGCCTCCCTCTCATCGCTTCCTCTGGCAACATTCCCCACCACCCAGGAATCCATTACGAGCTCCCATATGAAAATTTTCAAATGCATCGACAATTTCAACTTCCTGTGGTGAACAGGAGACTAGCTCACTCATCTGATCGAAATCGTCAAATCCAAACACGCGCCAAAAAGGCCCGAAACTGCGTGTTGGCAACCATAATTACCTATATTTTATTCAAAGCCATTCGAAATGGAAAACGCTTGCATACGAGTCTGCAACACATTGGTACATTCTATGTCTTTAGTTGGAAAAATCGTTGGAAGGACAAACTATACCAATATGTCAAACTAATCTGAATTTTTACTAAGGGATTGACTACTCGATGTTATGCATTGTTGAGGTACAAGCTTGAGAGCATCCAGACCACCAAACTAAGGTGGATCACGCTCAGCCTTTTTGTCAAATGGCTGATTTCACTGTAGGGCTGCGACATATATATATGTGTTATTCCAGACGATAACTCTCCTTGGGATTGAGATAAAAATTCCATTCTTGAGCCGAAAAATCAAGCTTTCCAAACGAAAGAATTAGTTCGTTGGCCAGCACTTTTTGAGCACATTAAATTGGTCAAATTTCAAAAAAAATGTGCCAAAAAATCACTGAAAATGGCAAAAAACGGCTATAAATTGTTAAAACTATATTCTTTCGCAGAATATTGCTCAAATAAAGTTTTTTGCTTATAAAATAGAACATTCAAAAATTTATATACAAATTAATGCTGAAAAATATACTTAAATTTTATTAAAATTTGCTAAAAATCCAAAACCTCTTCTTGAATAGCAGATTATTATTTAGAATACGTTTTTCGCCATAAAATGTATGTTTAACAATTCAAACATTTAACTTTCAAAAAGATTTAACATTATACAATACGATAATTTACGAAAATTTGCTATACGATCATGCTGCATGACTGTAAGTTTTTTGAATTTTCTAGTTTATTGTAGATAACTGCATTTGAGTAGTACTCAGCTAAAAAATGTACATATAAATTTAGCTTTTTTTAGAATTTTCGCAATGGTAAGTGACTTTTTTTAAATGTGACCAATTTTATTTAATTTATTATTTTATTTCATTTATTATTTATTTTATTTATTATTTAATTTACTCAAAAGTGCTGTCACATTCATTTATATGATATATGTGTCATTCCAGGCGATAAGTTTTCCTTAGGATTGAGATGGAAATTCCGTTCTTGCATAAAAAAATCAAGCTTTTCAAATGAAAGGATGAGTTCTTCGGCCAGCACTTTTTGAGCACAATAAATTGGTCAAATTTCAGATAATGTGCTCTAAAAACTCACTAAAAATGGCTTTAAAAGTTCCAGTTATGCCTCATGATCGTTTGAGCGAATTTTCGTGAGTTATCGTACTGTATCATGTTAAATTATTTTGAAATTTGAGCTTTTTGAGTGCAAAGAAATACTTTACTATTATTTTTATAACAAAAAACGTATTCTAAATAGCAATCTGCCATACAAAAAGACATTCTGGATTTTTAGCTTTTTTATAGTTTTTATCGATTTTGCAGCAAATTTTAATGAAATTTAAGTACATTTTTCAGCCTAATTTTGTACATAAATTTGTTAATGTTCTATTTTAAATTTTATAAACTTTATTCGAGCAATATTCTGCTCTAAGTTATAAATTTAACGATTTTTGGCCGTTTTTAGCCATTTTTAGTGATTTTTTTAGTACATTTTTTGAAATTTGACCAATTTAATGTGCTCAAAAAGTGCTGGCCAACGAACTGATCCTTTCGTTTGGAAAGTTAGATTTTTTGGCGCAAGAACGGAATTTGTATCTTAACCCTAAAGGGAGTTATCGTCTGGAATGACACATAAATAAATAAATAAAAATACACATGAAAAAGCGTTAAACTCTAAGATTCGTTTCAGAATGCCTCAAAACGAATTTCAATGAAGACATTTTTCAAAAACTTTGATTTTAAAGTTTTCCGAGCCATTGCAATAATTCATTTTCTACGAAAATTCGCTAAAAAGGCTGAAAATCGTTAAATTTATATCTTATTAAAATTTCAATCAAAAAAAGTTTATCAAAGATGAACAAGAACATTAAAAAATTTATGCTCAAAATCATTCTGAAAAATGTACTCAAATTTCAATATTTGCTAAAAAATCGAAAAAACTGCAAATAAAAGCTAACATTTTTTTATCTTTTTAAAATTACAGAATATTATTTAGACCAAGTTTTTTCTCATATAATTGGTGGTTAACAATTTCTTTGCACTCAAAGTGCTCAAATTTCAAAACAATGTATTTAATTACAATACGATAACTTACTTCGGTTACGATTCGGTCACACAAACATGCTGCATGACTGAAACTTTTTAAACTTGTGTGCCCTCTAATCTAATCTTGGTACCTAATATTTTATTTCAATATTTTTCAAGTTGTAATCCTGCCACGAGTTAACGCTGTTGGAATCGATAGGTAACACTAACCAATCGGTAGGTAGCGAAAACCGGTTAGACAGCAGCTAATAGCAAATGATAGCTAAGGATTGGCTTATCGATGTCAAAATGTTGATTAATCATAACTCAATATCGATTATTAAATTAATCTGTACGTAATAGATTTACCAATCTCAACTCTCACTTTCCCCGATCTAATCTTCAACCTGGAACGTGCGTGGATCGGTCGCAGAATAATTTCTTCCTTCTTCGGATAACCATGTGACGATGCCGTGTGTTACGTCACATTCACATATATGTAAAGGATGTCTCAGAGGCCTTGCTACACCTAATTAACTCATAATAATGAGAGAATGGAACAGAACGACATTGTGATACCTAGGTACCTAACAGCCATTTATTTCCGCGTGGAATCCGAACAGACTAGTTGTTTTACGTTGTACAAACGTCTTTTTTTCAGAAAGTTCGTTTCACTATTCATACTCCCAAAAGAATGGAGAAATTTTTTTTATGGGATCCGTCTAAAGGTGTGGCCTTGTATGAACGCGTTCTGTACTAAGTGCATGGTTGTATCTGTTTGTAAGGGTGAGTTTCACTATCTAAGAGCTAAACTGGGGGATAACAAACTTTTAGAATGAATTAAGATATCTCCGATCATTTACTGACATTGAAAGCAGGAACAAAACAAAACAAAAAAACTTCTGCCAAGTTGGGTGTGGCACATAGCTCTCTCGTTTACCTATCATGAATGTATAGATCAGTGAAAAGTTTTAAATGATTTTGAAAAATTCCATAGCGGAAAAGAGTAAATCAAAAAGTAGCGTGAAATGTCAATAATTGGTCAATTAAGGAAGGAAAAAATGATACTCAATGTAATTTACGTTTGTGCAAGCGCAGAATGAACTGATGAGTTGAAAACAATGAAATAGGTACGGGACCATCTACAACCTCAACCGTGCATTCGCTGACAATTTCATCCAAATCGAATGAAAACTGTGGAAATTAAGGCCATTACAAGTATTCCACACTGACGCATGCGCAGTAGCCATTAATGATACAATCGTGTTGAAATTGATAATGAGTAATCAAGTCGTCTTGTTACAACTAGCAGCATCGTCACCCATTCAAAATGACCAAAACCTTACACTATACCTTCGGCACGCTACAAACAGTGACTACAAAAAACTGATTACTTATATGAGGACAGCGGGAGTAGTTTTGTGACAAGTGTAATTTTATTTCACGATTTAATTTGGTTTATGAAGCGACTGAAGATGTAAATAGCTCAAATGTCAACTCAACTGGTTATAAGTTACGTTGTAGCACAACCAGTAAAAAAAATAATAATAATAAAAAAACACGCCTTTCTTCTAGACACCCATTTGTTTTGATTGATGAAATTCATCGTGGTCCGTCCTCAGCTGAACCCGCACAATCCCCGATATTTTCATCAAAATTACTTAGATGGAAACAATCAAAATTTTAAGATTATTGCAAGGATATGCGTACACATGGACCGCTAGACACACATAAACACTAACATATACAGACAGAAAGACACGGAACCAAAGTTGTTCAAAAAGATCCAAAACTTAAAATGTGAGTGAATATTTTGATTTTGGAGAAAACAAATTCTTCATCTCCCGAAACTGAAAACAATAAAGAGTTTTTGTTCTTCCCGTAATTTTCTACCCGTTTACGTAAAAATACTGAAATACCAACAGCGCATGCGCGAATCTTCGCGTCAACGCGTACGATTATACGGTAAAGAGGCCTATCTACGCGTAGGCGGGAAAAATGCTTTCGTTGGAATCCCGTCCTTCGCGTAGTCATCATAACCTGACACAAAGGTGACCACAGTTTTAAAAGTATTGATTCTCCCTCTGACTGCCGTCTAATAACTTTTCCCATTTAAAGTTGAACCTATGACAAAAATATTAATTTTACTATTAAATCAAATTCCGTTGATTACCTGAACAAAGTACCTTCATCGTCCAAAAACCAGCTATCCTGTTCACCTTCCTGGGAGTGAATGCAGTTGTCGGACTTTCCCTACCTGTTCTTGTAGACATCTGCATGTACATTTCGTACAATAAAGTTGTATCTGCCACCATAAAGATTCAAGCAACGAGCAGGTTTGCGTTTAAATAATACGATTTAAAAGAAAGCTTTTGTCAATAACAAATTGATTAGGTTGGCACTTATTTGAATTTGAGCTAGTTACCCACTCAGATCATGGAAACGGCGATTTGATAAACCAAGGAAGGCACTCAAAACGAACTATTCCACGAGGCCTGATTAAGTTAACTTGATGTAGGACGGTCACCCATCCAAGTATCTACTAACCAAGTACGTAACTGCACGTAGTACGTACCAAGTAGTAACCGACGTTGCTACTGCGGTGAATCAGACGAGAACCGATGTATTCAACTACATACAGGCGTTGGTGAATACCATTTTTTTCTTAGGTCATAGGTCTATATTCGAACCTAGCTATTCGATATCTGTGAATTAAGCTGATAAAGCAGCGTGTAAACGTAAAATGAATTCAATCTTTTTCTACCCGATCTCGAATTCAAGAGGATCGTTGACATTGAAATACTTAAGAGACTAGCGTGACGATAGCGTTTGGTTATTCGTTTACATACGTGTAAAACTACGTGTAGAAGTACGCGAAGAGCTAGTATCTGCTCTAGACACTGCTCTACGAGTTATTCGTACGGGAAGAACAACAACTCTCTAGTGCATCCGCTACCTTACTAGTAGATACGGAAGCAATATTACTTACATCAATTCTTGGGACGTAGTTTTCTACTGGTACACTGTCAAAGTACAATACAATGTTCCCCGAAAATAAACTTTACGACGCCTTACCCAATTCATCGAGCGGTTTCGCGAAAAAGAAATGTTTGTTCGCTACACTTGGGACACCCCGTAAACTTTATTGTTGCGATAAAGAAATTAAATACAAACTAGGGGACCGTCATTGAACAGGAATGTTGACAAGACGACGTTAAAAGGATTTTTCAAGGTCTATCACGTCTATGACGCGTAACGCACTAGATTGACGGTAAAATCATTGTAAACGTTAAATTTCGAATTTTGTGACTAAAAAATCGTTCCCGAATCGCAAGGCCGTCTATGGCCCTGACAAACTACACAAGCACTCCGTGTTTGCGCATCGAGATTAGGATCCTTGCGAGTTTAGCTGGTTGTTATCGCCATATTTACGGCTTCAGTGTCAACCAGCGTCTTTTGTCTGAGATAAAAGAACAATATTTTTGATTTCACAACGTGCCGCCGGAAAAGATGTTGACACCTATTAGACGAGAAAATAATTAGGTATACCTACAGTAGATAAGACGGTACCTAAATACAGAGTGTCAACATTAATGTCATACGACCGGCCGGGTATCGATTCGGCTTCTCATTTCCAACAAGTTTTCCTCCAACATTTCCTTGAAATCCCTTTCTTAGTGAAATCCAAAGTTGCGGATGATCTCCGTTCAATACTCAAACCAAGTCGTGAACTCGGATCAAAAACTTGGTGAAACAGGCTCTATAAATATGTCACTTGACATTCTTATTCGATCGTTCGAAAAGATATATAGGTAAGGGGCCGTTTATCAATCACAGATAAAGCCCAGGCAGCAAGCCCAGGCAGCGGTCTCGGATAACTTGTTTATCAACCCACATTTACCTGCAAGATCCCGCTATCTGCTTGGTATCCTTACCTGAGACTCGTCTCCCACAGTTAGCGATTTATCTGGTGGATAACGTTTTGTAGAGAGGTTATTGAAGGATTATTATCGTAAACCTACGATAATTATTATCAACCGAAATGCCTAACAACCGTTTAATGTGTTTGAGTATCTATGACCTAAAAATAAATATTCACTTTTAGTTTGGATTTGCTTGTGTTTGTCTTAAATACTATATTGGCGACGAAAATGGTTAAAAAGAACAGGAAATCTAAACGTGATTCATCAAAAAATGATAGTAATGACAACGAACAAGAACAAGAAATATCACGAAGGATGGAGCGGTTTTCCTCACCTCCGTTTAATGAAACGGGAAGGTGGGATGATTATGAAAATCAGTTCTCACTTCTCTGCCAAGTCAAAGGGTTAGGACTGGACACCCCGAGATTCGCTGTTGCAAGGCGAGATCTGATGTTAGCCTATGTGGGGTCAGATGCGCTCAGAAAGGTAACAAACTTTGTTTTACCTAGTAAAGTTATGGATTTATCGTGGTACGATCTATTGAAGGCATTTAGATTAATTTATAAGCCACAAAAAACTGTGTTTGCAGCGCGTTTAGATTTTGAACAATGCATTAGAAACGAAGAGGAGAGATTTGCGGATTTTGTTACAAGGCTCAAAGAACTTGCAGTGTTTTGTCAATATGGGGAAAACTTTGAAGATAGAGTTAGAGATTGATTTGCCGGAGGGATTAAGTACGTAAAGTTTGAAATAGAGATCAGACAAAGATGGCCCGAGGGTAAGAACGTAGATGGCTCAGTATTGACACTTCATCAACTTTTAGAGTTAGCTGAGACGATGGTTAGGGCGGAGACCGAACTAAAAACCAAGACGGAGGCTAACTCTACTATCAATAGAGTAGGTAATAAAAAGGTTGAACAGTTTAAGCGAGATAGAACAAATGAAGGTATACAAAATAAAAAGGGTTCGGGGAAAAGTAGTTGTATCAATTGTGGGTTCATACATAAAGATACTGAATGTCCAGCAAGTCAGGCTAAGTGTTACCATTGTAGCAGAGTAGGGCATTTTTCCAGGAAATGTCGAGCAAGACGGGTAAGAAGAGTACAAGAAGGAGAAAATGATAAGAACGGAGAAGAGAGCAGCGAATCAGATACGAAGGATGATTTGAAAATACAGCACACCAGGAAATGCCCTCAAAGCGTTCCGAGAGCCAAAATCAACGTCGAGCTTAATAGCAAATGGACTTTGATGGAATTCGACTCGGGGGCAAGGGCTTCCATGATCGGAAAGGGGTTGTGGGTGAAAATTGGTTCCCCCAAGTTATATAAATGCAAATCAAAGTTCATAGCATATGGAAATAATGTGTTAGACATCATGGGGGAATGCGATATTGATGTGAAACTAGGTACTAAAAGTAGAACTCTGAAGGTAGCGGTAGTAAATGGTGAAGAGGCACCACTTTTCGGACTACCTTGGATGCTTGCATTTAACACGGAGCTTCCGCCTGATGTTATGATTAGTAAAGTAATGGAAAGGGAACATGTTAGGGTGAATAAGAAAAAGGAAACGGAACTGAAACTGAAAAAGGTACTGGAAGAGTTTGATGAAGTTTTCAAAAAATAATTGGTAACGATAAGGAATTTTCAAGCTAGGATTCATCTGAAGGAAGGGGTAACATCAAAACATTTTCCGGCTCGACGCGTTCCATTCCCAATGAAAAAAAGGGTTGAATTAGAATTGGATCGACTCGTGAAAGAAGGGGTTATCGAAGAAGTGGACCCGGCACTCACACCAGTCGAGTGGGCTACCCCTACTGTAAACATTGAAAAACCGAATGGGGACATACGTATTTGTCTTAAATACTATAGTTATAACGTGTAATAATAATAATATTATAAAGTCATATTACATAAAGTCAATGTACAACGAAGTTGACTTGATTGATTCCGATTTTTCGGACGAGGAAATCGTTCAATTCCTAGAATACGAACGAAGACCTTATACGTTTCGTCCACGTTCGGATTGTTTCAATTTACTTGATGATGTCGATTTTCACACCCGTTTCTGACAATCGAAAGAAACGACCATGTTTGTGATGGATTTGATTGAAGGGAAATTAGAATCCCGCAGTGACAGAAACAACTCCATATCGCCGATCACAAAACTTCTCCTTACGCTCAGATTCTATGGTCCTGGTGAGTAGTTGCTACCAGAATGTAGCATAAAATGACAATCGAGATCCCTTGGCATCAGAGATGAAACCGAAAGGGCAAGACTGTTGTTGTTGTGTTGTCCTATGCCTATCTACTTTTTACCCATGGACGTCACGAAAAACTAAATATACCAGTGTTGTGAGGCTGTTTTGTGGGGAAATCATTGTTGTTGTAGTAGTAGCCTTTTTTCCACAGAAGAAGTTATCTGAGCAGTTAGCTATCTGTAGGTACCTGAGGGCATAAAGTTGATTGATAAACGCCTTACCAAATTTGTTCGATAGGTTGCAGTAACCTGTAGGTATCTGCCTGATGTTTGCCTGGAAGTTACCGCTGTAATTGATAAACGGCACATCTCCCAAAGGCAACAACACGAGCTGCTGGTCTGGATAAGACGGGTATGGACAGTACCATGTTGATTCGTCACTACACGGTCCCTATTCAGATGTTCGGTTACGAAAGGGCCGACAGGGACTGGAGAGTGAACGGAGACAAGTGACCTTACAATGTCATTGCACATCCTGATAGAATTATCATCGATGGCTCTCCTTGAAAGAGCATCAGCATGAGACCCGTTGCCACAGATGCCCACATGGCTTGGCACCCACAAGAAAATAATGTCTAAAGTGTAGAGTAAGTTAGTTTTGATTCGGTGCTGTGAAACGAGGAGACTTATTTTAAGAGAGTCATAAGAGCACGAGAACAAATCCCCTCGAGCTAATGGTTATAATCAGTAAATATTATCTTTAACCTGTATTTACAAATTTCACCTCCGATTTGGATTGTTTGTAGGTTATAGGTAGTTGAACTATTGCCATATCAGTACGTTAAAAGCATGAGTATATGTGGACCTGTCCCATTAGATGAAGGTCGACTTACTACACTGCTGAACTGCAGAACAAGTTCTACATAGCTAAAACCTATGTCGATTAAATTGGAATAATCAACACTTAGAACACCTTTTGAAGAAACAAGGCTTTAATCGACTTTAAACGTAAGCCTATATATTTCAATGAAAGTAGTAATATTTACGAGACAAATACTTGGTTTGGACAACATGGGTGGTAACTAGAGAAGTATAAAACTGAGTTTTGATCATCTCAGTAGATAATCGTAAGCGCCGCATTGAGCTCAGCTGTACGATGAATAATCACCCTGGGCTTATCTATCCTTACGAAGGAGGTTGTGTGAGCGATTAGCGAGGATTTCCCTCCAATATTTGTATTAATCCTTCCTGATCCCCATGAGAACGTACTCCTAAAAGCCACTTTCAACCTCAAGATGGGGGTTTTAAGACAAACTGTCTTTAAGGCTGTTCGAGTGGTATTCAACGTAGCCGATCAGTTTGTGATTAATTTATCGTTCAAATACAAGGAGCCATTTCCCGATTACAGTTAGATCAGTTTGATTATTGTTAAAATGTTAGACAATCCTAGAAACTGTTCTAAGTTATTACTAAGTAATGATTTTTGACAAGTTTTTTTTTTTTTTTTTTTTTTTTTTCGTGGGGGAGGGTGGATGGGTGGGTTGGATCACGTCTTATCACATTTTTACATGTGTTTACGTGTACATACGTGCGTCTTACGACTTATGGTATTGGTATCTCTAAGTTCGGAATCATGGTGTGTCATGATTTGATTTCAGGCATTGCCAATAACTCATGAAACTGATAAAGGAGATGAATTGAAATGACGCTTTGGGTTTCGCGTTAAATACCCACTAAAAAGTGTGAAATTTAGGAAAATATTCAATGAAAAAAACTCGGCGCTCTGAGCCTCACCAGAGAGCGAGCGCCCTGTTACCTCCATTTACGTACTTCGAATGAAATTATTGAAATACAGAATGTGTTTTAACTCACGTGTTTCACAAAAGCCCGTGAAACCCGCGTATAAGGTTGGCTCAGATTTTGCGGTGTCTCTTATCACAAGATGTCAAGTTGTTTCAGTTATTTAATCACCAGCGCCATATTTGGAAGCTCCTCGTCATAAGCTCTGATTTGAGCCCTCACACGAAAAATGCATATTTTACAGCCCCCCCTCCTCGACATAAGCTTTCATTTATTCATACAACATGAATTATCAGAAATTAAAAAGCGGTTGCAATGATGTTCATAATATCAATTATTGAGAATGATCACCTGTTTGTAAACAATTATTCATATAACCACGCTCATAATTCAGCTTGTTGACCACACACATCGCAGTAGTTAACATAATATGATTGGATAATTTGAGAGCTTTCGAACGAATGGTCAACTAATTTTGTGGGATGAAAAATGACGAAGTAAGCGGAAATCATCAGTAAATTGTTGCAACACATTTTTGAACACACAAACGCAACACGTTTTCGTTAACACAAAACGTTCCGTTTTCGGTTGGGGATGTCAAGGCTAAAACACATTCTGTGTTAAAATGTCAATGTGTGTTGATTTGTTCTCTAGATTTTTAGCGAATTTTCGTGGAAAATTAAGCTATTGCAATGGCTCGGAAATTTTTAAAATGAAATTTTTTGAAAAATGTCTTCATTGAAATCCGTTTCGAGGCATTCTGAAACGATTCCTGGAGTTTAACGCTTTTTCATATATATTATATATATATATATATATATATATATATATATATATATATATATATATATATATATATATATATATATATATATATAAATTCTCGTCCTGATTTTTGAGGGTTGGTCAAATGAATAAACAGTTTATCTAGGCCGACGTTTCGTCCAATTTATTGAACATCTTCAGGGCTATAAGGTACAGAGGTACAAAGAAACAAAGTTGAACATAAGTTTTGTGACTAATGAGTAGGGAGGTACATACCTAGGTTTTTACTAAAAGTTGAGTGTTACCTTAGTTAGTGTTATCTTCAGTGTCTTCCTCTCCTACATCACCACTGTGGTAGACCATACAACAAGGACTTTTTTCTTATACAGAAACTCTTATGTGACTAGGGAATGGACAACAGTCTATGATTATGGACAGGCTTTGATTTGATTACAACCTGATGATGGTGGTGGTTTCTAATGTGGATCGTAAATGCATGGATGCTAGGATAGGTAGTGATCCTTGTTTATTTTGGAAACTTTTTGTTTTAACTATATAATATTATTGCTTAAACTTATTTACTTAAGGTAAGAGATAAAATGAAATAATTTTGGTATTATGACCACGTTTTTAGTGAGAGTCTTTTGACGGCGAGTAGATCACACTGATGATCAGGGTAGGTACCTAGTAGAAATAAGTTAGGTACCAGTTGGTAATTTAGCTAGCTTATAATGTAAGATAGAGGAACTTTAATAAATATTGATTATATATGAAATAGTGCTAATTTACCTTAACTATTTTATCTACAATTTCATCAGGTTAGCATGAATTCGGCCAAGTTTACAGTATCATTTCTAGATTTACAAGTGTTTGGAGTGCGGCGGATATAAATAATTTCTTTCACATTTCTCTTATTATAATTGTTTTCTACATCTAAAATTTTACATTAGCACTATGTTTTCACTAACACTAAATTCCGTTCTTGTGCCAAAAAATCAAGCTTCTCAAAAGAAAGGATTGAGTTTGTTGGCCAGCAATTTTTGAGCACATTAAATTGGTCAAATTTCAAAAAATGTATGTGTGTATGAAGTTTTCTGGCACGTAGGTATGTGATGAAATGTAAGAAAATATTACACAGTCCGAAACTGGTCAAAAGTTAATTCATTGAGTTGATAATACTTGTAAGATTTGGAAATATAAGATGAAAATAATTGTAATCGTGCCTTATTTAATAATTTTTATTATTGTTTTATTTTAATTTTCAGAAGTTCGACTCACGTTATAGGTAGTGATAAACTTGGATCAAACTTTCGGAAATCCCTTTAATGCATCACATAAAATTGACTTTCTACTGCTTTATAGGGTTTAAACTCCTCCCTCGTACCCGTTGGTGCTGATATTCAGGAAGTGAAAGCAATTAAAGACTTGCATGCGTATTAGCTAATGAACTTTCTAACTGGAAGAGTTTTGTTGAAGGCTCCCGCCATTTAGGGCACCTTTCATGATATAATAAACAGCACCAAGCTAGCAAATTCCAACGTTTGACTTTCCTCAACGGTCCTTATATGTTGTGGAACACACGTTTAAAAGTTACGTACTTGGTTGATGCTAAAGGGTTTCCTGTACTTACTGAACATTTTTCAATTACAATATTGCTTTTGAATTTTCAAAGTAGTTGAAGCAGTGTTTGCACTTTGGGAAAAGAAACCCGTTTTCTTCGAAGTCAAAATTTCCGCTTATATTTTTGTTTTAGGCCTTTTAGTTTTGTGTCTGGATGTATAGGTATGTGGCTCCGTATGTGTGTTCGCAAACTCTTCAAACAATCTCTTTGAAAAATTTGTTTCCATAAGATTGTGATGGAATTTTCAGGGAACGTGCATGTTGGTCTGTAGAAGATCCCTTATCAGCTTGATTTCTTACAAATCAGTACTCCATTGTGGCAGTTTGACACTGCTAATTATTGGGAGTGTGGAATTGTGTGATTTGTAGCGATTTACTAAGTACCATAGAGGCGATTAGGGACTCATATTCTGATGATCCTCTAATCCAAAGCCTAAGTGTATCGCTACACCAAGCCACGACATTGGGCTCAATCATAACTTTTATGTGGGTACCGAGCTATGTGGTCATGGCCATGTGGGGTTTACCTGTTGATGACTGCAGTGGTGAATTATACCCACCTTCCTGAATCATTTGACGTGGAAATGTTTGACTTTCTGAATGTCTGTAAGTATATTAGTTTAGAATTTGGCAGGTACTGAGATTTTTGGCTTTGTGGTGAGAGTTTAGATATTGATTACCTGTTTGTTGTCCTCAGATCCCCTGATGGTGCAATTTCCCATCATTGCGAAACATCGGGAATGAGTTAATAAATAAATAATGAACAAAAGCAGCCTTCTTAAACATCACCTGATTCCCTGGTGGATATACTTGAATTCTTGAAAGTTGTGAGAAGATCATCGAGAAGCGAATGTCGTCTGGCGTGATGCGTGCAGGTGGGTGAAGTGAATGAACCGTCTAGAGGGAAAGTAATTGCCTCTGGCGGCCTTGGAGGATTCACTCGGCAGAGAAAAATGTTCTTCTTATGAGACCACACTGCCAGTTGATAAGGTTGGCTGCTTGTTCTTGTTTGTTGTCTTGTTTGTTATCCGGTGTGGACGACATTAATTATTGGAGCGATGGATGGTATGTTCGCAGTCATTCATTTGCAGTTTATTACAATTGTCAAGACTAAATCAAATATAAACAAGAGGAATCAGATAACTGTACAGAAGTCTAGGAAGACAGGGTTGCCAGGTGTCCGGTTTTGGCCCGTGCAGTCCCGTTTTTTAACAAGCTGTCCGGGCAAAAATCACTCTGAAAACCGAATGTACGGTTTTCCTAGGAAGACCGGCACATTTCCAGTTGTGGATCCTATCGTTGGTTGCTATTCTACGAACTCAGCCGTGACTTCTAGAGGACTACATCAACCTTCCAACCTACTTGTTTTGAGTTATCTTTTGGAAATCGACCATCAAAAAGTCCATTATCATAAACATTTGTACTCTTGTCACATTATTTCATACGAAGGAACTCTCAACCGTTAGCCATTACTTGTGCATTCGCTCTTTCAGTTTTAGACGGAGGTGAATAATCTTGAATCTAGACCTAATACGTATCGCGATTGTTGTAGCTAAAATTTCAAGTTATCGGCTATTTATTGATTCGAACGTTTTCTGCCATTCTAGTAGGTACCTATGTAACCTACATAAATATAATTGTATAATAATTCTTAAATACCATCACTAATTTATTAGTATTGTTTACTTTACTTTATTTATCGCAGTATTTATTCTCACTCCATTCTTCCTGACTTTGAGTCTCAATGAACCAATAAAACCAAAAATTAATCATTTCCAGCTGTTTATCATTTAATTAGGTACAAACTCAGAAACGAGCATAGAGTCTGTTTGTTCTTCTAACGTATAATTTGGCTATAATGTTGAAATCGTTAAATTTGTAAGTCTTTAGTGGTTCCAACCAAATGGTGGATAGTATCTTTTATTATGTTGTCGGTTATTCTTCAGTTTTTTTAACGTGTGTGATATGTGTACCCCATCATCATAATAGGGATGAATAAAGGGATACCTGACGATAGTAATTATCGGTACACAAATTAAGAAAATATATTTAGTTTTAATTAATATATTTTAGCAAATCAGATAGATATTCATATCAACTACCAATCATATGCATATCTATTACTGTGCTGAATACATCGAGCTTATAACTGTATATTTTTGTTAAACAGTTTTTTGAATCGGCCTTCTCGACTTACAGCGTCCGGTTTTTTTTCTCATACCACCTGGCAACTCTGCTCCTACGAATATATCCAACAAATGGTATTGTATTGTAATACCCATTGTAAAAACGTATAAACAACAGTTTTGACTCGTCATGTCGATTTTAACACATGACACAGTTTTGACTGTTCTTGTAAACACAAATGAGTTTTGTCCAACTTGACCCGGAATTTTATTGGAAAATTCAAGGCCGCTGTGATCATGAACAATATGAAATACTTGTAATGACCTTAATTTCCACAGTTTTCATCCGATTTTGATAAAATTGTCAGCGAATGCGCCGTTTAGGTTGTAGATGGTCCCGTACCTATTTCATTGTTTTCAACTCATCAGTTCAATCTGCGGTTGCACAAACGTAAATTACATTATCATTTTTTCGTTTCTTAATTGACCAATATGACATTTCACGCTACTTCTTGATTTACTCTGTTCCGCTATCGAATTTTTAAATATTATTATCAGAAACTTTTCATTGATCTATACATTCATGATAGGTAAACGAGGAAGCTATGTGCCACACCCAACTTGACGTTTTTTTAGTTTTTTGACACTTTAGGAAGAATTATCTTCCCTTCTTGCAGGAATCAAACACCTCCTCATCATCCTTATATACAGCCAACAACCAATTCTATTTATCCACAAAATAATAAGTGACTTCTAGAAGTGAACTAAGCTTGATAAATCTGATAGGTAATGACGTTGGATGATACTGACGTGAATGTAAGTTGTGTGGAAGCAAAGATTGAGGTTAGGATGAGAACGAGCAGGATGACTCAACCAGTTCTTGCGTTCAGGATTGTTTTATAATGCTCAGGACCTGATGGCGGCTAATCACTCCGGTGTTGGCTGATTGGCTGATGACAGGTTCCTACCAAGCTTTGATCATTAGTTGTATCATAGTAAGTCTGAAGCCTCTATTTACTCTATTTTATCGTACCCCTTGGGTCAATTTTCAACGTTCGGGAATACTTTAATTTTTTGTTTTCGTTATTTAAAAGTAGAACATCTGAGAGTGGATGACCACTGTCAACTTTCCTCTTCATATTGCCAAGATATATTTTCGAAAATATCTCTGATCTCTTCTCTCTCTCGCCTATCGAACTATCTATGGAAGAAGCTAGAGATAACTCAGTGTTGTGCCAGCCCAACACTGTATTTCGGTAGATCTGGTAAAAAAAACCGGTAGACCCCGGTAATACAATTTCGGAAATTCGGTAGATTTTCCGGTAGTTTTTTGAACGAACTATGACTTAGCTAATAATTAATCAATTGAATACAATATTACTCTAGGGTTGCATTCTAGACTAAAACTCTCATAGGTCGACTATGAAATCTTCTGGATCAAATCCACAGTATTATTTTTCCTTTCAGTATGGACCAAATCAGTGTACCCATCATTTTTTACTACTACATAATTAAATTCATCAGCCATAAGAAAAGTAGTAGTAGGTAGGCACTTCAGTATCAAATTGATGAAATGGCAGGGGATAATATTGGGTTTACGAAACACATCAGTAACAACCGAACTCAGTAGTTATAATTTGTAGGTAACTTTTGAATTTATGTGTCCACAAGTAGGTTGGTTCTTTCTAACTTTTCCACTACCTTGGAAGAACCGAAAGCAATAAGAGTTATTTTTATCGAATTTTTCAGCTTTTAATGATAAGAATCAAGTAAATGTTTCAGAATAAATTTTGCATAAAAGTTGTAATGCTCTAGTTTATAGTTAATAAACTTCTTTCAAGTCATAAATCTGCAAAAATAAAAAAATGAAATAGAAATTTATATATACCTATTTCATGAAAACCCGTTTTCAGGCATTGTGAACCATTTGAATATATTTATATATTTCAGCGTTAATATCCAGGATTTCCATGAATAAACGTTTCAGACAGTTTATTTTAAAACTTTTGGAGCCATTTCAAAACCTTACTTTTCTGCAGAAATTCGCTAAAAGTTCGTCAACTATAAACTAGAACATTCAGAAATTTGAAAGCGAAATAGTGTTGAAAAAGGTTCTTTAATTTAACCAAAATGTGCTTTAAAAGCCTACAAAAACCCCAAAAATAGTTTATAATCCCATAATTGGTTATTTAGAACCTTTTTTTTTTTTTAAACACTTTTTGTGCACAAAATATGCTAAGTATATTCGGAAAAAAACATGATATAAATGTAATGTGAAGATTAAAGAAAGTTTGCTTGCATGGCGATGCTGCACGATTGGAGCTGTTTTCTTCAACCGGCAAAAAAATTAATGAACGATCAAATTCACTCCCTCATTCCTCCCCTCCCTATCGTTTGGCGAAAAATTGATAAGCTAATATATGAAGCGTAGTTTCACTCCATTTTCATTGATATAGGGGACTAGTGTCAGACCGAAAAAGAAAAACATGAGCTGGTAAATAATAATTAGGTGAAAGCTTACTGCTGATGGTTGTTAAGGCCAATTCACTGTAGAAATAGGGAGGTAGGGATTCTCTTCATAATTTAAAGTTCTCCTCCTATAGCTTGGACTGACCCAGACATTGAATGATGTCGGATTTAGTAGGAAAAGGTACTATGGAACAGAAGAAAGGTGTAGTGCAGTAATTTTTATCACGTCAACACGAGTCCAGTGTTCTTCTGTGACGATGACCCTGTAATACATTAGAAAAATACGTTATAAAAAGGCACAAAATCACAATGGAGTGAAAACTGCAAATTAACTTCCAAACTAAGAGGTTCAGAATTTGTTCAGGTTGTTCTGAGGTTCAGAAATTTACGTAATTTGTGATTAAAACCAATTCCTTGATTGCACAATGATGAAGTCAATTTAATGAATTCAATGAGGTTCGTCATAATTCATTGAATATACAGTTGACGCTGCGGTTATCTCTCACTCCACTGCTACATTTCAGGATGCCTATATCGAACAACCAGCAGATATGTAAATAAATGTAGGTGGTATATTTAAAGAGAAAGGGAAACTAGGTTACCTGTACCGTTGAACTGATATTGAAGATATGAAATTGAGACCACGCTGATCCTTATGCAAGAGAATAAAACACTAGACGAATAAGCACAGTAAGTAACCACAGTAAACAACGAGGCGAAGGCTAACAAAGATGTGAGCACTAAGCAAGTAAAATTCGTTTACCTAGGTAATACTAATTAATAAATTATAAAAACCTAAAATGCATCATATTAAAGTAATGCCAAAAGCCTAAGTTGACCACAGAATAGATATGGACGAAACTGGTGGGTAGGTACTGAGCAAGCCAAAGCAAGTCACCCAAACGTCAACAAGCCAAATGAAGTTCTCCAAAAACCCCTGTTTGACTCCAAAAAACCCCTGAAATCCCCCTGAGCCACAAACAAAAAACCCTGAAAAAACCCCTAACACCAAAAATGGGGTGAGAATGATGGAATAACAAATGAAAATGAACGAAATTGAAATAATATATTAAAGAAATTAAGTAGATGCCATAGCCACAATAATTGCAGTAGGCCCTGCTTGGATCGTTCTGGTCACCAAAAATCCAATCTGTGAATTGAGCAAGAATAAACAAAGGTCATTCCGGAATTTGAAGGGAAACCCAACTCTACGGAAAAACAATCACCCTATATATAGATACCTAGAACATGCAAAAAATTACTCACCCTTTAGCAATGGGTCTTTTTCCCACACCTTCAAGTAAGCCTGAACGAATTTTTTGGAGGAACAGCTTGCCATGGTCCCTACGTCGAATAATACTGAGGACTAACGGCAACGGCTTGGTTTTCACGAACTAAACTTTCATGTGTACTTTCAAGCAATGAAAATTAAACTTGAACTGAGCCAGAGGTTGGTGGTGGTAGATAACTGATAAAAACTAGGTATATTATGATTGGTCGGGGCTGCATCAAGAAACGCTGGGCGGACGACGATTGGGAAGGTTAAAGTCTGAAATTTGACTCATTCACAGACATGTTGTTGTTGTGCGGTTCTCAGCTCTTGCAAGAGGCAAGAGTCAGTTCAAAAGTTATAATGTCCAATTTTCGAAAAACCCCGTTTCCCCCCCAAGACAATTTAAAAAAAAAAACCCTGAACAAAGTCTCCCCGCCTAAAATCTCGCTTTGGAGAAAAAACCCCTGATTTCAGGGGGGAAAACTTCCGATTTGGCAACACTTGGTAGAAGCACAGTGCATGGTAGAAAGAATACAGAGAATGTGTACTCGTTGATCCATGTGAAAGGTTTTGCCTTGGATTTTGCTCAGAACTCTGACTCAACTGAACTGAAACCCGGTAGATTTAAGCCTCAAACCGGTAGCTCGCTAGAAAAAGTAAAATACCGATAGATCTACCGGAAGTGCGGTGAAACGGCGACCCTGAGATAACTCGTCAAGGTATAAAGTAATCTCTTCGCAATGTGGGAAGAACTCTGGAAGTTGTAAAGTTATCTCTTCGCAATGTGAGAAGTTGCCTGAGAAGCCGGCTCACGCGCTACGTCCCGGCCCGCGAGCGCCTGCCCACCGCTCCGCTAGATTTCCTACCACCACAACCCACTCGCGGCAACTGTCGGAACTTTTTGTTGCCGATGGTGGTGAACGAGATCGTCCCTCGGATCCGGAGAACAGGATTCCCTAAGAGCTCACATTTAATCCGCCAGCCCGTATCACTAGACGCCAAACAACAAAACTAAAATCCTTTGCATTAATTTAGCCTTTTGGCCAGTCGCTGTGGGAATCAATGTGTGGGAATAATTTATTTTGGCGGACCACGGATATTTGTTCTACCAAAAATCATATTCACGCCACGTACCGGAATATCTCGATTTTCTGCTAAGAAAAATCCCTGTCAGTTCACCAACTATTCACGCCAATGGTCGATGTCCTACTGTCTACTGAAGACATTGATCCTTCTCCCTACTACACAGCATGGGATCATATATGATCCCATCGGGCCTCAAGGAAGTCCGAGATGGGATCATATGATTCCATCCGTGCTAAATGGGTTTACTTATCTCCCTCAATTGATTTTTTTTTTTTTTTTTTTGAAGCCGTGTTGGTAAAATCAAATAGCGTTTATTGGCAAGAAAACGTTTACTCATTAAACCGAAGATCTCAGCTGTTAAGGCCGGTCCAGACGCTCCGTTTTCCACCACGACTTAAGTTTGCGCAGACTTGTCATGGATTTCAGAGGTCCTCAGCTCAGACATCGCTGCAACTGCGCGACTTCCCGACGGACTTAAAACCTCACCGTTTTCCGGTCCACACGCAACGTTTTGTCTGCAACGACTTGGTCTGCGCAGGCAAGTCGTGGTGGAAAACGGAGCGTCTGGACCGGCCTTTAAACAACGATATTTGGTTTCACCAACTCCGGTTCAGATCAAGTGCGCTAAATCAACAATCAAAATTAACCCGCCGAATTTGGGTGGTTAGCGTTCAAATCAACGATTTGCTAGGAAGGTAGTTCTTTTCACCATCTTTGTTTACATGACCGAAATCCTTTTTTGCTACGTTTTCCCATCTGTTTTGCTACATTTTCCTAGTTATTTCCTGTTTTGCTACATGCTCGAAAATGAGCCACAGAGGATTGATTAGATCATTGGTTTTTGAGGACGAATTTGACGAGGATGATATGAAGACTTTACAATTCACCGTCCTCTTTGAATTAGAGAAAGTATGGCGGATTTCAATCTCAATGAAATCGATCTTCTGAGGAAGTACCGATTTTCAAAAACTACTGTTTTGTCAGTCCATGGACAAATTGATGATAGCATCGAATACACAAGTCACGGGTAGGGATATAGGTAGGTACATACATGGAATGTACAAATACAGTAGTAAAATAATGTTATAAAATAGCCAACGGCTCATCACAATTTGAAATAACATAATTTGGTTAGATGGTGTCGCAGGCTGTTGTCATTGAAGTGATGGGAGATACAAACATAAAAATACCTAGTTATGCAACTTGACCATAATACGAGTATATTACGAGACAATATAACCTGTTTCCTGCGCATTTTGAGTCGAAATAACTTTAGAATCTCGGCTTCTGCAGTGGCTACAGTTATATAAAATCCATCGAATACCAACCACTGCTTTTTAGGAGACCGACTCCTGAAATTTCAAATGGAGACAAATCAAAATCGCGTTTGGATGGAGTATCCCAGTGGTTCGAAATTTCGCGGGTTTTACTTCAAACTCAAATCCAGAATCCTTGAAGAAACCCATATAGGTATTATCATCGCTGCACTAGTTTCGAAATGATAAGGCAGTTAAGGACTACCCCTACGAGTTTGTAAAACAATGCTTTCAGAATGGATTAAAAAAGATAGAAGCATTGAAGATTTCAGGTTGGTAACAGCTGTTCCCTCACTATCATTTTGTTATCACCCTCATTTTGAGGGCAAATGCCTCCTTGATATCGTCTAAATTAACGTAGTTTGAGGAGGGGCAGGGTGGGCAGAGCCCCCCCAACCATCATAGAGAATGCAGAAGTTCGTTGTACTAATACAATTAAAATTAATAATTTTACGTTTCTAATATCAGTACCTAACACCTTCAATTGGAGAATGTAATTCGTAAAAAACAATTATTATTATACGAATCCGCTTGCCTTGCAACTTTAGACGCTCTTTGAAATAGAGAAATTCTAATCATCGTGTTACGGCAAAATGGCGTAGATATTATACAGCCCCACGGAGAGGAATAAAATCACCTAGTCAACGAAACAGAGATGTGGATACTACAACCCGTAATCAAGTCGTTCCCCACTACCTCTGGGTAGTCGCCCATATGCGATTTTTCCCTAGATAAGTATCAATAGTTCAGTATCCACAAAAATTCCCCACTTTTCTCTGCCTACCTAATTCTTTGATTAATTTTTCATTGTTAGTATATGGAACAAATCATACCATTGACGTATAAAATCGCAGTTGGAACGAAGCAAAAATACAGTAAATTGAAGACTACAGTAGTAATTTAAATAGTTTATTAGAAAATATTAAAATATTCTATTTTAGCAATATTTATATTCTAACATAGAATATTGCTGGGTTGAGTTCAGTATGTAGGTTTGTGAATAAGAAAGCGTACGTGATTTAAAATCATGACAACAAGCCATTGAATATGCGTATGAATGACATTTCATTAAACACTCTTCGTATACTTATTCAACAAGTACTAGAAATTAATACATTAATTACAATTAATACGATGAAATAAAACGAAATCCGAGACTGTTGCCCCTCCATAAGAAATAACTTAGCTACGCCACTGATAACAGTGTAACCATTGATTACATTGGAGAAACCCGTTTGCTGTAAATCCACGTTCAAAACTCTGGTTCCGCAAAACAATGATCTACTCTAACCATGGTAAGGGATTCTTGGTGAAACCGGCCCTGAGTCGGAGAGATGAAGAGGTTCGCTTCAAGGTTCAACTATTAGCAACTCGTAGTAAAATTAAAGCGACAACGGTAGACGGCGGTCGAACAATTAGTTGAAAATTATGGAAATCAACCTTTTTAGAATTGTAAAAAATTAGGCGCCGCTAGTGAGGACGCTTGAAAGCTCACATTTCGTTCAGCTGTTGGAGACGCGGTCAAAGCCGACACGTCTATCCTTCAATGAGCAAATTATTCACTAATGTTTTGTTACTAAACTCGGACCGGGCGGACGGATTTTAGCATGGAACATGCTTTAGCCATCACCTAATTGGGCAAAAACGTGACGAAACCGTGGAACGAAAGTAGCGCGGGATTTTGTAATGATTTTCACTTACAACCGACCCGTTTCTAGGGAAATGTATCGCCGTTAGTTTTCATCCCACAAAAATGTTCCCCACTCGTTGAAAAGCCTTTAATTTATGAGTAAATTACCTATATTCTGCCGAAACCACTGTAAATATGGACGAAGCTGAGATATACCATATACCCCTGATTTAACAGAACTGTAAGTAAACAACATTCGCGGTAAAAACCAACATCGATTTTTTCTTTTGAATTTCACGTACAACCAAGCCGTTGCTGGAGAAATGAAACTGCTTTAGTTTTCACCGGACAAAAATCGTTCTCCACTCGGTGGAAAGCTCTCGATTTATCACGAATTTCTTTCGTACTTGTTCTTCTATTCATGTCGTAGTTTTATATTTATTTATGTTATAAATGGATATAGTAAACAATGCCGTTTGTTTTGATGTCACTGGGTTGAGAAGTTAATCTTGGTTATAGTAACTGTAGACGCGCATCATAACAGAAAATTACCTACTTAGGTACTCTGTTCTAATTTCGATTAGTAAAACATTTATGTCGTAGTTTTAAATTTATTTACATTTACGAATTAGCGGGAAGAAAGCATGTTCCATGTTTTAGCATTTTAGCCGAAGGCTCAAGGCGGAAAGTTACCGGGGGTCCAGGGGGGCGACCTTTTTTTATTCGACCTTGGATTCTACGCATCTTGAAATGTAAAAACAAATTTTTCTTTTCTTGGTCGATTACAAAGGTTCATTATTGAATATAATAAACCAAAATAAACTTAAAACTCTTAATTAACGTTTAAACTCGGATATATCATGATACTGTAAATTTTATATTTTAAGGGTTCACAAAACAATCTTATTGGTTTCGTTAATACGCTCTGAACCCGTGTCATCAAATTATCCGAACCAGAGGATAATTCTCTCAAACCATTTGCAGCAAATCTGAAAATAAAGATGACACACGAGCTGTCAATAGAAAGTGATATCTAGCGATAGTTATCGCACCATCACGTCTCTGGGGAGCCGCCTACATTTGAAGGTCGCGTGAATTTATTGACCCGTGGTATCGACCGCGATTCGACCCACTTAATTTTTTAAAAGAACAAGCATTGTACCTTATGAACCGTTAATTCAATATCTAATTAAAGCCAGAATGAATAGTACCGTTGATCAACATATAATCATTGCGGATAAATATAAGATCTAGTATCTTTTGCCTGCACTTTCTCAAGGAATTCTTTAGGAACATTTTGATTTATTATTTTCACTAATGGACTTGTGTAATCAACCTCGAAATAAAATCGAAGAGCTGGGCCAAAGAGCGATACATGTCAATTTGATTTTTTTTCTTTTCCGTATATTATTACTTGTTCATGTCATTCATAGTCAAAAACGAAAGTAGGTACCTAATTTACTTTTTTGTCCTAAAATTTGCGTAACTCCAAAACTCGCATAATCACTGCACTGCCAACGCCGCCTTTATGAAATCTTACCTTCAGAAGAATGAATTTCAAGGTTTTTTCCTTACTGCTGGTTTTAATTCATGTTGAATATTTCCAGATTCAACATTTGCCAAACTTGCTCAACAACAGTTGTACTCGTCGGCAAAGCAACAACCTATTTACTTTGTTTGGACTCATAACCAACTGCGAATCTGGTAGGATGTAAGTGCCTCCCTACCTAAGTAGTTTCGTGTCTTGGTGTAGCAACAACCTGCCTTTGATAGGCAGGAACTTTGACAAACTATCAAATCCCTCCTTTTATTCATTCAACAAAACAAGTAAAGCTTCCTCCGTTAAGCATAGTACTACGAACTTATAATAAAACGCTGATGAAGCTACCTGAGCAATGGCAAGGTACCTATATAACAGTACAGACACCTGAAGAATTTTCAATAACTTTTTCAGCTTAATAATTCTCAAAGCCTAAATGAATGAAATTCTTTAGTTTTCGGACACTGAATAACTACAATAGTTAGTAGGTTCCCAGTCCAAATAAAAACTCGTTCACCGTTTGATTGATATCGTTGGCTACAACCATAATCGCGCTGGCAGGCACGATTATTGTAACTATTCAGTTGAATTGAAACCTTGTATTGCGACAATAATACTTTACAAAACTAAACTGTTGAACAATGTCTTCATAAACACGAATAAGGTTGACTTGAGACGGCAAACTTCTTGTGAAAAACATGTTGGTTGAGGTGCGATTCATTGACCTAGCGCAGTCATGGCTGACGCTAACCTACTCCAGGCGTGACGTCACGAGAATATGGGCTATAGGTTGGTAGGCATTTAGGTGTGTCATTTCTTAATTGTCTACCAGTTTTCTACGTTTACGCTGTAATACATAATATACCAGTGTCCTGAGCAGAGGAGCTACAGAATACAAAACTAATATCTTTGCGGAATTATTAGCTGCTTTCACTCATCATAAGCTGCACAATAGTACGCGATTTTATCCGTCACTCAAAGGAATCAGTAGGTTATCTTTTGTAATTTATTTTATTTTTATTATTATAATTTAGAGAAAATATTCATAAGCCTTAACGATCCGGTAAACCTTTGAACAGAACCTTACATTTCTAATACTAATGTCGCGTATTACGACCGCTGGTTCTTCTCTAAAACAGATAAATCTTTTTCGATTGGTAGCAGCTTTGATACAATTCCTTATCTTGAGTGCCTGAAGTACTTACTCACACAATGCACTCGTCCAAGAATAGATTGCGTGTTTTATAGATCAGCACATGGACGAAAATTATAATTGTATTGAACACATCATCTAGAACACCTTAAGTACTCATTCAAAACGCGTAACCACTAATTGTGACAGTTTATGTCTAAAGCAAACCTGATAGATCTATCGAACTTAGATCTACAATTTATTGACTACCTTGGGTTCTAAAACCCAGGCCTCGATCTAAAATCACTATTCAAATTCAACTACAGGTTATATACATGTGATCATAGTGTGGTTAGCCAAAAAACATGTACCCATAAATGTACCCCTTTTGGAATCCTCAGGTCCCCCTTTATACCCCTTTTAAAGATATACAATACCGCTTCTTGTTGGACGGGGTCTGGCAACATTGTTCCACATACTAGTTATAGCAACCTCTTTTCTTGCAAATGCCGTGCAAATGTCATTTACCAATTATACCATGCTAAAATGCGTTCGGATTTATTGAGAGACCCTAGTAGTTATGCGAACTACCTACATGTTAGCAGCAGATGTCGATACCCACGCGGCATCTAATAAAACGTAAAGCACGCGGCAATTACTGCAAGTCTTTTGTTCAAAAGCCGCACCTCTCCAATAATTCAGCGGGCAGGATTGCATGGAAACACCTCCGCGTTTTCCACGGGGGCTAATCACGTAGGTACTTGGCAATGACACGACCACCGTAAATTCAATTTCCTATTCAAAGTGAACGTAGGAACTACGTCGTTGTTTTACCATTGTCAAGCGTCTGTGGAGATTGTTTTGTCTATTCAGAGCGATCTGATAGGGCGGCGCCAAAGGGAGGTATACTAAAATGTGAAAAGCGAAAGCGTGAATAATTCAGTATTATTTCCGCGGAATAATGAGGTGGGGAGTTTGAGAACACACAACGCCATCTATAGGCATAGAAAAGAAATAGGACCGAGGATTGGACTGGAGGAATGGAGGAATAGAACGACCGAGATTGGTGATGATTTCAAACACAGTATGTGACTCCCCCCCCCCCCCCCCCCCTTTATTTGGAATCGGGAAACCCAATACAGCCATAGCAAAAGATGGGTTTACTAACATTCACACATACAATATATAAATTATACTATTTATGCTACTTACAGCAAACTTCCTATACCTACTTAGTTTTGAAAGTCAGTTGTCAGTTTCTTATTTACACACACAGCGGAACACTTATAAATGTCTGTTGATATCCGATATTAATGTAAAAAGGGCTTTGTATACAGATAAATCCGCACTTGTAATAAGGGAATGGACATTGAACGGCTCGGTTGCTACTCCGGTGAGTTTTTCAAAAAGATGAGTCCTTTCCACGTAGTTCATTGGACAGCAAAGTAATATATGTTCGAGGTTCTCATTCTCTTCTTCACAAAATTGGCATGATGAGGACTCTGTTGGATTAATTTGATGAAGGTGCGTTCTCGTAAGGCAGTGTCCTGTGCGCATTCTAATCAGAGTCCTGTAGAAGGATCTGGGCATGTTGGGTACGTCATTGAACCATGGCATCAGTCTAACCTGAGGGAAATTCTGCTTGCCAGTTATTCATTAGTTCTCTCTGTGGAAAATCGTATGCATGTCGGTGATGGGGCATAGAGCGAAATCTATATCCACCATTTCCCGGAAAGTGGCTTTTTTCCCTGTATGTGACGTTTCAGCTAAGTTTCGTAAACTGTGGTAGGTAATACAGTCTGGGAGAAAACTTCTAATGGTCGATGGTCAGTCTTCTTTCCCCCGATTTTTAAAATTTACGTACCTACCTAAGTTGAATCATAAATTAACCATTACGGTGGAAGGTTGGTGGGGCGGGGGTTAATGAGGATTAGGTACCTATTGGTAAATGTTGCGTTCACTATTTTTAAATGAAAGAAAAGTTCATCCTAACTATGTATAAATATAGTGTATGTACCTACAAGTACAACTAAAAGCTGAATGTTTTATGAGAACTGTAGTAAGAAAATAGTTATACAGGGGGGACCCCGAATGGAAATTTTTAATTTCCCTGACCAAACTTCAGATTTCCTGACAAAAAATATGAAATTAAAAAAAAAAAAAAATGTTTTTCTTGTCATTTTATTCTACCTTTAATACTTCTAAAACGAAAATCGTATAGGTAATTTAAAGAAAAACTACTTACATTTAACAATTTCATTGCCCTCGAAGTGCTCAAATATCGTAACAATTTAACCTAAATGTAATACGATAATTTAAGAAAATTCACCCATACGATCATGCTGCATGACTTTTTATTTAATATTTTATGGTCTCTCAATTTGTGATCTGAAGCTATTTTGAAAGTACATTTTTCCTTACATAGATTTATTAGATCTGGGGATAATTCAAAATTTTCGTCAGACAGCAAAAAAAGTCACGATTTTTTTCACCTACTACCGATCGTTTGCCAGAGAGAGTATAACTTCCTTATTTCCCATCCCACAAAAATCGCTCGTTGGAAAGTTGCTCTGTGAATTTATAACACGTGACTCCACATTCCAATGGGACAATTTCTCCCTCCTTAACCGTTCTGAGAAGTCCTAGCTTGTGTATACAAACTAGTTTTGGGACTCTTACTGGATCAATCCACTACTCTGCTGGGTTTTTTCTCCCTAGTTCAATACTCAGTTGATTTTTCTCACAAATGGTTTACTCTAGGTGATGTAGTTACCAGGGAGCCAATGTGCGTGTAGCGTTGTTACTTTTGAACATTTTAACCACAACTTTTGAGTTTGATTGTTTAGGAGTTATAATATAGCTAAAAACGCTTTAAATTATTACACCAAGTTTTCATTTAAAAAATTCCCTGACATTTGGTGGTTTTTGCGAAATTCCCTGACAATTCCAGGTTTTCCCTGACTTTTCCAGTTGGGGGCCACCCTGTTATAGGCATCTACCAAAATTAATGAAGCTGATGTTGATTGGTTGCCCGTAGTGATCCTATCTATATCTGATTCCCCAACCGTCTTGACTCTTGACCTCGATCAAGTAGGAGTGCGCTGCCTGAGGTTGAGTAGTTTCAAGAGTTCGCCCCCGTGGCGGGAACCCGTTCCGCGCTTCGGCCCCTCGCCGGCTCATCAATGAACCGCCGGAAAATCGATAGCGCCGCACATTTCCCTACATAACCCACCGTAAACATGAATGGGCCACCTCTAGCGGTGCTCGTGGACGGCACTCGGAGTTAGGGAGGAATGCGGGGACGAAGCTCCTGCCGACTCCTAAGGTCCTGATGAAACAATTCCTCTTGGATCCTCCTACTGAGGTGGCGCTACGTCGAAAACGCGCCCACCCACGCCCTCCCCTTGCGGACTATTGGTCCAAGCCTGGGGGCCAGCCCTCCCAAGAGCCGGCCGACTTCCCAAAAGAGGAATCCGGACAAGAAAGGCTGTTTTCATCGACTCCTCCCTCGTTCCATCAGCTCTCATTGCGATGATCAGGGGGCAAATCCCACCCCCGACGGCTCATTGGTATCAACCCTGATGACTCACTGCTACGTTAAGGGTGGCTCTCAATCAATATCGAGATGGAGGCCCACGTGTAGAACACGTGTTTGGTGGGTCTAGTTAAATAGAATAGAATAGAATAAGAATATAAATTTATTGACAGAAAGAAAAACAAATCACAGAAATGACAATAGTCTCATAAAAATTCTTTCTTCTTTCCTCCAACCTACTAAGTTCTTACGAACTTTTAGCGGCTGGTGGAGCTAATCTCAGAGAAGAAACAAAACAAAAAACAACTAAATATCATCAAACACCTAGAGAGCAACGCTCAGATTTAAACAAACGTTAAAATATTTAAATAAATTTATTCCATAAATTCTTTAATTTTTATCAAAATCTCCTTCTTAAAGCTCCCTAAATCATCAAAATCGTCCGGGTTAATTTTACAGGCATAGAGGAAGCGCAATACCTTATGATAATAATTATTCTTTGCACGCTCAGTATTAAGTGTTGGGAGCTGAATATTCGAAGACATTGCAGTACGCGAGTTAGAGATACTTCTATGATCAGGATCGATACTCGTCTTATAGACGAATAGACAAGCTTGTAGCAAAAATACTTGCCTAACAGTCAGCACCTCAAATTCATTGTGGAGCATAACAGTTGAATATCTAGCATTCAAATCATCATTTAAATTTAACAATAAAACGTCTGTCTAGTTGGGTGTGGGCACATAGCTTACTCCTTTACGTATCATGAATGTACTGTGGTGTGTGTGACACTGTCACAAGTCAAGGGCACCTAGGATATCGAAAAAATTAGCGAGTTCTCGTAAAAAAATGAAGCTATTGCAATGGCTTCTCAAATTTTCAAATCAAAATCTTCGATTATTTCCTCACTGAAATACATTTTGTGGCATTATGAACAATTCCTAGATTCAACACTTATTCATAAATGTATGTGTCTTGTCTCTTCAGGATAAAGATAAAAAATCCGTTCTTGCGCCAAAAAAAATCAAGCTTTCTAAACAAAAGGATTAGTTCGTGGGCCAGCACTTTGAGAGCAGATTAAATTGCTCAAATTACATAAAATGTGCTAAAAATGGCTAAAAATGGCTAAAACGGTTAAATTTACATTTTCTAGCAGAAATTTAGTCAAAAGACGTTTGCCAACGATGAACTAGACCAAATGTATGCACAACATGTTGAACAATGTAAAAAAATCCATTAAAATTTGCTAAAAAATAAATGAAAACTAGAAAAAAAATTCAAAAAATCCGTACATATAATTGAAAATACGGTATATTTAATTGAAATTTTATAAATGATCTTCAAGAATTCCATAGCGGAAAAGAGTAAAACAAGAAGTAGCGTGAAATGTCACAATTGGTCACTTTTTAGAAATGAAAAAAATAATACTCAATGTGATTTACGTTTGAGCATGCGCAGAGTGACGCGCATTTACTGTCAATTTCATCAAAATCGGATGAATACTGTGGAAATTGAGGTCGTTACAAGTATTTTACGCGTGTGCAGTAACTATCAATCATGTTGAAACATGATTACATTAACAATCATGTAATCATGATTGTTAATGTAACATGATTAGTAATCATTATTACCAATAATGATTGATAATCGAATCGTCTTCTCCCAACTATCTCCAAAATTTAAGCGAAATCGAACGACTAGGGTATGAAAAAAAGGATTTACGTTTGCGCATGCGCAGAGTGAATTTGAGTGAAGAATTTGGTAACAATGAAACAGATAGGCGACCGTCTACAACCTTACCCACGAATTCCCTGACAATTTAATCAAAATCGGATAAAAACTGGAAATTAGGGTCGTTACAAGTATTTTTCATACTTGCATACTTCGCATGCGTGGTAGCTATTAATGATACAATCATGTTGAAATTGATATGGGATGATGAAATCCTCATCCCCCCATCAAACGCTATCAACCGCTCAAACTATCATCCAAATTTGAGCGAGATCCGACTACCAAGGCGTGAGAAAGTAATGCTTGGTAGAATTTACGTTTGGGCATGCACAGAGTGGAGTATTGATTTGGTAACAACGAACGATGAAACTGATAGGGGACCGTCTACACCCTAACCCGCACATTCCCTGAAAATTTCATCCAATCGGATAAAAACTGTAGAAAATAAGCTTGTTACAAAGATTTGGGACACACGACAGACACACACACACACACACAGACAGACACGGAACCAAAGTTGTTCAGTTGTTGTTACAAGGATTTCAAATTGGAGCACTAAAGCTTGGGTTGGAGCTTTCGTATTTTAATGTTACTGAGATCTAAAATAAGAAGGTGCTTGAATTTCTTTAACCTAATGATACTTTTTTAAATTGGTATTCAAGCAAATTCATTGAATTTTGAGGTATTTCTTGTGCCAAAAGTAGTGCCCAACAACGAATTCATCCTTTCTTTTGGAATGCTTTTGGAAGGTTAAGATCCTATTTTTAAAGAGTTGGTGTTTGGAATGAGATACATAACTATAAGCGTTAAAAATCTGGGAGTTCCAAAGAGATAGTTTTGGGATGTTTCAATTCTAGAATTTTTTTATTTACTGCAATAGCTTATTTTTCTTCAAAAAGTCTCTAGAATGGCTTGCAAAGGTTGATATTATATTTTTTCTAGCAGATTATTACTTAGAAACATTTTATGAACTAGGTAGAACATTCTGAAATGTGTTTCACAAAACTGGGCTAAAATAACCAACCTACTTGAATTTCATCAACATTTGTCCAAAGTCCTAAAATTGGTTTCTATAACAAAATATGTATGTGATTGTACTTAGTGAAGGTTGTTTAAAAAATGATCAGAAGTTGTGTAATTATTTTTCATACTTGCATACTTCGCATGCGTGGTAGCTATTTATGATACCATGTTGAAATTGATATGGGATGATGAAATCCTCATCCCCCCATCAAACGCTATCAACCGCTCAAACTATCATCCAAATTTGAGCGAGATCCGACTACCAAGGCGTGAGAAAGTAATGCTTGGTAGAATTTACGTTTGCGCATGCACAGAGTGGAGTATTGATTTGGCAACAACGAAACTGATAGGTGACTGTCTATACCCTAGCCCGCACATTCCCTGAAAATTTCATCCAATCGGATGAAAACTGTAGAAATTAATTTCCCAAGGATTTCAAATTGGAGCACTAAAGCTTGGGTTGGAGCTTTACCCAATCAATTTCAACATTTCCCCAATCAAATTCAACATTTTCCCAACCAAATTCGACATTTTACCAATCAAATTCAACATTTGATCTACCAAATTCAAAATTATTTCCTAGACCCACAAAAAAGCATGGGAAAGAATGAATAGTTGAGAAAAAATAAAAACAGAGAGATCATGTAATCGAAATTTTTTAATACACGAAATACACCCCTTGTCATTTTCGCCCGGTTTACTGTGAGAGGGCACGCGATGCCCGGCTAAAGGAAGAGATGTTACCAATGCACTGGACTGATTCAATAAGAGGTCTCAGCCTATTGTGCTGTTTTTCAATTTTCTCAATTATTCTTTAGATTCCTTGCTTTTTTTCGTTTCGGTAGTTGTAGGTAGATACCTATACTATTATTTTAATGTAAGAAATCGTCCCAGTACATGCTCCATCATTTTGACGTGTTCCATGTCTTTAGGACGGCCCGTCATTTGAATTTTCGCAGGACCGCGAGACGGGCAAACGTAGTCATGGTAGAAACATGTGTGTAGTTAATAACATGTGGAGGAGATACTATCAAATAATTACCTAATTTGAAATAATCATCTAATTATCATCTGAGTGAGCATCTTAACGATCTTCTTTGCTATTTCGTAGAATTTCGTAGACATGAAACATATTCCGTTTTTTTTTTTTTTTTTTTTAAACCTGAATCTCAAATTTTAACATCATACGTAAGCATAAGTTTATGCTCAATTTAAGCTAAACGCAGCCTTTTTTCATTCATTCAAAACAGTACTATCTACTTAATGAATCTCAGAAAGTGTGAGTGACTTCTACCGAAGCTTTGCAGTCAGAAGTATCTCTGGAAAACGCCTTCCGAGATTGCCACAAGTAAATGAAGGACAACGTTATGAATCCAAAATGGGCTACGGAGCCCTTGACTTGGTTAAAAGACGGTTGAAGAGGGCAGCACACGAGCCATACTTGAGTGGAGACCCCCCTTCATCGTTTTGCATATAAATAAATTGAATTAATCTAAAGTGGTGGGGTGAGGGATGAGCCTTGCAACATTGGAAGATTGGAGGGCACCAATGAAGGGAGACCCTCAGACCGAGAGCCAATGACCAGCTTCCTGCCCCCAATCATCTGCTCACCTACGTCCTGACCAATCCAACACCAACCTTCGCTTAACCAGTCACACCGAATGAGGATGCTTCTCCAAGAATTACTTCTAGAAATTTCTGGTGAGAAATAATTCGTCAGTTCTCCGTACTCCCCAGTGATCTGATTGTTTCTGAAAATGCCGAGCTGGAGATGACAGGATAAGAATTTATATTAATCGATTTCAAAATTCAAGATTCTTTATTTGGCACAACAAGAAAATAAACAAAAGGAAATATACTCATCAATAAATGAATAATTTTCAAACTATAAAATACTCGGCCCTTCAGGCCTCGCAAGGGGGCTTCGCCCCCCTGGACCCCCGGTAACTTTCCGCCTTGAGCCTTCGGCTAAAATGCTAAAACATGGAACATGCTTTCTTCCCGCTAATTCGTAAATGTAAATAAATTTAAAACTACGACATAAATGTTTTACTAATCGAAATTAGAACAGAGTACCTAACTAGGTAATTTTCTGTTATGGTGCGCGTCTACAATTACTATAACCAAGATTAACTTCTCAACCAAGTGACAACAAAACAAGCGGCATTGTTTACTATATCCATTTATAATATAAATAAATATAAAACTACGACATGAATAGAAGAACAAGTACGAAAGAAATTCGTGATAAATCGAGAGCTTTCCAACGAGTGGAGAACGATTTTTGTCCGGTGAAAAATAAAGAAGTTTCATTTCCCCAGCAACGGCTTGATTGTACGTGAAAATCAAAAGAAAAAATTCCTTGACCCCCAGCCAAAAGACACATCCATGTCAAATGTAAAGTGCCGGAGCGTTGCATTTTGTGTGGAGAAAGACCTAAAGATTTGTAAAGTGTAAATCAAGCATTTCAATTTCTCCCTTGATGGGAAAAACAAAATATCATGGATATGTCTAGTATTCGGATCACCTACTACTTACCAGTTGGTACCTACTACTGAATTGTATACCAACAATGTAGTGCCTTCTTTTCACAAGATTTTTCCATTATGGTTACAAAACAATATTAGTTTTTAACTTAGAGTAATGAATCAGCATTCCTTGACACTACAGTGGTCCTTAGAGGTCATGAAATGTCGTGGTAAAATGAGAGCATTCCAAAAAGTGGCGAACGATTTTCCTACTATGAAAACTATGGGAGCTACTCTTCCCTAGTAACGCCTTGGTTGTACGTGAAAATCAATAGAAAATGTGCCGGTCGGGAAAAAAAGTGTCGGTCGGGAAAAAAAAGTGTCGCGAAAAATTCCTTGACCCCCAGCCAAAAGACATATCCATGTCAAAATTGAAGTTGGTTTTTACCGCAAATGTTGTTTACAGTTCTTTTAAATCAGGGGTATATCTCAGCTTCGTCTATATTTACAGCGGTTTCGTCAGTACATAATTTACGCATGAATTGAGGGCTTTTCAACGAGTGGCGAACGATTTTCGTGGGATGAAAACTAACGGCGATACATTTCCCTAGAAATTCGGTTGTAAGTGAAAATCATTACAAAATCCCGCGCTACTTTCTTTCCACGGTTTCGTCACGTTTTTGCCCAATTAGTTGATGGCTAAAGCATGTTCCATGCTAAAAACTTAACCTATACATCATACACGGGTGCCCACAGAGGCTTAAATTCAAAGAATTTGTATCCCTCTATGGAGTTGCAGCTATCCCTCATGGTTATATAAAAAATGAATCACTATTAAGTAATAGAGAAAAATTATGACATCTTCTTAGAATAAAAATAATAGGTTGCTTACATCATGAGCCAATTTCAGCAATCTTTAAAATTAAATGCTTTTTAAATAATTTAAATCTGTCAAACTGACTGATATCAATTTGATTATAAAAAAATTGCAACGCCACAACATATGCTCTTCTTCTGTAAATTTCCAGATTAATTTTTGGAATTCTAATGTTGGACCTATCAACTTATGGACGTATTACTTCCCTATTACAATTATTATTGAGGAAGATATACTGTCCACCCAGCTTGGTAGACTTTTTCATAAGACAGCACCGGAAACGCGATATACACTATACCCATTCAATACCGACTCAGTTCATCATTCTGTAATGCTTTTCATCGACTTAGTTTCTTTACATATAGCATAACTTACCTCACGATTGTTGTTGACATTTTTAATTTAAAATACCTTACCCACGCAAACTAATCCAGGCATTCAAACTACCGACTCGGAGAGGAATGCTATGGAGGAATGTGGTGTCACATTATTTGCATGTTCCCTTAACTCATACGAAGGACACACCCACTTGAGGTTCAAATTACTGCTTCCAACATTCTGTCACGCAAATTACCGATCGATAAAATATTATCCTATCCTCCGTGTTGTGTTTTTGCATTTCAATGCTGTCTTTTATGTCAAACCTGGCAGTCTCTTAAATCTTCAATCGGTTGGCTGAATTAATCGGATTCAAATCGGTTCGTGAGGTAGGCACTTGACTTGAGTATATTTCCTTCGTATGCTAAGAAGGTGTAAGAATCGGTCCATTAGGAACACGTTTTGCATTAACAAACTGGTTGCTAAATTATTAAAATACGTGGTAGTTAAAAACCAGGTGCTAATGACCACACAAGAGAAGTAAAAACTTCTATGACGATTTTCTGCTAAATATAATAAATATAAAATATATTATGGAAATGATTTTAGTTGCCGAAAAAATCTTGTAAAGACCAATTTCAAAGTATACAAAATTTTTATTCAAACATTATTAAACTTTTCTTACACATAAACTAGTCACAACATTGTTTCGATATTTTCTGTTTACATTATTATTTTATTCTTTATTCATTAACTGTCAACAATAGTGTCATCATTATTACGATCATCTGACGACTCTAGAAAACAAATTACCTATTGGCTCATGGTAACTGAAATAAGAGATAAATGTTCTTGACTCAATTTTGTGTAGGTAATTTTCTGTTATGGTGCGCGTCTACAATTACTATAAGCAAGATTAACTTCTCAACCAAGTGACAACAAAACAAGCGGCATTGTTTACTATATCCATTTATAACATAAATAAATATAAATCTACGACATGAATAGAAGAACAAGTACGAAAGAAATGCGTGATAAATCGAGAGCTTTCCAACGAGTGGAGAACGATTTTTGTCCGGTGAAAAATAAAGAAGTTTCATTTCCCCAGCAACGGCTTGGTTGTACATGAAAATAAAAGGAAAAGAAAATCATCAGAAACGCTTGCATGCGAGTCTGCAACACGTTGGGATATTTTATGTCTTTAGTTGCAGACTCGAATGTGTTGCAGACTCGAATGCAAGCTCTAGCCAAGAGCTCTAAGAGCTCTAAGCTAAAAAGCTCTAAGAGCCACTCATCTGATCCGGACCCTGGGCATCGACAAGTAAATGTCCTAAAGAGGCTACATACGAAATTACAGCTTCCTAGAGTGTAAAGTATAGAAATTACCTGTTAAAATTATTTAACCACCGCTTCACAAATCAAACCGTTCTCGTAATATTCGGATCACCTGCTATGAATCAAATCATCGAAACACCAACTCAATGAAATCATCAGAAATTAACAAGCGGTTGCAATCATGTTCACAATATCAATTATTGAGAATGATCACCTGTGTGTAGAGAATTGTTCATATAATCATGCTCATAACTCAGCTTGTTGGCCACGCACTTCGCAGTAGTTAACATAATATGTTTGGATAAATCGAGAGCTTTCGAACGAATGGTCAACGAAGTTTGTGGGATGAGAAACGACGAAGTACCGTTTCCCTAGCAAAGACTCGGTTCTAAGCGGAAATCACCAGAAAACCAACTGGGACAATTTTCGTCAACAGTTTACGTAACGATTTTTTTGTTTATGTGCCAAAGCAAAGACATAAAATGTCAAAAACAGCGTGACGGAAAAAAAAAACGTGACGGTAAAATCGTATTCACACCCCGCTAAATTTTTCGACGCAGTGCGCCTATAGAAGTTTACACTTCAAAAATGATTCATTCTCGTTACGAAGTCAGTATATCAATGATAATGAATTGATTTAAACACAAATTTGAGAGCTAGTGTAAAAGTATACAGCTAGTGTAGGACAAGGACATGAGAGATGACAAATTTGAGATCATGTATACGTAAAGTTTGACCCAAATCAATTCATACTCAGTGAAAAGTGCATATAAGTATATCTATACCCCGTGGCACTACAGCTCAAGAAGAACCCTGGCTTCCCGAATTAACCTTCTTCCACTCTAATCTATCCACTGGTTTTATGGCAGTGGAGGTGATGGAAATGTAGTAGTTCTTCCATCAAAGGGGAGAGGCGATTAACCAGCTCTACTCCCTGAGGATATCCTGGAAGCTGATAGCTCAGGATCTATCCCCCTAGATGTAACATTTGCAAGCCGACAGGAGATGCAGGTCCCAAGACAGGATACTTCCTACCTGTTTTGTATTTTTCTTAATAAATTTGGGAATCCTCATGGCTCCTCGTGGTAACTTTGGCTTCGTAGTCAATTCAGCAGGAAAATCTGATATCGTAAAAAACTATAGGTACCTAAATCTACGAAATCTGTATAACAAGCAAAATTGACTACACAGAGTTGACCCAAAATCATTCACATTTCGAAATTATGAACCAAAAGACTAACAAGGTTCCATTCATGCAGCATGATCGTATGAGCGAATTTTCTTGAATTATCGAATCGTAACTTTGTCGTTGTGACTTTGAGTGTAATGAAACGGTCAACTATCAATTTATGGGGAACCAACTCATTCTAAATAATATTATATGATTCAAAAAAGATTTTGTGTTTTTAGTATTTTTGGCAGTTTTTATCGATTTTTCGGCAAATTTTCATGAATTTAAGTACATGTTCAGCATAGTTTATGTGTATACATTTTTTTTAATGTTCTAGTTCATTGTTTATGTACTTCTGTTGACTATACAGATCTGCTAAAAAATGAAAATGTAATGATTTTTAGCCATTTTTAGAGATTTTTTTGACCATTTTAATGTTGGCCAACCAACTCATTCTTTCGTTCGGGAAGCTTGATTTTCTGGAAGGAAACACACACGCGCACGCATGCGGTTGCTCGCACACATACAAACACACACGCGGGCGCACACACACGCACACATATTGAAAAAAATAACGAATTTTCCTTTTAACATTTTTGGAAGTCATTGGTGATAACTCCATTGATATGTTGCTTATACGCATAGAGGATCAAATCTCCTACATGCAACATAAAGCCAATTCTATCCTGCATGAGCAATGGCAGGGTGAGGTCACTGGTCTGCGTGGTGTCCTTCAGGACTTGAGCCCGGTGGGCCCTTCCGTAACCCTACTTCCCAGGAGGGATCGAGTGGTGGTCAACCGGGTTGCCACTGGCCATACCTGTCTTACAGACACCTGCTTAGTGCTGAAGCTCGAGATGTGTGTGGGAGGTGTAGTTGTGATCTGTCCATCCGCCACTTTCTGGAGGACTGCCCAGCCCTTGTGGACCTCCGAGTACAGCATCAGCCCCCTCAGTGGGTTGAAGTTATCTGGACCAGATAAGGTCCGATCCCTGTTGTTGTACCTGAGAGCCGCTGAGCTCTACTACGAACTGTGATATCTGATCTGTGATATATTTATATACATCTAGTCATAGTTTTATTGCACTTTGCTGATTGTATATAGTAGCATGTATATAGTTATTTGCTATTTTACATCTAGTCGTAGTTGTATTATTTAATTTTTTGGGTATTTTTTTTTATCCACTTTGGGGGCTAAACAATGGTCATCACTGTACCCCTCATTTTTTCCCTCCAAGATGCCAGTGGAGTCCATGATGGCGCTCCTTTTTAGTCAAGGATGGGAACAAGGCTCTCCTTAGAATCGTGCCACTTCCAGTGTCCCTTTAGACACCTTGTTCAATGCCGCTCATGACCCTTCTGGTTGAGGTGCGGCTTGAACCTTGAAGAAAGATGAAAAAAACATTTTTGGAGCCATTGCAATAGCTTCATTTTCCAATAAAATTCGCTAAAAGTGTGCATGTGCTCCTGGATAAGAGCGGAGGAAGGAGGCCTTGATCCCGGTCATGATCCCGCCCAAGGTCGGAGGAAGTTGGCGAAGTATTTTTATTTTCTCCGGACACATTAGCTGTAGGTCTCTTAAAAAGAGTGGAGACCCGCCGAACCCAACCCAAGGCAGGTCCGTGACCCACTAAATCGTCCTACGCCAGCCCCTTCGTCTCCTTAAGGCGAGAGTTTGAGCTCGGAGCTGTGGGCTCGCCTGCCTTCGAGTTCTGCCACGGCAAACTGCTAACGTGCGATGGCGGAAGTTGGGATACACGTTAGATCATCACATTAAACACTCGGTCTACTTAACGACATCAAACTGGGTGCAGTCTCAGTGAGTAATTCCAAGGTCGGAACGTGCTTTAGGCTAAGGGCCAGTTTATCAATCGTATTTGCTAGCCTGATTAAAGTATGACGAAGGGGCGTTTATCAATCGCAGATAAAGCTTAGGCAAACTCTAGGTAACTAGCGGCCTCGGATAACTTCTTGTTGGCTGTTTATCAACTCACATTTACCTGCAAGATACTCCTATCTGCTTGGTATCCTTACCTGAGACTCGTCTCCCTCAGTTAGCGATTTATCTGGTGGATAACGTTTTGTAGAGAGGTTATAAGGGGGTGGGTGGGGGGGGGGGGGGGGTGAGGGTTTTGTAGGTGTGATAGTAATAATAATATAGTATATTATAATAATATAAAGTCAATTGTACAATGAAGTTGACTTGATTGATACAGATTTTTCGGACGAGGAAATCGTTCATTCCTAGAATACGAACGAAGACCTTTTACGATTCGTCCACGTCCGGATTATTGACATTTCTCCACTATGTCTTCACTTTGGCACATAAACAAAAAAAGCGTTAACAAAAAGCGTTAAAAAAATACGTTACGGTCGGTTTTTAAAAGAACCCTGATTTAAAAGAACTGTAAACAACATTTGCGGTAAAAACCAACTTCAATTTTGACATTTTATGTCTTTACTATGGCACATAACTCGAAAAGTGTGACGAAGAAAGCGTTATGAAAAATTTCTGATGATTTCCGCTTACAACCGAGTCGTTGCTAGGGAAATGGTTCTTCGTCGTTTTTCATCCCACAAAATTCGTTGACCATTCGTTCGAAAGCTCTCGATTTATCCCACTGGTATGTTAACTACTGTGAACTGCGTGGCCAACAACCTGAGTTATGAGCATGGTTATTTGAATAATTGTGTACACTCAGGTGATCATTCTCAATAATTGATATTGTGAACATGATTGCAACCGCTTGTTAATTTCTGATGATATCATTGAGCTGGTGTTTCGATGATTTGATTCATTGCAGGTGATCCGTGATTTGTGAATCGGTGGCTAAATAATTTTAATAGTTAATTTCTATGCTTTACACTCTAGGAAGCTGTAATTTCTTATGTAGCCTCTTTAGGACATTTACTTGACGATGCCCAGGGTCCGGATCAGATGAGTGGCTCTTAAAGCTAATTTCTATGCTTTACACTCTAGGAAGCTGTAATTTCGTTTGTAGGGATCAGCTGAGTGGCTCCTAGAGCTTGCATATGAGTCTGCAACACATACGAGTCTGCAACTAAAGACAAAATGTCCCAATGTGTTGCAGACTCGCATGCAAGCGTTTCTTATGAATTCATTACCATTCTTGCGTATGTTTACGAATACATAGTTATTACTTACTTGATGTAGTTTTTAATTTACTTGATGAGGTAGGTACATTAGGTGGGGTTCATTAGTATATAATGTTAAATTTATCTAATATTGATAAATCAGTAAGCTGTTGAGGGAAAAATATATTCTTAATTCCATCTACAAGATCTACGAAAGTAAGGGGGGGGGGGGGTTGGGGAGGTGTATGGAATATAATTCAATAATCATGTATGGAATGATAATGGAAATATTCATGGATGAGGATCAGGGCAAAGTCTTTTGAAGAGGCAATAAGTCCCAAAGTTTGGAGGAATTACAATTCCTTCGCTCGTTTTATCCAAAACTCTTTAAAAGAATTCAGATAGTAATCAGCTTGATTGTTCATATAAAACTATCAGCATCTGAACTTACTAAAACTCATTTGGGCTGAGGTTACCATTTTCAAGTTTTTCCGAGGAATTTGTGACATTTACTGCAAAAAAACTGCAGTTGGTTGCAAAAACACAAGACTTTCTCATTTATTTATATTCAGCAACCATATTGACACAATATTGACGTTAATTAAATTCAAGGTTCTTGTATATCTAAGCATTCCAAGTATGACGATTTGCTCCAGCTTAATCGAGTCTCCAACATCCAATAACTAAAAATAGTTGTATTGACGACTAAATTATAGATTATAACCTCGCAGAATATAAACGTTCCCTTATTTAAAATGTGAGACGTCATTCAGGCTCATTGAAGTTCCACGAAGTGAAACAAAAATAAGAATCGTGGAGTCATGAGACAGGCGGGATAGCCAGTCGGTTGGGTTCGTGACTCATTTGAGTAAATAAGGAGAACCGGAGAGGTCACGGATCCAGGAAATCTCAACTTCACAAGCCCGCATATAAATATATAAGGAGCTGGAAGCTATTAACCTCTAACAGCTTCCGCCGCTCTAATTCTGCAATGCATGCTTTAAAGACACTAGGAGGTACCTAGTTCTCGGGCCAATATACTCTTATATACGGCAGTACTCTGCTATTGGATCAAATTGTACTTTCTCAACACCCTTGGGTAGGTAAGGGGAACACTTGCCTAGGTACTTAATTTGGAATGATTTACACTTGATTACATGTTATTTGTCTTTGTAGGTGTAATTTTCTTCGCTTTGGGGTATTTTAAATGAAATACGGATTACAATATACTGAAAACTTGAGTTTTATTGAAAACATTACTATCAAAACAAACAAACATTGCACGTCCAGCTTTCTTATTGGCAAAATCAGAAATTACATCTTCAAACCTAAACGTATTGCTTAATCTTTTTCAATGGCTAAAACTGCAGGGGAGTCCAGTCGGTTTCGTGTGTTGGTGTAACTTAAGTAGTTCTTCACCCTGGCGGGAGTAGAGAACGATCTCTCTGCAGAGCAGTTTGAAGCAGGATTACAGATATACAGGTACTTTTAGAGCAATAATCACATGGATTTGTTCTATCAGCTTTTTTGAAACTAGAAACTTGAGCAGTCTGGACAATGTCAATGGTTCGCTCCAATTAAAATTCTCTTGATGCAGCAAACCTTGGTCAAGGTGGATGGACACCATACCAAAAGGTGATTCCTCTGTGTATCAACTTCATAAATCTGTTGAAGATTTAAAGAAGCAGTTTCTTCTGTATAAAACGTACACCCTATAGGCCTTAAAGAGTGTCTATTATGCGGTGGCTACTCTCTACGATCTAAGCAAGGTATTTGACTGCGTACCTCAGCATATTCTGCTAGGCGAATTCTGAAAATATGGTCTTCCCCAGGCTGCAATCAGCCTCGTGGCATCCTATCTGCAGGATAGACAGCAGTCTGTTGTTTTTGGTGGCTTTGTATTTGGGTACCAGAACTTTACAATTAGTGTTCCGCAACGGTCAATCTTGAGTCCTCTACTTTTTCTAATCTACTCTAACGACTTGCCAATTTTCTGTGTTGATTTCAGGATTTTGCCATTAACCATGCTCTCATTCGAAATACTCTAGTCGAGACACAGTTACACGAATGGATGGATAGTATCAGATTGTGTCTAAATAAAGAAGTAAGTGCCACCGTGGTTTTTTCCAAGAGGCCTCATACCTTCATCGATTCTCGTGCAGTGCGTTTTTTGGGTGTCTCTCTGGATCCTGGTCTTTTGTGGGAGCTCCACTGTAAGGATTTGGCGTGTAGCATTTGTCCTTGCATATATCTCTTGAGTTTTGATGGGTAAGCTTCCGTGGGAGGGTTTACTTACATCCTGTACCAGCTTCCACAGCCTTATGATATACTCCATTCTGGTTTAGGGCCTTACTCCATCCAACCAGATGATTTTTGCTCTGTAGAGGAGGGCTTTGAAAGTGACTACACGGTTGAGTTAAAGGGCAGATTGCAAACCTGAGTACTCACTTTCACCTCCGCTTACGTATTCGAATGTCTGGTACAATTCACAAAAATTACATGGATTTCCCAACCAATTCAGACGTTCACAATCGAGAGAGAAAACATCTGGGTATGAAGTTCAACCGTCTGGGCGTGTGCCAAAACAGCTTTAACTATTGGCAGACTGGAACTATCCACCAAAGTGCTTTCTGTCTCTGTATTTAAATCTACAACCAAACCTACCTGGAAGACAATTCTTTTTACTTGCTGGAAGAATTGCGTGCTAATGATGAATTAGTTTATTGTTTTATTTATTAATACCTTAATAATTTTGACGCTTGCTATGTACTATTGTATGGTTTGGCAATAAAGTCTCTCTCTCTCTCTCTCTCTCTCTCTCTCTCTCTCTCTCTCTCTCTCTCTCTCTCTCTCTCTCTCTCTCTCTCCTCCCCCCCCCCCTGTAACTCGTGAAGAGGATTGCAATTTACAAGCATGGCATACGAAAATACCAGTCAAACGTATTAATCTTACTAATGTAATCTAATCTCATCTTACTTTAAGCACACACTGAGCCATCATCTGAGACCATCCGTCAAGTTATTTGAAGCAGTTTGGTTTGGTTGTTAACTAATAGGTACTCAATGAATCAAGTTTTTCAAGTATGATAATTTTGAGTAGTTATGCAGTTTTGACTATCTTCAACAGAACTGTCCAGGTGCGAAAGTACGCGGACGATGTTGATACAGTTGGCAGGGGCAACATCTCGTTAAAGAAGGCATTTAAAGAGATAAAGCATGCTGCGTGTAAGATGGGATTAGAAGTGAATGTCCAGAAAACCGTACCTATACATGTAGATGACCGGGAAGGCAATAGCACACCAAAGCTGTATCTGTGGTAGTGATGTTTTCGGATACGCTGAAGAGTTTTAATATCTTGGCATTAAAATAAGAATAGCCTCTGGAAACAGGTCATACTGCTCAGTGCTGCCAATGCTCAAATCCTCATTGTCAAAGCGAAGTCCAAGACCACTATTTACAGCACTATAAAAAGTGTTGTCATATTTGGGCAAAAAACTTGGGATCTCACCAAGGCAGACAAGAAAATATTGAAGATCTGGGAAAGAAAAAAGTGGTACTTGGCCCATCAGGACGAATTATGAACTGTACGATATTAATGGTCATGAGGACACAGTCACTGACACAAAGAAAAAGCGGCTGCGATAGGCTGGGCATCTAGAGAGAGTGCCAGGCATCAGGGCATGTAAGAAAGTGTACACTTTTAAGCCTGGAGGAAGGCGGAAGAAAGGAAAACCTTGGAAACGATGGAAAGATGATGTGTAAGAGGATATTTGAAGAATGGGGATCAGAATCTGGTAAAGAAAACTGTGATGGATAGTAATAGTAGTTCCTCCTTTTCGACATTTTTCTAATCAAATTCAACATTTTACCAACAAAATTCAACATCATTTCCTAGGCCTACAAAAAAAGCATGGGAAAGAATGAATAGTTGAGAAAAATGAAAAACAGCGAGATCGTGTAACCGAATTTTGTAATACACTACATACACCCCTTGTCGTTTTCGCCCGGTTTACTGAAGTGAGAGAGTACGAGACTATAGGAAGAGATGTTACCAATGCACTGGACTGATTCAATGAGAGGTCTCCTAAGCTTATTTTGCTATTTTTATTTTTCTCAACTATTCTTAATTGTCTTTGCTTTTTTGTGGGTATTGTAACTAATGTTGAATTTGGTTAGTTAAATGTTGAATTTGGTTAGTAAAATGTTGAATTTGATTGGAAAAATGTTGAATTTGATTGGGAAAATGTAGAATTAGATTGGGAAAAGCTATAAGTTTCGTTACGCAGGAGGTGTGGCAGACATGTAAACACTGCAGCAACAAGTGGTTATGTGAGCGGGCTTTGCGTCGAATGGAGGCTCGACCACTACAGCGAGTTCCGTTTAAAAAGCGAGTCGGAGGTGGAAGCTCTTTGCACCTCCTAGTTCCCTGTCCCATGTGACATCATGTGAGTCACAACGTTGCTCCCTTTGGCGCTCCCTATCTAGTGTTCCGCCGTTGGTTCCCCCGTGCCGGGAAAACCCCGTGCCGTCTCTCCAGCGGATCTCGCGGGCCGCGCTAGGTGTTTTGTGACGGTCCGTAGTTTCCCGCGCTATGAAATTTTACTTGATACCGTACATCGGGCTTAGGAGCTCATGACGGTGAAGGAGCTTGCCCCCCTGCCGTCACGTCGCAGGTGGGTTCCGGCATGGATGCTATACATTGAGTAGTATCCACGGCGTGGGTGTTCACCTTTTTGGGGGTGTGGAACAGAGTAACACCCCGGGGGTGGAGCTCTACCACCCCTTTGCAATATATAATAGTGATAATGAACTCTCGTAGTTGAGGAGAACCGGCACAACAAACATCTAGATAGGTCTACCTCGTTTTTTTTCCCCCCCTTCAGTTAACATTAGCCAGGGGCAACAGCCATGAAGACCATTATTTCATAAACATTTCGCGGTCATGACACGAATTATTACAATTAAGCAGTATTAAATTTTCACTGTAATGTCATTAATATACGCGCCCACAGTTCTGTAGATTGATTGCGATTTCGAATGAATAATTTGGTGGTAATGTATGCGGTTCTCCATATGTTGGGTGATTGAGCCTAACATTTTACCTCTAGCTGCGGTGTAGGTTGGGCATATCATAAGCATGTGTACCAGCGTTTCATCCTGGGAGCCACATTTTTTGCGTATTGATGATTCTAGCCGATTCGATTCAAATATGAAGAACATCGATATTCTATCCATTTCCATCTGATAGAACCATGGTTTTATAGAAATCTGAGGGTCTTCCATCCGATATCTTATTCTAGGTAGGTCTACCTCGTCATTCAAGATTTTGAATTTTGTGATTAGAAGTAGACGAAATAATACTACCTACACCTATAATAGATACGCAAGTATTTTGTTTATAGAATGATTCATTACCAATTTACCGAGTTACTGGAATAAATTATGTAGATACACATGTAGTTTGTTTTAAAAGTTCTCGCGCAGAATGCATATGGCAATAACATGATCAGTAATCACTGATACCTATCCAATGCCATACAGTTTCGCGTACATGTTTTTATTGTTCACAGAATTCATGATAGAGAAAGAGATGATCGACCCACAATATGTATGTTGTCAAAAATTATCATGATAAGGAATAAAAGTCCTTATCGCCGAGCTTTCGGTTTATATAAAACCATGATCAGGGCTCAAGAATCTTTTATGGTGTCAAAATATAGGACACGGTCATGGATTGTGAGTTAAATGTCATAACAAAAACAATAACTGGTTGCAGTTGAGGCTGAGTATAACAACGGTTGGCAGAGAAATAGGACTCAAAAAAGTCCAGTCATGCAGCATGACCCCATGAGCGAATTTTTGAAGAAATCTTCGACATTTCAGTCGCTATTGATCGTGTAGAGAAATTTACAACTAGCGAACGGCATTATTTCGATTTTTGACTGATTTTTCAACTTTGAAATTTTTGAAAACTTGATACATATTCTTATAGGAAATTTTACGCTGATTCCGAATATAGGTACCACATGTTAGTATACTGAAAAAATGATTTCGCACAACAAATCGCAAAAAACAGGCTATTTTGAAATTTTTGACTACATTTTTGAAAATTTCAACCCGAAGATGTAATCCGATCATGCTGGCCAACGAACTTGAACTTTCGTTTTGTGTCCTTAACATTTTAAAATTTGTTTGAAGTTTCTAGCTTAATTCTACAGGCAGTTATCGTCTGGAATGACACATACATACATACATACATATATATACATATATACATACATACATAAATAAAAAATGCGTTAAACTTCAGAATATGATTCAGAATAGCCTGAAACGGATTTCTGCATAACATTTTTTCAAAAATTCACATTCTAAAAATTTTGAGGCGAGAGCAATAGCTTAATTTTCTTCAAAAATTCGCTAAAACTAAAGGCTAAAATTGAAAAATTGAAAAAACTGCTGTCAAGCATAAATAAACTGAAATCGCAGAAACCACAGATAGTTTAGTTTAGCTCTGTATGCTTGCCAGCAGTGTTTTTTCAATTTTAGCCGTTAGTTTTTGAGTCCTATTTCAGTGCCAACCGTTGTTATAGCTACTCAGCCTCAACTGCAAACAGTTCTTGTTTTTGTTATGAAATTTAACTCACAATCCATGACCGTGTCCTATATTTCGACATCATAGAAGATTCATGAGCCCAGACGATAGTTTTATATAAACCGAAAGCTCGTCGATAAGGACTTTTATTCGTTTTGACCCTTATCCTGATAATTTTTGACAAGAATTCATTATAGTCTACCGATGCGAGTAGTATCAAGATGCATTAAAATTGTTAACTGAAATTTTTTATTTTATTTATTTATTTATTTTTTTTTTCAATCAAATTTAAATGTATATTTCAAATGGAACCATTCGATATAGTGACCTGAATACCATGGGAAATGATACCAAACGCATACTTTTTAAGAAATGGCGCCATGGCACCAATATAGTGCCGGAGATCGTTTGATGCTGCTTAAAAGCTTAAAGATATCGTTTGGATGAAGTTTAAAAGCCTTAATTATTACTTACATGGTGGTGACGCCGCTCAGTAGGGAAAGACCGTAAAAAAAAACCTTTTTCCGAACATGCTGATTTCGATTATCTTATTCATGATTCTCACAGTTTTTCTGAGCTGAGTGAGCAAAATTCTCTTCTGCTACCCTAAGGAAGTTGAAATTTGAAAGGGATACTCTCTGGGACACTAAGAGACGATTGCAATTATTTATTGGCTCTTTCCTGATCAGCTGAGTGAGCTAAAATCTCTCCTTTCATCCTAGAAAGTTGAGATTTGATAGGGAGACTCCCTGGGACATGAGGAGACGATTGAAATTATTGGCTCATTCTTAATCGGCTGAGTAAGCTAAATTCTCTCCTGTTCATCCTAGGAAGTTGAAATTAGATATTATGGAAACTCTCTGGGACACTAAGAGACGAGTGAATTGATTGGGTCTTTTCTGATCAGCTGACTGAGCTAATGTAATTGAGACATTTTAAACTTTAGACACAAAACACTTATTTCACGGGGGGGGAAATAAGACATATACCGATGTATCTGCATGTAGTGTAGATACTCAAAATCAGTTTATGTGGATTTATCTTTGGAAGTACATGATTAGCAAGTAAGAATATACGGAAAGTACCTACTTACCTTCAAAAAGGCGATACCCCCCTAATATTCCCGTCTGATAGAGCTTTGGCACGTTCTTTCTCTAGACCACTTTCACAGGACTCTAATGATTTTTAGTTTCTTAATTGATTCAAAGAACAGTTCTGAAAACTGGGTAATCCACAATATCTTTTATATTTAAAATCCACAATAATCCATATACACTTATAATCCACCTGGCATAACAAAAAATACTGAACTAGGTACTAGGTAAATACTGAACCGAAGATTTCAAGGGTGACAAGCGATGGAACCGATTCGCATAGTTTACTCGTCACCATGACAACAAGTTGCAATATTCTCGACGATCAGGTTTTTAGCCTTACCTCGATGTAAGGTGCGCTAGTGTCAAAGTCTCCAGAATATCACCTATACCTGACAAATGGCGAAAAATCCTTGATCCTTGAAAAATCCTTGATCAAACAAACCGCACCAAACAAAAATTATCTTTATACCTTACGATTCACTCAGATAAGCTCGTGATAATGTAAATAATTGTTCTGCGAATAGCTCGTAGTCCCCAATGTTGACATGGCAATACTGCGTTAATAGAACAGGGTTCTGACGAGCCGCTATCATTTCTGTTGGCGAAAGGTTACTAGTTGATTCGGTGTAGGTACACAAAAATTGTGATGTAAGCCAGACAATTTTATCACATTAGCTAATAGGATTCATGAGGAATTCTTTATACATACTTTGAGTAAAAGAAAACACAAATCCTAACCATGCAGCCAAGTGGAAATTTTGAATCCGTTCCATTTTGAAATTTAACGAGTTCTGGAATTAAATACTTCTTGCATACAACTCATATATATATATATATATATATATATATATATATATATATATATATATATATATATATATATATATATATATATGAGTTGTATGTTGTTTTTGTTTTCGTACTAAGAGTTATATATGGGTGTGTGTGAGTGTTTGTGTGTGTGTGTGTGTTTGCATAGGTGCGTTTATGAATGTGTCATTCTGTATGATAACTCACCTTAGGGTAAAGATTAATACCTAATCAGTTCTTTCCGCACCCAAAAAAAAAAAAAAAAAAAAAAAAAAAAAAAAAGAATCATTCCAAAATAAAGAATGTGTTACCTAGTTGGTTAACACTTTATGAACACAATAACTCCTTACTGAGTATTTGTGAGAAAGAAACTTTTTTTTCGGCATATTTTCCAACTTTCCTCCAATGAAAACAATTTAAAACTATTTTTATCTCTCTGGAAAGATGCAGAGGATTAAATCCTGCATCGATAAATCACCAGAAAATTTAAGTTAATCGATTACAAAAAGTTATTGAATTTTAAAGTTTTTTAATACACGGAAAATATCAGTTATTCGCAAAATAAAGGTGTTAGAACGGTACGCGAAATCATGCGTAACATTTTTCAACGAGTATATACTCCTAGCAACCTTACCTTCCTAGCAAAACAAGAAATTTTACCCCACAAGACCGGTTGCTATACTAAAAGTTTAATCGTACGTACTGCTATAGGCATAATTTCACCAAACTAGCGTTAACCTAAGTAAAAATCGCTTTCCTGAGCCTCAAAGAAATTATTTAAATGCTGTATAACGATCTGGCAAGCATCGTTAGGTAGTGAACAGTAAATGAAATAGGTTGCAAAATCCCTCCATTTTTTGCAAGCAAGGAAACATTTTTGAACGAGTATAATACATCTGGAGGTTGTGAGCTGTCCGAAGTTAGAATTCAACAACTCTGAATATCCATGTAAGTACACATTTTGAGGTTCGGGAGTTAGATTAGTGAGGTTAGTTTTGAGTTTCTATGAAATGAGTTTCTAGTTGTCTTTCATATTTTGGATTTTTATCCCTTAAATTTCACGCACTGTGTGACGTCAAATTTGAATACCCAAAAATGGCGGTATAATATTTATTTCCCGTTTCAGTCCACGCCTGGATTGTGAATATAACAAACTCCAATTATGTTACAACGAGTTATTTATAGCGAAAGGACCTCGCAAGGCCGGGGACGAACTCCGCTCTCAATGACTGTGGTTTGTACTTCCATCCGATGGAAGTGGGAGCAGGTAATTAATTATAATGACAGTTCATTTCCCCGAACAGGTCCCCCAGCTTGGTAGGTCCACAAAAAAACCATTAAACCAGAAGCCAAGAGTGTAGAATACACGCTGATGAGTCACATCTATGATGTATGATATACTTACATGTTACAGGTTGTATCTTGAAAGAGCAAACATACATCGGATTGTAGATTTTTCATTCACAACAAAATTTCCCTCATTGTAATTAGCTTAATCAAGATTCAAGATTCAAACTTTTATTTGTAGCAGCCAGTATTTAGTCAAACCAACAAAAATGCATAATACAGAGCAGTCTTTGGAAAACAATTCATGATTCAACATATCCTAGATCCAGAAAAAAAGCAGGTGGAGCCGATAAAATTTGGTATTTTCCAGGATACTCGATACAAAGCCGTAGGTAATTTGGCAAGGACCTGAACCGGCGTTGTACTAATTCGCCAAATATAGCGGCGAAATGGAGAAAATAGCTAAAATTTTCCCATTTTTTCTGTAAAATTCCTTAGTTTCCATCGGTTTTCCGGGGTCAAATTCATAGTTCTGAATTGTCTGAACTGTGATTGGATTGTTAAATAAAAAATGATGCAGTATAATTGAAAATAATATGTAATATAATTTTAGTTTCACAAAACATAACATTTTAACGAGAATAACACAACAAAAATATAAAAAAAAAAAAAAAAAAAAAAAAAATTAAACACGATGAAATATCGAAACATTAAAAAAATACCAAATTTTATCGGCACAAGGTATTTTGGGACCTTAAATTATCAACGCGACATAATTTCTGGTGAAATTAGGGTGAATTTGTCTATTACCCTACAAGTAATTTGAGGTTTATGGCCGATAAACGAAGTAAAAAAGGTATTATAGGTCTCGACCTGCCGGCCGGGAGCCACCCAACCGGTCCCACCCACCATGGCGGCTCCCCATGCCAGAAACCAAACGGCAAAGGCCGCCAACACAAGATATTATGTAGTCTCAGGGAATGTAATTGCACCAAGACCGAGATTATCGCTGTCAACACACAGTCCAAAATTAATTATGTACATTATTCACAGAGCGCTTGATAGTCATATGAAAAGAGCTCAAAGATATACTAGATCAAACTACAAAAAGCAAATTTTAACGTGGCTTGTGAAAAATGGGGTAGTAGAATGCGAAACTATGCTTAGCAGTATTTATGTACAACATTTTTAAGACCTGTATAGTTATATTATTTAAGCTAAGTGTAGACTCTGTAGACGCATATGCGATGTTATTTCAACGGGCTCAGTTTAAAATTATGGGAAAATCGCCTAGACCTTAACCAACAGCACGGACCAAGCCTAACGTCAAACAAGTAAGCTTGGCAAGTAGCCTAAGTTCTGAATTTGTACTATCAACTAATGTAAGTATCTTTATTGAATAAATGCTATCTATTAAAAAAAAAACTTGTTTTTGAGTTCTTGAGTTATAAACTTATTTGTATTTTTATATTCTTTTCTTTTTTTATCTCCTACAAACAACATTAAAATGGTAAGCAATAACTCCCTCAAATTGCAAGGTAAAATTAAAAATAAGAACACCGATAAAAAGAGCGTTACATTTTCTATCAGATTAATTAATTAATTATGCTCTAATATACATTTTTAAGGACAACTCAGCAGGCAAACAATCTGATTAAAAACATAAATGTTGGGGTCTATCACCAACGCGTAGATAGGCCTCTTTCCCGTACAAGCGTAGTTCTACGCGTTGACGCAAAGATTCGCGCATGCGCTGTTGTTATTTCAGTCTTTTTGCGTACACGGGTGGAAAATTACGGGAAGAACAAAACTCTCTATTTACTCTCAAAGTGCTCAAATTGCAAAATCAGAATGAAACGTAGCATACGATAATTTACAAAAATTCGCGCATACTTGAATTTTTCCATTTTCATGCAAAAAATTCCATGCTGCATGACTTGAATTTTTTGCATCATGTTTGTCATGAGACTGCGTTACGTGATTAGTGTGCGCTGTGCAGTTTTAGAATGCGGCAGGAAAGTTGTACATCGACCACTGAATGGAATATTGAGGACGAAACGTCAAGATTGCTGACATCGTACGCTGGTCAGCTCCTGGGCTTCCTGGCGCCCTTGAACGCCCCGTGAATGTCGAGCGGGTTGCACAATTTATTCTCTTGACACAATGGAGGTGTCACGGTTACCTACATCCCAAGTCACTCGTGTAAAAACCAAAACAAACTTTTCGACATGACCGATTAAAATCGCTGAGGATGAACGTTTTGAGTAGTCAAATTGGGAGGTGGGAGAACACGAGATGTGCCGGTGTCGGGTGAACTCCGGGGTTCGTTGGAAGGTAAAGTAGGTCGGGCGCAGGAGGCCGACCTGGTCCGCTGGTGAAGTTCCAATGTGTGTCGGAGAGTATTAGGATGCAATGATTCCACAAGAGCTCGCTCCTGAATGAATCTCGGCCCTCTCTCATGTCTGGTCTACTCCGCCCCCGCTGTAATGATTCTGATTCTGACAATTATTCATACTTTCCATCAATTCATTCATTAATTCTATCTTTACTTATTGTATTATTATTTCTTTATTAAATCTATCAGGTATATAATTTGGGCAAGTTAAACTTGAAGTTTCGTGGATTCTCAAAAATAGAAGAATATTTAATTTTCAAAACAGTTCATGTTTCAGCTGGTGGTATGAAATTTATTATGGTATTTCTCGCGGATCAAAAGACATAATCCTATTAGAAAATTCAACGCAATTTCTAATGAATGCTCGAAAATCAAATTTATCTAAAATCATGTATCTCGAATATGATTGAGTTATATGATTTTGACGGAGGTATATATGAGAAAGAGTCCTTGACCAAAAGTTAAGGGGTACAGATACTATAATGCTATATTGTCATAAGTGGGTCATCACTATTTGAGTTATTCGACTCTTCCCCATCAAGAAGTTATTTGGCTAGACAGCAAGACTCGTCCGATCTCAGGAGAGTTTGGGAGACAACCCCCCCTCCCCGGGATTTCAACCGCAGACATTGCTCTTTTTGTCCAACTAAACTACGAGTATATGTATCTTGCCAAAAAGATTGATTTAGAGTGTTTTTTAATATTTTTGAGACGCGAGCTTCCAGATCACCAAACTGTACTCATTATTCGATCTATTTGTATAACTAATCTATATTTTACTGAAAAGATTGTTTTAGAAAAAACAATTTATTTTTATTTTATTTATTTATTTATTTTTTTTTTTTTTTTTTTTTTTTTTTTTCAAAGTTTGAGATGCGAACTTGCTAGCATTCAGACCTCCAAATTATACACATCACTCATATTGCATACATTCAATTAAACTCACATTTTCAAAAGTTAGTTTTTACAAATCACAAGTGAATTATAGATTAATTGGAAAAACAGATCAGAATTATGTGTATAGTTTGGTGGTCTGGTTGCTTGCAAGCTCGCATCTCAAATGTAGAAAAATATCATAAAACATTTGTTTTAATGAACACACCTATATTTTGATGAGTTTTAATGAGATATCGGTATGTAGGAGTTCAATATCATATACCTACCAATGACAACCTTTGTGTAATCATTTGAAGCGTTTTATAATTTCTCCTTAACATGCGTAACAAATGTGTTGATTTTCAACTAATGTACCTAGAAACACTGCTATTTTCCTGAATCAATTTTAGTGAAATAATACTAAAGTTTTGTGTTCACACAATAAAGAATACTTTTTTATTTCTTGACTACAAGAATGCATCTCAATAACATATGATTAAAATAGGATGATGCTTGCATGAAAATATCCGTGGAGAGTCCCTTACGTGGTGCACACAGAGTGTCTCGTTACACATTCCCTCTTCGAGAATTTCTAGACAAAAGTCTTGACTCACGCAAGGAACCATTCATCTCCTCAAAAGTTGGAATCGGATAAACCACTCCACTCGAACGAGCCCAAGCCGTGGGAACTGTCCAACTTGAGCTTGTGACGACTGATGGTATAGTGGGTTGCATGTTAGTTTTTACAAATCTCAAGTGAATTATAGATTAATTGGAAAATAGATCAGAATGATGTGTATAGTTGCTTGCAAGCTCGCATCCCAAAAGTAGAAAAATATCATAAAACATTGTTTTAGTGAACGCACCTATATTTTGATGAGGTATCGGTATGTGGGGGTTCAAAATCATATACCTACCAATGATTGGCGTAGGCAACACCTTTGTGTAATAATTTTCAGCGTTTTATTATTTCTCCTTAACATGCGTAACCATGGCTTCCTAATAATTACACAGAGTGTCTCGTTACACGTTCCCTCTTCTAGAATTTCGAGACAAAAGTCTTGACCCACGCAAGGAACCATTCATCTCCTCAAAAGTTGGAATCGGATACACCACTCCACTCGAACGAGTCCAAGCCGTGGGAACTGTCCAACTTGAGCTTGTGACGACTGATGGCAGTGGGTTGCAGAGTACCCACCATTATTCACTTGCCTCGTCAGCCTTAGGTTTTCACAGTGATTCTCTACGGACTCTCTTCTGACCCCGCCCACCTCTTTTTCCCCTCTCCACACAAACAAACCCACAATTACTTTCAATTATAACGTACTGCGTTTTAATCCGGAAACCCTAATCTCGGCTTTTACTGAGGCCCCCCCCCCCGTCTTAATTAGACGGAATCCGCTGTGGCACGTTTGGGCTTATTGTTATTTTAGCGCTGTCGATTTTTTTTTCTTTTTTTGTCCTATTTACGACGATAAAACAACTTGAGCCAACAGCGTTCACCTTGTCCTCAGCAAGTGACGTGGAGGATTCGGAATTTCCTGCCACTTTACAGCCTGATAAGTTTAGCGAAATGCGTAAGTAATCCAAGGGCGTACGTGGACCAACAACCTAGTAGACACACAAGAAACCAATTTTTTTTTCGTAATTGTCTAAAACTTGAAATGCAAGGAAAAATACACTGCCAAGGACATGGCACTCAAGCTTGCTCATGGCTTCAACGTGACTTCAACAAGAAAATTACGTTCTCGCATATGCTGACCGTACCGCTGATTCGATCATGATAAAACTAATAAGGGACCATCTAGGGCTGAATCCACACTATTCCTGAAAATTTCATTGAAATCCGATTAAAATTGTGGAAGATATGGCTGTGGCAAGGAAATATAGAAAGACAAACCCTCGCGCATGCACATCAGCGTACCACTGATTCAATTATGATGAATGTCGTAAGGGACCTCAAAGGACCTTCAACGCATCATTCCTGAAAACATGACTAAAATCTGTTCAAAATTGACGGTCTTATGACTATCACAAGAAAATTACGTTCACGCATGCACAGAGCGTACCACTTATTCAATCATGATGAAACTAAGGGGACCATCTAGGGCCAAACCCACACTATTCCTGATAATTGCATTAAAATCCAATTGAAATTGTGGAAGTTATGGCTTTGGCAAGGAAATGTGGACAGCGACAGACGGACAGACAGACAAAAAACCAAATTTGTTCAGGAGGCCATGAAACGCAAAATGCGAGTGGAAATTTTGATTTTGGAGCACACAGTTTTTTTTCCCCCATTTCAAAAGTAATGAAGCTTCCGCTGCCTTGCAGATTCGGTCGGTACTTTTTTTTCCACTCAGTTAGATTTTACTTCAAAGAATCCAGTTCATTTTCATTTCAAAGCCCCACAAGGGATATAGAAATTGTAGAGTATAAATGATATTGGAGGGCTATTTCTCTGAATTCAATGCTGTTTCCCTTTCATTGGGTATATATAAGTAGGTACGTCGCGCTGGTCCATTGAAATTACGCATCCCACCACGCACCCGCATGTCTTGTTGTCAGCTCCGCCAAATTAAAACTAATGTTTCAAATCCGACATTGCAGCTTCACTAGTTGAGGCGTGGTGCCAGGGAAGGTATCTTTACTACTATTATTATTACTATTCTGTATTAATTGTCTTTGGACTTAGTACTATCATTATGCAGAGGAAATTTGTTCGTCGTTTCCTTGAGTTTCACCACACCTACATCACTTTGTTAAGGTCAAGCAATAACGTAGTAGGCAGTATTATCAGGTCTGTATTTAAGGGCAACGCATGGGCTAAATAGCTGGCTTTACAAATAATAATAAAGGCTGTACCTAACGGTCCATAATAATTTGCCAGTTGTTTTTCTAGTGGATGCCAAAACTTCCCTCTCGAGTTGCAAGGGAGAGTGAAAATCTTCAATTATTTTCTGGAATTATCTTTTTTCTCCAGCGCTGTATTAGGAAATCGTTTGGGCAAAGACGTTTCATGTCGTAAAGCAGGACCCGGCACGGAGCTTGTGATTGAGCACGATGTCCGTGATTCCTAGACAAAAGCGAGCGGTAGATGTCTATTACTCACATGGCTCGCAAACGAGGTTGAAAAAGGGATTCAGCTCCAGAAATGATATAATAACCGCAATCGGTGTTTGTATCACGTATAGCGGGATATCGCTTCCGGTTTCCGAGGAACCCAATTTTCTGGACTAGAATATAAGCAGTCAAAATAATTACAGTTATCACGTACACGTCAACAACGCATAAGGATTCTTATAGGACAGCGCGAAGTTTATACGGTATTTTGACATTTTCTATCAGAATAGGTACGCTTTTAATACGCGCGATACACATACAGGGTGTCCCAAAAAACGTAACTTGAGGGATCGTTTACAGGTTGAGGGCTACAAAAAGAGTCTCCTGAAAAAGAAAAAAAAATTATAGGATTCGTTTTTGAGTTACCTATTCACGAATTAAGATCTTTTTCTTGTTTTCGACCTTACATCACGAAATCGGCTATAACTCCATTCCATATCAAGTAAGTTCAAATCAGAGGAGACCGTTGGAAAGAGCATCAAATTTCCAATCTCCCTAATGCCAATTCAAAATCTTTTGCTTGGATTAAACGAGCCATAAATCAGCCTAAAAAGTGAAACAGGACAATTTTCGAAAACCTTTGGTTTTTTTCAACACTCATATAGGCCCCCATAATTTGACGGGGAAGGTTTCGCAGGTAAATTTAAAAACTGCGCCAGAATCTAAGCCTCCCAACGGTGTAATCAATTTTTCTTTTACTTTGCTAATTGGGGGAAAAAAGTATATTTGTATGTTGAAAAACGTCCTTTTTCCTATGAAATCGAGGGTTTTCTTGAAAAATTACCCCATAAGTGTAAAATCTTCAAACACGAAAAAAATCTTAAATCGTTACTGACTCGGAAACGAAACCTCTAAATAAAAAAAATTTCCAAGAGACACTTTTTGTAGCCCTTGACCTGTAGAATCGATCCCTGAAGTTACGGGAACTTAATTTGAAACACCCTGCATATTCCTATATGTATATTGCTTCCGAGTCTACCTAAAGGTAGCGGAAGCATTGATTTCACATTCGGGAGAAACAAAATTTTTGGTCTCCAAAATCAGAATTTCCACTCGCACTTTACGTTTTAGACCATTCTGAACAACTTTGGTTCCGTGTCTGTCTGTGCGTGTGAGTGTGTGTGTCGTGTGTCCGCAAACCCTTGTAACAAGCTTATTTTACACAGTTTTCATCTGATTTGGATGAAACTTTCAGGGGATTTGCGGGCTAGGGGGTAGACGGTCCCCTATCAGTTTCATCGTTCTTGACTCAATACCTCACTCTGCGCATGCGCAAACGCAAATTCCATTATGCTCCATTTTTTCACGCCTTAATCGTCCGATCTCGCTCAAATTTGGATGATAGTTGCGGGATGACGATTTCATCATCCCATATCAATTTCAACATGATTGTATCATTGATAGCTACTGCGCATGAGCCTATGTGAAATCCTTGTAACGGCCTTAACTTCCACTGTTTTCATCCGATTTCGATGAAATTGTCAGAGGATGATGGTTCCCTATCAATTTCATTGTTGCCAAATCAATACTTCATTCTGCGCATGCGTAAACGTAAATTCATGTTCCATCTTTTAACTCTCTAGTTGTTCGAGTTCGCTTAAATTTGGATGATAGTTGGAAGAAGATGATAGGTAAACGTGGAAGCTATGTGCCACACCCAACTTGGACGTTTTTTTAATTCGCTTTTTGGAATCTACTTGTCTTAAAATAAATATATAAGAGAAATAAATATTGAGGAGGGTTTAGAAAAGTTATTCCTTGGTCGATTACAAGGTTTTATCATTTAAAATAGCAAACCGAAATCGTTGAGATACCAATAATGACGAACTGTTCACCTAATAAACTCAGAGAAAACCCATTATTGTTTCACGCCTGGCGATATTGACTAAATTGGATTGCGATTAATACCAACTTCGATAAGAGGTCTTTTGTGTTTCCTGTTCGATCAGTAAGGTTTTTGTTGTGGCTTGTTTCACAACACGTGCCATTGCTAGTTAAAACCGATGCATGATTGTTGGGCAGAATTTCGTAAAATTTCGTCCAGTCGTTACGGAGTAAAGCGTAGGACGGCAAATCTACGAATCGTGAAACGTAAACCAACGATTATTTTATTTATTTGTTTTTATTAATTTATTTATTATTTTAGTTTTTTGTCGATTGCAAAAGTTCATTATATTGAAAGTTAGGTAGATCGGTTCTGTCACGATGTACCTGACGGGATTACTGGCAAGTTTAAATAATCCAGCGGACACGATACTTATGGGATTCAGTTCGCAGTAAGTTCCGAACATTTACCTACCGATACCGCCCGTCTAAGTACCTTCAGGATCTAAATATTTGATTGCTTAAAAAATATCGTTGCTGGATGTGTACCGGCTGTTTATTTCATTTTATTATAACGTCCCTCTGAAGCTGGGCTTCGTCAATAAAGAGACGACTTTAGGCGTTTTACTTGCATTTGTGTAAAATAAACCAGGATTTGCTTCGATGGAATGCTGGAGACAGGAAGGTTCTATCAAGGTCATGTAAAAGTTACTGAAAATGTAACAAAATGAAATTCACTAAATCGAGTTTATTATAACTTTTGTTACCTATAAGGTGATTTATTTTACCTTGATAAAAGTTTCATCGTTCCTGACTCAGTTCTTCACTCTACGCATGCGCAAACGTACATTCTATCAAACAGATTTCTCACGCCCTAGCCGTCCGATGTCGCTCAAATTTGGATTATAGTAGGGGGATGACGATTTGATCATCCCATATCAATTTCAACATGATTGTATCATTAATAGCTACTGCGCATGAGCCAATGTAAAATCCTTGAGACGACCTAATTTTCAAAGTTTTCATTCGATTTTGATGAAATTGCCAGTGAATACGCAGTTTAGGTTGTAGATAGTACCGTACCTATTTCATTGTTCTCAACTCATTAGTTCATTCTGCGCACGCGCAAACGTAAATTACATTAAGTGTACTATTTTCGTTTCTTAATTGACCAATTATGACGTTTCACTCTTCATCTTGATTTACTCTTTTCCGCAATGGAATTTTTCAAGATCATTTAGAACTTTTCAATGATCTATTCATTCATAATACGTAAACGAGGAAGCTAAGTGCCACACTTTGCAGACGTTTTTTCAGTTGTGTCCCAAAGTAAATGTCAGGAACTGAGAGATGGAAATGTCAATAAACGTCTACGAAGTTTGGCTTCCTCGTATCCGTAATAAGAATGAATAGATCATTGGCATTTTTCAAATAATCTCGAAATCTGAAGATGTACCTACCAATTCATAAAAGTAGTGATGCAAAGGAGCTCGGAAATCGGAGCTTAGTCCTATCTCTTTACTGTTGGATTGCGAGATAAAAACCTTGTAAGTGTAGAGATTTTTGGGTCTTTCAAGGTCCAACAGTTTAGCTACGTATAACTAAAAACCTACATTAATCGTTTCGTTTCTACGGGGGTATCCTTGGATGTAAAATAAGTTGCAAATTGAACAATTCCGTGTAAATGAATTAATTAGTTTTCTATCTTGTCAACCAAGTCCATGCTCGCTTTACTTCGCTACATGATCGTCTGAACAATATCGAATTTCTACACCTGTCCTTGCAGCCAAGTGATGCTCTCATTTCTCTCTAGTATGCTTGGAGTCGAATTACAGAACAATACCGTATAACTTTACAATATTTGCATATTCTAGATATACAATATATTTATGTTAGTGTTGCGAGTCTGGAAGACATTTTCATAAAAATTTTCATCGTCCCTAGGGATACATTTACCTAAGCCACCCGTAATCCTTTCCATTTGGATTAAAGACAAAACCAGTCGTAATATAGGGCACTGCGTTAAGGGCACTGAACCCAAAACAGATGTCCTAAGAGCAAGGTCCCTCCACGTCGCAGGCCCAGCTCCCTCGTTGATTACAAATCACAATATGCCTAATATTACTGCTAGGTATATCACTGATATGCTATGTTTTATCATGACTGCCCAGTCGTAATTGGATTGAAGAGATAATGGGGTACAAGAACTAGAATTGCGGGTGAGCTCCTTATGAGTGCTACTCTCCTGTTCGGAGAGCCCGCCGTGTTCCTGGAGCGCGCGCGCGATCGCGGTTTTTTTGTCTTCCCGGAAACCGGGGGATCCCAACGGCCGGCTACCAGCAGTGAGTATAGAATAGAGAGTTTGTGGTGACCACTAACGTACCCTTAACGCCACCCTAACGTACCCAAGAGTACGTGACCTTGACGGGACGTTAGTAACGTCGTACGTTAGAATGGCTCATTTAAAACGTCATCCGTTTGGGGACCTACCTAAAGGCACACGAATCTCGAAAAATACCATCTAAGGGCCGGTTTCACCAGCAATCCCTAACCATGGTTAGGATAGATAACCATATCTACTTTCCTAGTTGTATATTGTCGGGATTTGGCCCAAGGAGAAAGAAATAATTGCAAAATCTTTGTAATCATTGTAATGACGTTTCGGTCACCATTCTGTGACCATCATCAGATAGGTTAAAAGCTTTGCCCTCAAAGAGGGCAGTGTCAAAATCAGGAGGTTGTATAAAACTCATAAAATCGCTGGAGCCAACAAGCCAGGCTAGAGCCAAAACAATTTCATTTGGGGAAATAGTTTCGAGAAACATTATTTTGTTTTTTAATTTTAAAGAGCCGAAAATAAGACGCATAAGATGAGTAATGGATGCCATGTTAATCATTAGTTTTTATATATTTTTTCCTCTCTGTTTTAGCAATTGGTTTTTGTCTTACTTATGCATCTTATTTTTGGCCCTTTAAAATGCAACATGCAAACCCCACCCCCCCCCCCACGATTAGCAAAGCAAAAGTAAAATGAGGCTAATTTGTGACACTAAAAGAGTTGACAGTAAAAATTGATAACCTGAGACCAGTACCAGAAGACCTTGAGGCTTTTAAGAAGACTGTAGAGTTCATGAGCAATCAAATGAAACAAATTAAGGCAGATATGATTAAGTTGGAAACCGAAAATAAACAGTTGAGAAGAAAAATTTCGGTCAAGTTGGATTCGGAAGAAGCAAGGATTGAATTTATCAGAGCTGCAAAACTATCCAAGGACTTGTTGGCTCACCGATTTTCGGAATCATCGCCAAAATCACGCATTCATGTGAATGAGAATTTGACTGGGTTAAAAGCTCAATTACTTCGTAAGACTAAGTTATTCGCAAGAGAAATTGGTATAAGATTTGTTTGGGTTAAGGATTTCAACATTTATGTAAGGAAGTGTGAAGGTGAAAGAGCTTTCAAGATTAGAAACGAGGAAGACTTGAGCAATCTCAGCTTCTGAGTCTGATTCTTGAAATGATTTATGGAAGACAATATGTCTTACAATCGTTAACCAGAATATTAGAAGTTTAAAGAAAAATTTTGATCGCTTTAGGGTTCTTGTCGAATCTATAAATTTATAGTCGCATGGATGTTATAATTTTGTTTGAGACTTGGTATGATAACCTTCTTAAATTTGAGTTGCCAGGATATCAATCATTTTATAGTAGGTCGCATGTTAATATGGTAGACGGGGTTGTATTGTTTATAAAGAATGATTTAAGGGTAACAAATGTTGAAATGGATTGTATTCCTGAATGTAATTCAATTTTTGCTATATTTAAATGTGATGATATGAATGTAGCGATTGTTGCTATCTATAGATCTCCTAGTCGTAACGTGTATTCCTCTTTGGCACAATTGGATATTCATCATGTGAAGATATGTATTTCTTCTAATAGTTATATGGTGGTGACATCAATATCGATATCCTGAATGATTCTTGCTTAAGTAATAGCTATCTTGACGTGTTAGCAAAGTATGGTTAGGTCTCACTTATAAACGAATGTACGAGAGTAGGCACTACAACGCGGAGTTGTTTAGACCACATTTTAGTTAAAGGTAGAACTGTGGATGAATTAGTTGGTATTAGGTATGATGGAGAATTAACTGACCATATTGTGACAATTGGATGTGTAAATGTTACAAGAGGAGTTGGGAACTTTATGAAAACAAAAAATATTAATATAAAAGATGACAAGCTGTGTGAGTCTATTTCGCATGAGTCTTGGGATAAACTGTTGAGCGAAAAAATGTGGATATAGCGGTGATTTCTTTCTTAAATGTCTTGTTACGACATTTCGTTACTGTTCAAAATTCAGAAAAATAAAAGATGGGATCATTACGGGAATAGTGGTTTTAATTAGGAATAGGGATAAAATTTTAAAAACCTTAAAACTCCACATTTTTGATTCAGACCTAAATGGCTATCATATTAAAACTTTTCAATAATCTATATATTCATGATAGGTAAACTTGGAAGCTATGTGCCACACCCAACTTTTTTATGTTTGTAGAGCAAATATTTCTCGAAAATATCGCCACCTACGATTCATAGAACTCGCGACTATTGCCGAGGATTGTTGCTCAGTAAAACTTTCGATAGTTTGGAAAAACTATAGCCTATCGAGAAAACTGCACAATTGATACTATCACATTAAATAATTGATTGATAATTGATACTGCACGATTGAAACTTTTTTTTTTTTTTTTTTTTTTTTTTTTTTTTACTATTTCATCTCATATGTTTACTAATTCTCCCGTATACATATTTCTGGAATTTTATGATTTATCTTCCTTTAAACCAAGTTGCCCTTCAGGCTTTAAATTAACATGTATCATGTTTTAGCCCTGGGGTCCTAGCAAATTTTGCGAGTCAATTTTTTTCCGCGCACGAAAAAAATTACAGTGATTTCCGCCTACAACCGAGTCGTTGCTAGGGAAATGGTACTTCGTCGTTTTTCATCCCACAAAATTCGTTGACCATTCGTTCGAAAGCTCTCGATTTATCCAACAATATTATGTTAACTACTGCGAAGTGCGTGTCCAACAAACTGAGTTATGAGCATGGTTATATAAATAATTGTTTACACACAGGTGATCATTCTCAATATTGATATTGTGAACATGATTGCAACCGCTTGGAATCGAGGAGAAAACATGATACATGGTTGAAATTTTTGGTTCTAGAACAGAAATTTTTTTTAGATACCCTTCTGGCTTTAAGTTGTAACTTACTTTGTTCCTTGTTCTTCTTACTTTGTTATCGCTTATTCTGTCAAACTTGACATGCGAGGTGGGGCATATGTCAATAAATTACATTACATTACATTATCGATTGTACAATCGACCATTGCTCATCCCCCACCTAATTTAGCTCGTGACAAGAAATCATCACAGTAGGACCAACAGAGTACAACAGAGTAGTACCTATGAGAGACGGAAGTACGATATTATTTAAAAAAAAAAAAAAAAAATGCTAGAGGATTGGAAATTATAGGAAATACGCAGGAGGTGTACTAATATTATTTGTATTCATGTTCCATTTACCACTCGTGACTCATCTCCCAGTAGTTGTGGTAGGTTTCGCAGTCACCACTGCTATCTAACGGGGTCTGGCAGAAGTAAAATCAGCTGGAGCCAACTCTCAGCGGGTGAAAGGTCCACCAGCCGCGTCATTCTCACGTCACTTGGTGGGTGCAAGTATCACCGGTCCTTACCGATCCACTTTTAACTTGAGCGATTTTATTAAAGATCCATTGCAATAGCTTTAAATTTTTGTATAGACCCCACTTGCCCATGCAAGTGAAGAGGTCTACTAATTATAATTATACCAGTTATGTCTATAGAACAGACACTACTGTCTACAATATCTACGTTTGGTGATTGTCATTCACGTACGGTTTGCGGGTGTTATCGTTAATAGGAATAACATTCCTTTAAATTCCTTAACGTTATCTCTTACTTTTAAACCTATCATTATACCATACCGGTTAAATGGAAAAAGATTTGAATTTAACTTATTGATCTAACTCTTCGCTGGGAGTCCAACGTGGACTCACTGGACGTCGACAGGGAAAAGAAGACTCTAGGAACCCACTGTCCCGTACTTCTGAGAGAAATATGGAGTCACGAACTGGGAAGTCCATGGACTCTGGCTTGGAGTGAGGGGGACTGCTTCGGGGATTTTTCAAAAGATTCCAGATCACCAACACCACTCTTACCAAACTCTGCCTCACCTTTCTTCGAGATTCACTTCACATCATCCACCGCCATCTCTACTCATGAAATCCTCAACCATTCTCCTATTATTACCATTCAACCCACTCCACTAATGTTAACTTCATCACATATACATCATCCCATTAACTGCAATCTAATGTAAAATCAGTTCTGCTGTAAAACCTAATATGTAAATAACCCAAAAAATAATCCCTGTAACAATCATACTGTCTGATAAGAATTCTGTGTCATTTGGCAACCTGTACCTATTATCGGGCAGCTCGCCTATTTGTATTTTTGCAAATAAAGGTTGTTTCTCTCTCTCATTCTTTACATCATGAGTTCATAGCCAAAGTATACCTTCAATAGGTTTTAACGAAAGTGAATTTTGAATGCAACCCTTTTGTTCTTGGTAGGTTGGAGGTACCTACACCTTGGTAGAATATCTAGGTACAGTGAAAAATGACTGAATCTCCTTCCATAAATTGTATTGAATTTATTTGCCCTTCCTCACTCAAATATGTACAATGCGAGAGAGGACTTTTAGCAAAGTTAATCCAATAAAAACTAAACCATGAAATAAATAAGTGCAAGTACGTTGCTGGAGTCATTTGAACTTAATTTCAACCAGTGATATTCGCAAGCGTAAAATAACATTGAGTATCTTTTTTTTCGTTATTTAATTGACCAATTACGACATTATGGGCTACTTCTTGATTTACTCTTTTTCGCTATGGAATTTTTCAATATTTAAAACTGATCAATGATCTGCAAACATTACGGAATATAACGAACGTCTGACAAGTTAGATTTTATGATCTTGAAAAATTCCATAGTGGAAAAGAGTAGATCAAGAATTAGCGTGAAATGTCATAATTGGTCAATTAAGAAACGAAAAAATTATACTCAATGTCATTTAGGTTTGTGCAAGCGCAGATTGAACTGATGAGTTGAAAACAATGAAATAGTACGGGACCATCTACTACCTAAACCGCGCATTCGCTGAATCGGGTGAAAATGAAGGTCATTACAAGTATTTCACGTTGGCGCAGTAGCTATTAATGATACAATCGTGTTAAAATTGATATGAGGTAATCAAGTCATCTTCTTCCAACTATCATCCAAATTTAATCGAAATCGAACGACTAGAGTGTGAAAAAAATGGAGCATAATGGAATTTACGTTTGCGCATGCGCAGAATGAAGTATTGATTTGGTAACAATAAAACTGATAGGGGACTCTACCCGCTAGCCCGCACATCCCCTGAAAATCTCATCCAAATCGGATGAAAACTGTGGAAAATAAGCTTGTTACAAGGATTTGCGAACAGACCAGGAACCAAAGTTGTTCAGAATGGACTAAAATGTGAGTAGAAATTTTGATTTTACAGACCAAAAATTGTTTATCTCTCGAAAGCGAAACAATGCTTTTTCTCTTAGTAGACTCGGAATCAACATTATATTCCGCATATTCCGATTTATGCTCAAGCATTCGTCACTTTTGGACGAATGTGAAGCGGTGTGAAATTCTTGACAAGGGACAATCTTCCTATCAACTTAAGATTCCTGTCAGAGGTTGCACGTCCGGTTGGATTAGATCATCCGTCGCCTTTGAGGTTGGCGGAATTCGAGAAACGTGCCCTCATAATGCGGGGCCGGGGAAAAAAAGCGTCGTTTTTATTATCTAAATTGTTATAACAGAATGGGCCTCATAGGATCACAATGTTAATCCGGCCGCTTAACCAATCTAGTTGGTCTCTCATTGGTCCTTGGCTCTACATCCTAAATCCTGGCGGTAAGAACTAGCTGTCACATGCATAAAGTAGTCTATGTCACGTTTTGATTTATTCGTTATTGATTATTTGCAATAATAAACCTTTTAAGCATTTTTTTGACCAGTGAGTTGAGGAGATCGCTTATTCAATCTCTGGTTTTGCCGTATTTTACCTTCTCAGATTAAACACTGGGTTAAATGCTCATTTCTCTAAACGTCTTACGGTTGCCTTCATTCAACTCCTGTATCCGTTTCATTACTCCATGCGAGAGCACAAAAGCCCTTATTACTGTTCACTTGTGGGTTGCAGTGCAGCAATGACAATCTAATGGCAACCAATGTTTTATACTTCATTTTCAAATTTATTAATGTTTCCCATCCATACTATCTCGATCGAAAGTTCTGTCCTACTTCATCGATCAGAGCTAAAAATTTGCTGATGCCCCAACACACTTCTTCCCTCAAGGGCTCCATTACAGTGAATGGTGTTCGGTTGTGGAACTTCCTCCCAAGGGCTATCAAGGATTCTCCCTCCTATTCGGTGTTGAGGAGACGGTGTCTTGCTCACTTTGCAGAATGCTAGCAACCACTCCTTTCACTTATCCTTCTTTTCTTCATTCATTACCCCTTCTTCCTCTCTTTTTTTCATCTTTCACCACCCATCTTTTCTTCTACTTAGCATTTCACTCTTTTTCTAATTTCTACTTTCTCTCATGAATAGTTCATTTTTTCTTATTTATATTATTTTATCGTATTCGTCATTACTTTGAAATTTTTTACGTTATTGACATTACGATCCATTTATTATCAAGTTTTTGATTTTCACTCCTATTTAACTAAGCTAAAAATTTTGTTTACCACTTTCTGCCCTGCTCCAAGGGTGTACGCTAGGTGGGCCCAGGTCCTTTGTACACTGAAATAAATAAAACAAATAAACCTTTGTAATGACCAAGAAACTAAATTTTTGTAACCCCACCATCAAATTTGTTGGTTTGTATTTCAAGATTCGTAAAATTCAAAAATCGAATTAAAAAAAAGAAATTTTTTTTGAGATAAGTACCGAAACTTTAATTTGAAACTTGGAGAACGTTTTTGGGGTGCCTCATACTAAATTTTAAGCAAATAAAAAATCAGGAGAAAATTCCAACAGGTATTGGACTTTCCAAAGGGGAGAATAAATTGGGTACTGGGGGGGGGGATCCATTTTCGCCGAGTAACGTCTTATTATAAAATCTTCAAAATAAAGAGTCAATTGGCAAACATTTTTTCCGAATTTCCCAATACTCTTTAGGTAGAGCAAAAACTTTTGGATATTTTCCCCCCCTGATTTTTATTTGCTTTTAAAACTTAGTATCAGGCACTAAAAAGTTAGGGGGGGGGGGGGGGGAATTTTGGGACACCCCCTGTACTGGGTGTCCCTAATCCCCCCCCCCCCCCCCCCCCTGCTATAAAATCGTTAATAATTGGTCACAAAAAAAAAATTTTTTTTTTTCAATTTTAATGTTTTTTTTTTTTTTTTTTTGTTTTTTTCAGGATCTCAAAATTCACATGTAATCCACATCCACATGTAATCCATGATTTTGAAGTATTTTTTGTGCTGAACCTTTCCAACACCCCTAGAGCGACGGCCATGCAGGCTATAAATAAAGCTGAGCAATGGAGTGGTTTACACACAAATATACACTTTTGATATACCTATCCAATTTTAAGTGTAAAACGGTTTTTACCAACGGTTGAACATTTTAGTTTAATTAGACGTAACAAAAAACTCATTCCGTTGAGTTGAAACATATTTAAATAATAAATTGTTATTAACAATAAATGTTCTATTTCCATGTAAAGTTTCAAAATATCATACACAGGTAATAAACATGTCTTCCGATTCTGTTTGGATTTGGATTTAATAAATCATTTTGTTTATTTCCAGCGGTGATAACGTATCGACCTCCAGTAGTTACGATTTATCGGAAGAATGGGAATGCGAAGTCGGAAGGCCACGAAAAGGCAGAGGCGAATGGGCTAACAAAATACAGTTCATCCTGGCTTGCATAGGATACTCCGTTGGCTTGGGCAACCTCTGGAGGTTTCCGTATCTCTGCTACGCTAGTGGAGGAGGTAAATTATTTATGCTTACTATTATTATTATTATTATATTGCTTTCGAGTCTACCTAAAGGTAGCGGAAGCATTGTTTTCTCTTTCGGGAGAAAAACATTTTTTGGTCTCCAAAATCAAAATGTCCACTGGCATTTTTTGTTTTGACCATTCTGAACAATTTGGTCCGTGTCTGTCTGTATATCTGTCGTGTGTCCAGAAATCGTTGTAACAAGCTAATTTTCCACAGTTTTCATCCGATTTGGATGACATTTTCAGGGAACGGGCGGTCTAGGGGGTAGACGGTCCCCTACCATTTTCATCGTTCTTGACTCAATACCTCACGCTGCGCGTAAACGTAAATTCTATCAAGCATAATTTTCTCACGCCCTAGTCTTCCGATTTCAGGGGATCACGATTTGATCAGTGTATATCAATTCCAACGATTGTATCATCAATAGCTACTGCGCATGCGCCAAATTAAAATCCTTGTAACAAGCCTATTTTTCCGATCTGGATGAAATTGTCAGAGAATGTGCCGGCTAGCGGGTAGACAGCCCCCTGTCAGTTTCATTGTTGCCAAATCAATACTTCACTCTGCGCATGCGCAAACGTAAATTCTACCAAGCTTCATTTTCTCACGCCCTGGTCGTCCGATCTCGATCAAATTTGGATGATAGTTGGAGAATGAAGATTTTAGCATCTCTTGTCAATTTCAACATAACAACACATTTTCGGGGAATAGGCGGGCTATGGTCGTCTATCAGTTTCATTGTTGCCGAATGAATACTTCACTCTACGCATGCGCAAAAGGATATTCCATTTTGCTCCTTTTTTCACGCCCTAGTCGTTCGATTTAGTTTAAATTTGTATGATAGTTGGGAGAAGACGATTTGATTACCCCATATCAATTTCAACGTGATTGTACATCATTAATAGCTACTGCGCATCCGCCAATGTGATATACTGGTAACGACCTTAATTTCCACAGTTTTCATCCGATTTTGACGAAATGATCAATGGATACGCGGTTTAGACTGCAGATGGTCCCGTACATATTTCATTGTTCCAACTAATCAGTTCATTGTGCGTATGCGCGAAAGTAAATTATATTGAGTAGGTATCATTTTTTCGTTTCTTAATTGACCAATTATGACGTTTCACGCTACTTCTTGATTTACTCTTTTCCACATGGATCGTTCAGAGCCAGTCTTCTTTTCCAGCAGTTAGTAAGTTTGGGTCCGTCAGACCATTTCCTCCCTCAAGCCAATAAATATTTCAACTTTCTTGTTTTTCATTAATTTTTAAGGAATTAAAAAGAAAAAGGCTATTTAGATGGCTTCGAAATTTTTAAAGTGGGTAGGAACGGTTGGGGAACCCCTACAAATCCGTTTCATACATTAAAGAACACAATCCTAGATTTTAACATCATGGAGATAAGATGCTAGATTAAGGGCATGTTTCACCAACGTAATCAATGGTTACACTGTTATCAGTTAACATCGATCTATAGCGCTTCTGTGAAACGTCGATTTAAACGATATCAAGGAGGCATTTTCCCACGAAATGAGGGTGATAACGAAATAGTAGTGAGAGAACAGCTGTTACCACTTGCTTCTCCGTGGAGCACACATAGAGGGATCCCCCACTCTTCTTTTCTGCCATCGAATACTCTCGATACTATCGATTCAGCCTCCCAACACATCGATTTGATTTTGATATAAAACGACCTTCTGAACGCCAAAATTGAAAAAGTTCCAGTCAGGCAGCATGATTGTATGAACGAATTTTCTCAAATTACTTATTGTGATATGTTAAATTGTATCGGAATTTGAGTAGAAAGAGATTGTTAAAACCAGCAACAAACTGAATAAAATTCGGCGATTCAAAAAATATTTTTTGCAGTTTCTATAGATTTTTCAGCAAATGTTAATTAAATTTAAGTACGTTTTCAGCATAATTTTGTGCAACCATTTTTTTATGTCCTAGATGATCGCTGGCAATTTCGTTTTGACTAAAACTCTGCTAACATTTTTAGAAAATTTATAAAACATTGAAAATTAAAATTCCTTCTGACATCATATCAAGTTAGTGGCTAACTGATTAACGTTTAGGATATATAGAATAATTTACAAAGCACTATAGCGCACTGATTAGCTGAGGAACCACTAAGCCTAATTTTTTGCTTCCTCACTACCTAAGGTAGAGAATCTTTGTGTTCTTGATTGCAGTCGAAAAAAAATTTGCCCTCCAAAATCACAATTTCCACTTGATTTTTGCGTTTCAGAGCTTGGTGATCAATTTTGGTTCCGTGTCTCTCTGTGGTAAATCCTTGTCACGGCCTAAACTATACCAAGTCTCAGTCCGATTCCGATGAAATTTTCAGGGATTGTGCGGGTTAGCATCTAGACGGTCCCTTATACTTTCATTGCCGTCACATAAATAGCAGTATGTGCGCGTGCGCAAACGCTAATTCATTGTAATGTCGATTTCTTATCATCTATTAAGATTTCTTCAAACTCGGGGAGTAGATAGATATAGGTAGTTGTCAAGCTATTAGTCACACTCTTGATATCGAACGTGGATGATTCTAGACAAACCTACTTAAGTTATCGCCTCTCAACCCCTTAACTTTCGATCAAGGTGTACGTCTACATCTGCTTCATCAGACAGACCTTTATTGTATTACCCCGATGTTTGGGAGTGGGGGGCAGTACTAATGCTTTTCGCCAGACAAAAACTTTACTGGGATGTTTAAAATGATAACAGTAAAAAAGGAAGTGTTGAACAGTCCAAATCGCATTTGCAAGATGAGAAAATGATGTTTTGAGTGGAAGAAATCTCAGGTGATAATGGGGTTGAAAACATAGTTGTTTTGGAGCTGACAGAAATAAGAGAGAAAAAATTGTACATGTATTAAATAAAAAACGTACGTTTTTATTTCTCAACAAGACTAATACAGCCAACAGTCTTTAATAATTTTAAATAGGAACTTTCCCAATATAATTTTTAGGTATGTGCCTCCTTACGCTTGCTTTACCGCACAGCTTTTTTCCGCAGTGATAGCGCACCATTCCACGGGCGTGGGTGAGAGTGTGTTTCTTCAAATTGAAATTGTCCCGGCACCGTTGCCGCACTCACGACACAAAAACGCTACTACACTACACTACACAAAACTACTACGATAACAGATAAGAGTTAACTGCATCTGAGATCTGACTGCATCGATGTGTTGGGAGGCTGAATCGATAGTATCGAGAGTATTCGATGGCAGAAAAGGAGAGTGGGGGATCCCTCGATGTGTGCTCCACGGAGAAGCAAGTGCTGTTACCGACCTGAAATCATCAAAGCTTCTATATTTTGGAGAAATTAAAATTTTTCTGGCAGTTTTATAAATTTTTCAGCGAATATTAATATTTAACCTTCTAACTGCCAAGCTGTTTTGGCCATGACTTCCCCGGGTGCCAAATGGAAATATCAAGTGTAGGCTTTCCTTATGTGAAAATTTGGGATCTTTACATTGTATGAATGAATATAACACATTATGTATATCATTATGTACTGATACCGCCGGCGACCTTCATACTACTTAAAGGCAACAGAGTACTCGGTGTGCCATGAGGTCGCCGGCGGGTTACGTTTTTGTAACACAGAAAACACGATAGGTTTTCAAAGCCAGCTTTGAAATATGAATAAATTGTGAATTCAATATAAAGAAAGGTTTCTATATACATATTCTAATGTAAAAGAGTGAGTCCTGAAAATGAATAGGTGAACAAAAATTGATCAAAACTGATTTTTTATTGATACTGAAATACGAATAAATTGAATGAGAGACAAACATGAAGTGAATGAAAAACAGTATTCAAAATATGGCATGCAAACGGATGAAGTGGAAATCGAAAAAGTTAATTTATGTTATTATTCTCCTGTTGGTTTTGTGAAGTACTGAGAAACATGTATAGCACATATATTCATCACATATGTCGCAGTAGGTGGTAACTTTCTTAGTCTGCGTTTGTGCCGCTGTCCTCCCTCTAACTTTTGCGATCTTCTGGTAGCATGATGTGCACCTCTTTCTGATTTTTCGTTTTCTGCTATCATGTGCAATAGATTCGACCAGGACGTGTCTTGCTGTTGAGGAAGCCGTAGATGGTGATGAAATGGGGCTCACATGAAGCTGCATCAAATATAACAAGTTCTTACCTGAACTCAGTCAACCCTATCCTTCTTCCCGTATAGTACTTGAAAATTATCCACGAATTAATCCATTCTGATAGCATAAAGTTTCACAAACTCGTAGGGGTAGTCCTTTACTGTTCGACGCAGAGGAGTGTGATAGCTCGCCAGTTGGTCTGGAGCACACCTGTTTCTTTCGTGGATTTTGTTGCTACCTCTTGAGTATCTAGATTGTGTTTAGTGGTGATAAAGTACACTTCTTTTTTTGACATCCACTTGCCTACTACCACTCCCTTCCTATTTTCCCGACCAAAAATGTGCCCACATTGTAGCCTCTTCAGCTTTCGGAAGCCCCTTATCATTTCGAAGAGTACCCAGCAAGTGAGTTTGCCGTTCTAATAGCTCTTCAGCCAGAGGAACACTTGTATAGAAATTATCGGCAACAATTGTTCGCCCGCTATTTAGGTAGGGCTCAGTCCAATTCAGAACCACTTGCGTACCAAGCCCTTTGGAAATGAAACTCGATTTCCCACTATAAATAGATAGTCGGAAGGTGTACCCTGAGGGATCACATGTTTTGAAAACTTTCACACCGTATCTGTGTCGTTTTTGAGGGATAAACATCTTGAAAAGTAACTGCCCTTTGAATGGAATCAAACTCTCATCCACCGCAATAATTCGTCCAGGTGTACAATTGTTTTGGAATTGACTTCGCATTATTTCAGCGACTAGTGCAGCGATGATAATACCTATATGGGTTTCTTCAAGGATTCTGGATTTGAGTTTGAAGTAACAACCGCGAAATTTCGAACCACTGGAATACTCCATCCAAACGCGATTTTGATTCATCTCCATTGGACATTTTGGGAGTCGGTCTCCTAAAAAGCAGTGCTTGGTATTCGATGGATTTAATAACTGTAGCCACTGCAAAGAAGCCGAGATCCCAAAGTTATTTCGACTCAAAAAGCGCAGGGAACAGGTTATAATTGTCTCGCAATATAATATATCCTATGGTCAAGTTGCATAACGAGGAATTGTTATGTTTGTATCCCCCATCACTTCAATGACAACAACCTACGACACCATCTAGGAACATTGTGTCATTTCTAATTTTTATAAGCCGTTGGCTATTTTATAACATTATTTTACAACTCTATTTGTAAATTCCATGCATTTACCTACCTACCTATATCCCTACCCGTGACTTGTGTATTCGATGCAATTTGTTCAAGGACTGACAAAACAGTAGTACCTCCTCAGAAAATCGATTTCATTGATATTGAAATCCAACTTACTCTCTCTAATCCAACGAGGACGGTGAATTGTAAACTCTTCATATCATCATCGTCAAATTCGTCCTCAAAAACCAACACTCTAATCAATCCTCTGTGGCTCATTTTCGTGCATGTAGGAAATAACTAGGAAAATGTAGCAAATTAGATGGGAAAACGTAGCAAAAAAGGATTTCGGTCATGTAAACAAAGATGGCGAAAAGAACTACCTACCTAGTAAATCGTTGATTTGAACACTAACCACCCAAATTCGGCTGGTTAGTTTTGACGTTGATTTAGCTTTGATCATTGATTTATCTGAACCGGAGTTCGTGATACCGAATATCGTTGTTCAACAGATCTTCGGTTGAATGAGTAAACGTTGATTAAAAAGTTTGGTGAAATCGGCCCTAAGTTACGAGAACTCACTTATTTAAAAATTATCGTAACAAGCCTCAGGCTCCTTGAAACCGAGTAGTGTTCCTGAATCAGGTCTATAATGAAGTTAGTGAGGTCATAGCCTCCCTTACTGTCACCTCATGGATACAAATCGGTCGCCCAGCATTACTATTCTGCACACGCGAGTCTCTAATAAGGAAGCAACAGTTTCAAAGGCCCCAAATTGATCGACACTTTCGGACGTCGAGGTCCTAAATTCTCCCAACATGCAGTATACATACTCAACAAATCTTATCAAGATTGCTGACAGAGAAAATCAGTGCTATTGATAAAACGGTACTTAATCTATTTAAAAAAAAAAAAAAAAAAAAAAATGTCTGCCAAGTTAGGTGTGGCACATAGCTTCCTCGTTTACCTATTGAAAAGTTTTAACTAATCTTGACAAATCCATAGCGGAAAAGAGTAAATCAAGAAGTAGCGTGAAATGTCATAATTGGTCAATTAAGAAACGAAAAAATGATACCTACTCAATGTAATTGACGTTTGTACAATCGCAGAATGAACTGATGAGTTGAAAACAATGAAATAGGTACGGGACCATCTACAACCTAAACCGCTCATTCGCTGACAATTTCATCGAAATCGGATGAAAACAGTGGAAATTAAGGTCATTACAAGTATTTTACATTGGCGGATGCTCAGTAGCTATTAATGACACAATCACGTTGAAATTGATATGGGGTCATCAAATCGTCTTCTCCCAACTATCATCCAAATTTAAACGAAATCGAACGACTAGGGTGTGAAAAAAAGGAGCATAATGCAATATACTTTTGCGCATTCGTAGAGTGAAGTATTGATTCGGCAACAATGAAACTGATGGGGGACCATAGCCCGCCCATTCCCTGAAAATGTCATCCAAATCGGATGAAAACTGTGGAAAATAAGCTTGTTACAAGGATTTCTCACTGGCGCATGCACAGAAGCTATTAATGATACAATCGTGTTGAAATTGATATAAGATAATCAAATTGTCATCCCCCCAACTACATCCAAATTGCACGAAATCGGACAACCAGGGCCAAAGAGAGAGTGAGAAAATGATAGAAGAAGCTTGGTAGAATTTACGTACATTTATGATGCGCAGAGTAAGGTATCGAGTCAAGAACGATGAAACTCATAGGAGACCGTCTACCCCCTAGCCCGCACATCCCCTGAAGAAAATTTCATCCAAATCAGATGAAAACTGTGGAAAATAAGCTTGTTACAAGGATTTGGGGACACACGACACACACACACACAGACACGGAACCAAAGTTTCAAGTTTGCTGATAAGATAGTTCATTATTATATGACTTTGGACTTAACACTTGTAAAACTCATTAAAATGTATCAATCATGAATGGTTTTTTTAATCAGGACTGTTTAATCAGTTAGTGCCAAGTCTGCAATCAATTCTTATTTGTGTTGCAGGTGTATTCCTCATACCTTACTATATAATTCTAGTACTATGCGGTATACCGCTTCTCTACATGGAATTGGCTATTGGACAATTTACGAGAAGAGGACCGATCGGCGCATTCTCCAAACTGTGCCCTATTCTCAAAGGTAACTTTCTCATAGCAATATAACTTTCAATGATTTAGCAAATTCACTGAACTTGCCTAGGCTTACTTCAACATTCGTGTAGGTAACGCACCATTCAGTTTTCAAGATAAAGAATTACCTACCTACGAAGGGTCAATCGTCATATAGCTAGTCGAGCAAAATTTATGGGTGCTACTCAATGTCCTGTTGCACAATAGCATTAGTCACTAATATTATTAGTTACAAGTACCAATAACTTGTTATTTATGTTGCACAATCGGCTTTTACATTAAAACATAGATGTTACACACACACACACACACACACACACACACTTATATATATATATATATATATATATATATATATATATATATATATATATATATATATATATATATATATATATATATATATATATATATATAAATATACCATTCCAGACGATAACTCTCTTTAGGATTGAGATAAAAATTCCGTTCTTGCGCCAAAAAATCAAGCTTTCCAAATGAAAGGATGAGTTCGTTGGCCAGCACTTTTTGAGCATATTAAATCTATCAAATTTAATAAAATGTGCTGAAAAATCCCTAAAAATGGCCAAAACGGCTGAAAATTGGTGAATTTACTTTATATTTTTAGCAAAATATTGCTCAAATTAAGGATGCATTTTTTGCCATAAAATTAATAGTTAACAATTTCTTTGCACTCGAAAGGCTCCATTTTCAAAACAATTTAACATACAATACGATAATTTACCAAAATTCACTCATAAGACTTTTGCTGCATGACTGAAACTTTCGGAAGAGACCGAAATTTTTGTATGTAGGTTTGTGATGGGAAGTGAAATTTTGATGGGCGAAGTGGCTACTGAGCCAAATCTGCTGAAATCTGGGCAATCGCTGTAAGTCTTTTCTTCTTTTTAGGCGGATTCAGCGTTACAAACTTGCTAGTAAATTCTTCATTATAGTTCTCACGATTGTAAACTAGCTGAAGGCAATCAATATGAAATATCATTTATATCAGCCGCCTTGTCTTCTTCAGAGCTTTAGGAAAATACCTTGTGTCAAGAAAACCAGCCCAATCAAAGTATCTGATTTCGATCAGGCCATAAAATCAATGTATAACAGAGAACCAAACGATGAATATTGAATAGAGGCAGCAACAGGTCGGAAAAGTGGTAGAATGTGACAGCTAACTTCTGTTATTCACAAAGTTAGCCAGTTCTTTCGCTGGACCGCTCCCATAAGCCCGTTCGTTCGCTGCTTAAGAAATACTCACCCGCTGTTTTGAAGCATTTAGACCCGTTCTTTCCCTATTTTGACCATACCAGCGTGTTCAGTTACTCCTACCACGTAAGGTACCATTCTCAACCCACTTTTGACAAAAAATCGAGATAGACCGTTCTTCCCCTGTAATCTTCAAATACAACAGCTACTTCAGATAATATATAACAGTTACTTTCATAACCAATATTGAAATCGTCGTTTTTTACATGTTTGAACTATTCAGGAGCAGGTCTGAGTAGCGTGGTTGTGGCGTTCTTCATGTCCACCTACTACAACGTGATAATCGCCTACACTCTCTACTACCTCTTCACATCGTTCCACTCAGCTCCACCATGGGACCACTGCAACAACACCTTCAACACCATCCACTGCTGGTTCCCCGCCCTAACTGGGCCCATGCCAAACAGCTCTCGCACTCCTGCTGAAGAATTCTACAAGTTAGTTCATCGACCAAGCTAGGAATAAACTAACCAATACTTTAAGATTTAGATAGGTATATTACACTAGGGTGGTTCAAAAAAAAAAAAAAAAGTTCTGGGATTTCTGGTCCCCATTGTGTTTTTGCTTCCTCGGTATGTCAGGATGACCCTCCTAAATTTTTAGCAAAAAATATTAATCCTAACCACTTTACCTGGGTCGATTTTTGCCAGTTATCGACCGCTATCGTAAACCAACCTCTAAATTGGTGCCGAGGTGATGATTTGAAGGACGGATTTCAATTTTTTTGGGTTTATTTATAGGTTTTTGCATGCGCTGAACACGATGAACTTATTTATTTTACGCTCCGTCCACTAGTTATCCCGTAAACTGGCAGAGGGCGCTGCTTGAAGATAAGTAAAAATCGAAAATTTCACCGAAAATGCTGTCGCCTGGTTAAGAATTGTACTAGAAACATGCTATTATGGTCGGATAATATGCTTTGGCATGTTCTGAACATGATCCCGTTTTTTACTATACTTTTCCGCCGATGATTGCTCCGTTTATTGGCCATAAACCTCAAATTAATTGTAGGGTAATAGACAAATTCACCCAAATTTCACCGGAAACTATGTCGCGTTGATAATTTAAGGTCCCGAAATACCTTGTGTCGATAAAATTTAGTATTTTCCAGGATACTCGGTACAAAGCCGTTGGTTTTGGCAAGGACTTGAACCGGCATTGTACTTATTTGCCAAATATAGCGGCAAAATGGAGAAAATAGCTTCATTTCCCCATTTTTCTGTAAAATTACTTAGTTTCTATCGGTTTTCCGGGGTCAAATTCGTAGTTCTGAATTGTATGAACTGTGATTGGATCGTTTGAGCGTAGGGTTAGCTATATTGTCAGCGGTACCGTTCACGTGTAAAAGCTTTTACAATGGTATCGGGTCGTTAAGCGAATTAGTACAATGCCGGTTCAAATCCTTGCCAAATTACCAACGGCTTTGTACCGAGTATCCTGGAAAATACCAAATTTTATCGATACAAGGTATTTTGGGACCTTAAATGATCAACGAGACATAATTTCCGGTGAAATTAGGGTGAATTTGTCTATTACCCTACAATTAATTTGAGGTTTATGGCCAATAAACGGAGCAATCATCGGCGGAAAAGTATAGTAAAAAACGGGATCATGTTCAGAACATGCCAAAGCATATTCTCCGACCATAATAACATGTTTCTAGTACAATTCTTAACCAGGACACAGCATTTTCGGTGAAATTTTCGATTTTTACTTATCTTCAAGCAGTTCCCTCTGCCAGTTTACCGGATAACTAGTGAACGGAGCGTAAAATAAATAAGTTCATCGTGTTCAGCGCATGCAAAAACCCATAAATTGACCTCAAAAAATTGAAATCCGTCCTTCAAATTATCACCTCGGCACCAATTTAAAGGTTGGTTTACGATAGCGGCCGATAACTGATAAAAATCGACCCAGGTAAAGTGGTTAGGGTTAATATTTTTTGCTAATAATTTAGGAGGGTCATCCTGACATACCGAGGAAGCAAAAACGCAATGGGGGCAAGAAATCCCAGAACTTTTTTTTTTTTTTGAACCACCCTAGTATAACACACTCCTAAAATGGGAAGGGAATTGATTTTTTTTTAACATGTTTTTTTTTTCCTTCAATTGGCAGTAGCCATATCCATGAAGTTACGTATATTACAAAAGTAGTTAAGTACAAAATTAACAAATTATACAATTATTAATTCAAATTGTTACATCAACTTCTTATATAAAAGAAAAAATTGCCATATAAATGTACTCATTTCTAGAATGAATAATTTGTTGAAAGTGCATTGGGTTCATCGTGTGCTTCAACGCAGACATCAAATAACCGACCTCTGGCTCCGGAGTATTTTGGGCATATCATCAGTCTACGTTTAAGATCGTGTTCTTCATTGTGGCAATATTTATTTATTTATTTATTTATTTTTTAATTTATTTTTGAAGATACGGGACGAACCCAATTACAAGAGAGAGAAAAAAAAAGAAAAGTGAACAGGTAGTACCTAAATTAATTATGAATATATGAAATGGAAAGTCACTAGAGAGTCACACTGATTGGCAAAATAAGTTATTTAGGGGTATCCAAGCAGAGGTGGCGGAAAAGTTGAGATTTGATGGTTGAGATGGGCGAAGAAAGAATGTCGATGAAGGGAGGTGATGATGAGAGGAGGTTCGCTTGGCGAGGAAGGCGGCTCAGTGGGCGGTGATATAAGTAATTTGTGGAAGAAAAGGGGATGGCAAAAGGCGTGACAGAACGGGAAGAGAGGCGAGGTACGAGAAAGCCAACCCGAGCCAAGAGATCAGGGGCATCAATCCGACCCGACAGCAAACCATGAAGGAATGTAATATCCGCACACAGGCGACGGTCACGTGGAGACATCAAGCTGAAGCGACGAGCGAGTAGTTGGTAGTCCAAATTCTCACGAGGAATGGAGAGCTTATATGCCAGGTAACGGAGGAAAGCCCTGAAGACGCGTTCGATTTGCACAATATGGGACTCATAATATGGACTCCAAATCACTGATGCATACTCCAGAGTTGGCTGCACGAGAGTCTTATAGAGTGTCACAAGAGCTGGTGCCTCAGAGAACTCTCTGGTATTCCGTTTCAGAAAACCAAGTGTGCGCATTCCACGGGAATATTCACAAACTGCGAGGTTCGATTTTCCTATTCTGATCAAATAAGCTCCACACAAGCCAAGGTTGAAACGTAGACGGGCAATCACTCGTATTTCGGGTCTACTCAATTCAAATTGAGCGAACTAAGGTTTAACCGCGATCCGAGGATTCATCTCCCGGTATCTGATACCCTCTCTGGCTTCATCATAGAGTTGCTGCCAACGAACTTTCAGGTTGTTCAGTTGTTAAAACATGTTGATGATATTTTTCTCTGTCGAAAAAGATAGCCTTTAGGGAGAGCGAATAGGTGAACATACAGCGATCCGGGTAGTTTCATTCGATTCTTTAGAATGGTATCTATCAATGAAAAAAAAGCATTACTGTAAAAGTTTTCGAGATCCCTAATTTTAAATATTTCACCCTTAATTCTACCCTTCATTGATAGAAGTTGATGCCAAGGTATTAGACCAACTAATAGAACCTGTATGTGACTTTTGACCCAAGTTTCATAAACTTTTGTCTAGCAGTTTTGAAGAAAAACTCGAAACGGCTGACGGATTCAAAACTTTCTTCCCGAATAATATATACTATTTATTCGCTAAGAAAGTTGTGAATATTGGTATGAGGGGCGATGTTCTATATTTACAAACACTATAAGCTGAAAGAGAACTAAGAGATAGTGAAAATCACGGGGTAAATATCGGAGCAAAAATTAGTAACTAATCTCAAAGACTACTAAAATAAAAATCTAGTACCTATTTATCATGTCTAATTATACAGGGTTTTTTTTTTTTTTTTTTCAAGATTGTCCGAATTACAGGAATTTTCAGTTCTTCCAGAGGGTGGGATGAGAAGACAACTCAGTTATTTTCCCTCACGAGGGTTCTTTTGTTCTCCTAATTCTGGTATTTATTACCTACTGCCGGTTTCAAAGATCCAGTCCAGTGCGTGCTTGCTGTTCACCAAACTCTAGGTAGGTACTTTCTATGTGCCACTAATTGCAGATAAAGTGGGTAGGTACTTAGGTCTAAGAGGTATGGGTAGAGTAGGAGGTAGGCACTACGGAAGCTATTATGTAGTCGTCCCAACTGTAAAACGAACGTGTTGTGAAGAGCAAACGTAGGGTGTTTAACACGTAAAGTGTTGTTTATCTAATACCACGACCATACCATGACTTACCCATTTTCGTTTATAAGTATAGTGTGCTACCTTACATGTTTTTCTCGTCATATATTCCTACAACTAACCGAATTAGGTTAGGTTAGGTTTTTAAAATACTTACCTATGCGTATTTATTGATCGGATTCCAGTAACAAAGTGCTCCAGGTAAGCAGCGGAATCGAAGAGCCGGGAAACGTTCGTTGGGAGCTGGCAGCTTGTCTTCTATTCGGATGGATTTTCGTGTACTTTGCCCTGTGGAAAAGTGTGCGATCATCCGGAAAAGTTCTGTACTTCACAGCGACGCTCCCCTTCATTTTGGTCCTGGTTTTCCTTGGGCGCGCCCTCACGCTCGAGGGCTCTGAGAACGGACTTCGCTATTTCTTCAGTCCTAGATGGGAGCTCCTAGCAGACTCTAAAGTAAATACTTGTCTCTTGTCCTATATCTTGGTAAATAATAGAATAAGATCAATATATTGTAACAAGTATTGGTTCTTAATATTCTCTTATGAGACACTCATCAAGTCGTATAGGTTGCACAAGGCATTCAGACCTATCATGTTATGCAGAGTAGGTACCATACGCGACTACTGCCTGACAACACGTACCAAGCCTAACCAATCTATTTACGTACTATTTCGTATCGCACAACAAGCATTCAATTAATATCTGTTGCAAATAGAAACTTGTCTATTCAACTAGTATCAGTAAGTAGTACCTATACCAGAAAATGTGACAAATGGTGATCTTTCACAATAATTATAGCTACCCTTTTTATAACTAGTTATTAATTACTATGAACAAGACAACCAATAAATATTCACAAAACAATGAGAGTTCAGTAGGTACCTATGCAACATCAATAAATTGGCATTCATAAGACATGACTCTAATTTAATGTTAAATTTAATTTTAATGTTATTTAATGTTATGTTAATTTAATGTTATTTTTCCCGTGAACCGTAGACAATTTTGCTATATTTGGTATAAAGGGAAGGGTAAGTAGAAACCATAGTTAGATTTGATTGTGCGGGGATCAGTTAAATGTTTGTACTTATTCTCTTTAATGTATAGGTTTAGTTGCAATGGAAAGGCGACAAAACCACTCTACTTTATCTGATGTTTCATAAGGTATGGGTTTACGCTGCAGCCCAAAACTTCTACTCCATCGGCATCGCTTTCGGGAGCGTCATCTCCTTCGCGAGTTACAATGGAGCTGGAAACAGGATTCTCGTGGACACGCTCACAGTCTCCGGGATCAACGCCGTGGCCAGTATCATTGTCGGTGTATTCGCTTTCGCAACTATAGGAAATATCGCTATGGAGCACCAGACCTCCATAGAAGACGTCATTGCTGATGGTAAGGAAAGAAGTTTTGAATTTTGTGACAAACTTGTCGTGCTGTAATGCACCAAGATTCTCTATAATATTAGGTACTCTAATATGAAGGAGCAAGGAGAAAGTAATAGGTACACAGATTCAAAGGTAATGGTTGTAGGATTTATTCAAGGAACCAAGTATGTATTTGCTCCGAGAAGAATTCTAAGGGATTTTGATTAAACTGGAAAACAGTTATGGTTTATATTAACTCTTCAATACTTATGTACAGGGACACCGCAAGGGGTAGTTTAGGTAGGATCGGTGTGGGTAGTAATCAGGATCAGGTATGATATCAGGAATCAATCAATTAATAATGAGATCGTTAATTATGGGACTGAGATAGAATCTTACCGGCTGATGTGAAGTCAGGCAACGTTATGAATCTTAATACAATGTGTGTCGCTCTAGCGGGAAGCGTTGCAGTGTGTTGACTGCGTTCATGATGGCGCCGACAGGTGCCGCAGGCTGTTGAGGCCCATCGAGCCCTTTAAAAGGGCTGAAATTTGGGATTTGATTAGAGTATGCCCTTCTTTATATGTGTAGATAAAAATTAGCCCTGTCTGACAAATAGAGTAGGCGTGGAAGGGCTTTGAAAAGTGTGGTTATTACACAACGGCAATTTGAGATAGGTTAGGTTAGGTAGGCACCGGATGAGTGGGGGGTTGGATAGAGGATGATCGGAAAAGGGATCGCCCAAAATTTGGAGGCGCTGGGCCGAATAGGTAATATTGTGGTGGAGGGGGTAAAATAGGTAATTTTGTAAAAAAAAAATGTTAGTTAAGATTGGACGAGTGGGGGAGATGGTTTAGGAGTATGAAAAAAGAGTTTGCCTCAAAATTTGGTTAGGAAAGTAGGGATAGGTTAGGACAAATTGGGTGTAGAAAGGCGAAATGGAGCCCTATAATTCAGCGATACCTACTTTGTGCCCGCCTTCTCTAGCCATAGAAATATCCGAACATACGGAAACTGAGACGTCTGAATACGAGCCCTGAAATTCGAACAAAATGGACGCCCACGAAGGGCCACACCAGGACCTCAGGGGAAATATGTAAATGTGGCGGTAGTGGTGCAAGGACAATTCATGGGTTATTGACCCCTCCAAATGGTTCGAGACTTGCTCAGTTTTGTCATTCTCTTCTTTACCTTCAAAATTATACTTGAAAATGTGTTATTTCCAAAATTCCTACATCGTTGTGCACAACTGGATCATGTCCAGAGTCAAATAAAAAATCATCCAGGAAATAAAAGTCTGAATAGAAAGGCGATTTTGTCACACTTTGCTAAACATTTTGACACCTACATAATATCCATTCACAATCTCTCTAACATAACATAGCAGGCACATACATCTATCGATTTTTTCGGATTTGGTTTCAGTATTTTTAATCATCCTCTTAGCTACTGTATAATACAAAGCGAATTTGATTCTCACAGGTCCAGGATTGATGTTCGTCGTTTATCCTCAAGCCTTATCCAAGATGCCAGTCTCCAGTTTATGGGCTGTCTTTTTCTTCTTCATGCTCCTATGCTTGGGACTCAACAGCCAAGTAAGTAATTTCCTGAGGTAGCCATGATGAAACTTGGATGAGTATCAAATCATCCATAAAGACGCTAGTCTCGCGTTGCCAAGTCTTCGAAATACCATTGCAACGAGACGCGCAGAGAGATAAGTAACAAAGTAGAACTTCGGCCCAACATTGGCAAATTTTTAGAAATTTATTTGAATGTTGGGTAGAAATATTTAAACTAGAAGGAACTTTGTCTCAAAAGTATTACAATTGAATTTCAAGGTAAAACCGAAGATCTACCCCACTGAGTTCTGAAATACAGTAGTGTGATGACCTTGACCAAGGTCCCAAAGTCAGAAGAGCAGTCGTCCCCGTGTGGCGGTGATTCCCGCATTAGCTATTTATTCTAAAAGTACTTGCAATATTAGTGTAAAAATCATTGTAAAGAGACCCAGAAGCTTCCATTAGTTTATTCAGCATAATAGTGGTTTAAGGTTCAAGGAAGAGTATTGAACCTATCAAGTCAATCAATAATAAATCAAATTGAAAGACATCAATTTAATGTTCTAAAAGGCGCAAAAGTACACAAAAACTGTGTTTTTCGAACTTAAATTTCAAAAAATTTCCGGGGGAGGTCCCCCTTTTATCTGGGGAGTATTCCACACCCCAGGGGCATAAATTTGAGTCTTGCACACTAGCAATTTTCGCCTCAGGCCGGCAGAACAGTGATCTTTATTGTGCAATTGGCGAAAATCAACCAAGCCGTTGAAGAAGCGTCTCACTCCCAAACGCAGTCGAAAATAGAGAGAGAATGAATGCACTGCACTAGGAGACGGCGATCCAACTATAGGCTCGGCCGAAATTGGACGATATCATACATTTTGAGGCCTGGCATCTTTTGTACGCGGAGTGTCTTTTGGGGGATAGATGAACATGTCCAAAGGCACCATGTAGAAAACCGAACGAAATGAGAATTTAGGCACCTATGCTCGACTGCAGTAGACCTTAGAGCATTTCCGGATTGATTTAGAGCTTTTCCACGAACAAACTAGCTGGGAAAGGTCTAAATGTAAGGGGAAAAGTTCTAAATATATGGGCAAAAAGTTTAAACGTGAGTGGAAAAAGTCTGAAACTAAGTTTAAAAGGATCAAATCGGAAGTTTTATATTTACTTAGGCACTAATCTAACGGCTGGTATATAACTACGATTGCTTAGGTAGATAATATATGAGTACCTTTCCAGGAAACACTGCTTGTTTAAGATTTGTGGCACTAATAATGGTCTATATGGGTACCTTTCCTGGAAACACTGCTAATTTAAGAATTGTGGCACTAACAATGGTCTAAAATTAATTTATTGGTTTTATAGTTCGCTATCGTTGAGGTTGTAGTCACATCGTTCCAAGACGGATTCCCAAACTGGATTAAGAAAAAGCTCGTCTGCCACGAGATAGTCGTTCTGGTGATCTGCATAATTTCTTTCTTGCTTGGCCTCCCACTCATCACCCAGGTAACTAAAGCGGATTTTTGTCATTAATAATATTCATATCTGCCAAGTAAATACATAAGTGTGTGTGCCATGGGCCACGGAGTTAACTCGAGTTGGGCATCTCGGCGGGAGTGCTCCATGGTATCACCACCCGCGTCCTGAGGGGTTCTTACTTGAACTGGTGGTCATTTTATAGGAACTCTTCCATTCATCCCACTCTCCCTTCTCTTCCTTCAGCTTCCTTGATCCCAAGGGCGGGCGTCGGGTAAACCTGGGCGTCCTCCCCACTTTTTATTTTGTTTGTTTATTTTTCAATTTAATGGTGAGCCCCCCTCCGCCTTTGAGGGGAGTTTTGTAAAAAAAAGGTGTGTGTGTGTGTGTATGTGTGTGTGCGCGCGCGCACGCGTCATATAAGCTAATGTTTTAATGTTTGTATAACACAAAGACTTTTAAAATCATTATCCAAATTGAGAGTAAGGGGATATCCACGACGGTTAATTGAGGGAAGGGATGATTTCGGCTGAAGTGAATTATCAGCTAAAACCACAGCAAACAGCTGATGGAGTTCCTCTTGTGACGGCATTCTTTTTGGTACTCATTAATATTTTTTATAAGTACCTACCAATAAGCATGAGTGCGTATAAGTACCTATTTATGTACTTGAAAATATTTTGTTTGTAACACTCGTTCTTTGTGATTCATTTTCCGTTTCAGGGAGGTATTTACGTTTTCCAACTCGTCGACCACTACGCTCTTTCGAATTCCATAATGCCTATTGCGTTCTTTGAAACCATAGCGGTAGCTTGGTTCTATGGAGCAGGAAGGCTTAGCAAAAACATAAAGCTGATGTCTGGAGAAACGCCCTATTTTTACTTCCGAGTTTGCTGGGTGGTGGCTGCCCCGAGCTTCATTTTGGTAAAATTTTCACATGATTCTTCTCTGTTATATAAAACACCATACCATCATACCTAATGTGTGAATATTATTTCGCATGAAGTGGTGTTGTCTGCAAACCATTAGCATATCTACTTAACTAAAATAATTAAACGCAGTGATGAATCTCTTACGGGAGACCAGCGTTGCCAGGTGGCATGAGGAAAAAAGTCGGACACCATGAGGGGGAAGGTAGATTGAAAAAATCCATTAAAAAATCATATCGTCGTAAGTTATACAAATGCAAAATGATTTATGATGCATTTTCTATATATCACCTTGCTAAATGATACGTAATGTTTGAATTATCACTATGTTGCAATAAATAATATCACGTGCTGACTATAATGGGTGAATTCAGATAGGTTTTGAACCAATTTTGAGCTAAAATATTACGAAAATGATGTTATTTTCCATTTCAATCCGTATACAAAATATAATTTTTAAATAGTAAAAAAAAAAAAACACATTTTTTGCATTTAAGCCTTTGTTTTTCTACTTAAACTCAACTAACTTTACCATATTTTCGACCATATTTTCATGCGCAATGGTTTATCACTCTACCAATCACGATAAAGTTTATAGCGCATTTTTCTAGAACATACACCCAATTATCTACCGAGTTTGAACGAAATCAGACCAAGAGATGGTGAGAAATCGACGTTATAAGAAATTCACGCTTGCGCATGCGCACAGGTAGCTGTTGATTCGACGGCATTGAAAAATATAAGGGACCGTCTAGGAGCTAACCCGCACAATCCCTGTAATTTCCATTTGAATCAGACTGAAAATTGGTATAGTTTTGGGCGTGACAAGGATTTACCACAGATAGACAGGCAGACACGGAACCAAAATTGATCAGCAAACTCTGAAACGCATACCTAAAGCAAGTGGAAATATTGATTTTTGGAGGACACAATTTTTTTCGACTTCTATCACGATCGCAAAAGCTTCCCCACCATCGGTAGTGAGGAAGCAAAACTAATCTGTCAAAAAAAAAAAAAAAAAAAAAAGCAAACATTCAGATTATTTGAACATATAGATTTATGACTGATGATAACTGCGGGCGGCCCGGAGGCCTGGCGGGACGATAATAGAAAAGGTCCCACTTGAACTAGTTTAGTAGGCAAGAATCAATTTCTTATAATCAACAAATATCGTTTTACGTAAATTTTAGTGCGTGTGGATACTACATCTCGTGGACTACGAACCGCTGAAGTACGACAATGGCCATTACACGTACCCCCTGTGGGCCGAATGCGTGGGCTGGACTATCACCGCCATCTGCCTCCTCTGGATTCCTCTCATCGCAGTTTATTCAGTAGCCAGTTCTGAAGGAAAAACCATCCTCAAGGTAACGACCAGAAACTACTGTCTTACTATCTACTCCAGAATGGTCGTCCACAACGAAAGATTGAAGGTTTATTCTGCCATACTAAGAATACATCCCGTATCTGCATTGTTGGCCATATTAAGTTACCTAATGGTACACCCCCGTTTTGGGGGGTGGTTTCTTTCGATTTTGCTAGTTTCGAAGTCGGATCTCAACGGGAAAAGCCTCAAAAAAGTCCAGTCATGCAACATGACCCCATGAGCGATAATTTTTTTTTTTTTTTTTTTAACAAGCACCTACTACCTACGTTTTAAACAGCATGGTTCTAGGATTGGTTACCCAGGGATACTTCCATAAGAGTAGTTCAATCTGAATTTGGACAATGTTTCATGCAAATATTACCGATTTTTACAACTAGCGAACGGCATTATTTCGATTTTTGACTGATTTTTCAACTTTGAAATTTTTGAAAACTTGATACATATTCTTATAGGAAATTTTACGCTGATTCCGAATATACCACATTTTAGTATGCTGAAAAAATTATTTCGCACAACAAATCGCAAAAAACAGGCTATTTTGAAATTGTTGACTACATTTTTGAAAATTTCAACCCGAAGATGTAATCCGATCATGCTGGCCAACGAACTTGAACTTCCGTTTTGTGTCCTTAACATTTTAAAATTTGTTTGAAGTTTCTAGCACAATTCTACGGACAGTTATCGTCTGGAATGACATATACATATATATATATATATATATATATATATATATATATATATATACATATATATATATATAAATGCGTTAAACTTCAGAATATGATTCAGAATAGCCTGAAACGGATTTCTGCATAAAACTTTTTCAAAAATTCACATTCTACAAATTTTGAGGCGAGAGCAATAGCTTAATTTTCTTCAAAAATTCGCTAAAACGGCTTACAATTATCGCATTAACTATTTTGGTTCGATTTACTAATGAAAATCCCGTAACTGGCCTTTTCTAGAGCAAAAACCTGCACTTGGACGTCAGTTACGATTATTAGCGACTTTTTGAAGAAAATTAAGCTATTGCTCTCGCCTCAAAATTTGTAGAATGTGAATTTTTGAAAAAATTTTATGCAGAAATCCGTTTCAGGCTATTCTGAATCATATTCTGAAGTTTAACGCATTTTTTTATGTATGTATGTATGTATGTATGTATGTATGTATGTGTCATTCCAGACAATAACTGTCCGTAGAATTGTGCTAGAAACTTCAAACAAATTTTAAAATGTTAAGGACACAAAACGAAAGTTCAAGTTCGTTGGCCAGCATGATCGGATTACATCTTCGGGTTGAAATTTTCAAAAATGTAGTCACAAATTTCAAAATAGCCTGTTTTTTGCGATTTGTTGTGCGAAATAATTTTTTCAGCATACTAACATGTGGTATATTCGGAATCAGCGTAAAATTTCCTATAAGAATATGTATCAAGTTTTAAAAAATTTTAAGTTAAAAAATCAGTCAAAAATCGAAATAATGCCGTTCGTTAGTTGTAAAAATCGGTAATATTTGCATGAAACATGGTCCAAATTCAGATTGTCTTTAAATCTACAAGATTAGTTTAATAATAATAAAGTATGAGTACCTCCTAATTATTTTTAATAATTTGATTCCATGTTTGTCTATCAAAATCATAAACTAAAATTTCTCTACACGATCAATAGCGACTGAAATGTCTAAGATTTCTTCAAAAATTCGCTCATGGGGTCATGCTGCATGACTGGACTTTTTTTTATTAGTATTCAGGTACATAGAAATTGTGAAACCTGAAAAGATCTCGGAATCAGTGAGAGATATGATTTTTCTTCCAGTATTTTGATCATACGAATGTATTTTCTCTTGTCAGATCAGATACGGTTTTCGGAGGTTGGCAACCACGATTATTTCTCCTAGTATCCTGCATATACGAGAAGATAAATTTTTTTCGCTACGTAGAGCAGTACTAATTTTGTATTAGAAAAAACGTATCAGTCTTATTACAAAACGAAAACTCGTATGTGCACCAGATACGAGAAAATCGCCTAGTACAAATGTTCTACACCTTTTTTTTGCAATTTTCTGACCAAAATCATGTTTTTCCCGCCACACCACGTGATTCAGCGAGAAATTTGCTTTGGAATGAGTGCTTTTGGAGCTCGAGACAACGTAAAATAGAGCTAATATCAGGAAATTTCGACTCAAAACCTAGAGACGCGTTTTCCCAAAAGTAGGGTTAGGTCAGATAAGGGATCTATTCTTAGTACGGCAGTATTGTTTTCAACAATGAACCTTTGTAATTGACCAAGAAAAAAATTTTAGCACCCCCTCAAAATTTGTTGGTTTTCTTTTCAAGATGTCCGAAATCCGAAAATCGAATAAAAAAATTAATGAATAAATCCGTCTGTCCAGTGCTTTTCTCCGAAACTACTGGACCAAAGCTTATGAAACTCGTTGGCGTCTAGTTGGTCCTAGAAACTCGGCATCAATTTCGATCAACCCTAAAGGGTGGCATTTGAAGGCTTTAATATTTAAAAAAAAAACGACATATCGAAAAATTTCTAAGTAATAGTAATGTCTTTGGTTGTAAACGTAAACGATTGATATTATCACAAAGGATCGAATGAAACCACCCGGATCGCTATACGCTCATCTGTTCGCTCTTCCGAAGGGTTAAAACACAAACGAGAAAAAAAAAACATCAGCACGAGAGTGAATTGCAACAGGTTAAACATAGTAAAATCGACTGGAAAACTACGCGATTGTACCAGCTGATATAATTCCAATAGAATTCTCACTTCACGGAACCGCGTTTATTATATCTTTCGTCAGCTGTAGATGGACCTACCTAACCATCCCTAACTCACTTTTGTCTAAAACAAATGTAGGCTCATCCGTTCACTGCAAAATATTTACGATTCTAAATAAGACGGTGCAAATAAAATAAAAGTAAAATACCTGATTACCTAAATCATGATTAACCACTCACACTTGCCAAGCCTTTATATTATTTGTGTTGTTTTTAGAAATTCATCAACTCCACCAAGCCTCGGATAGCGGACATCGAACCAGAAGATGAAGACAAGGGCGCGAAAGAGCTCCTCTGCGTCAACAAAGGCCCCACTCCACAAATAGTGAAAGCCAAAAGTTTGGATAGCGTACGTCCCAGATAACGATCGGACATTTCACAACATTATCCTAACATTTTTGTTTCAATCGGTGGTAATGTTATTTGTTGTCTGTGCAAAGACTGCTGATACCTGCAATAGTTCATAACTCCAAAGTATGAATAATGTCAACTCAGAAAAAGGGAGAAACTGGATTTGACAACCAAATCAGGTGGTTTTGGGATTGATGATATGAAAATCATTATGTAGATAACCATAATAAGACGATATCGATTTTCCCGATCAGTGTACATAAATATTAGACATAATCTGTAACATCTACTTGTTTCTAGCAAAGCATAACTGCGCAGTTTCAGATCAAACATTATTTTACAGTAACACCGAAAAATCCTAGATTAGAAGGAGAGCTAAGTCAAGAGTTTACCAGTCATGCCGTTTTTATTTTGTATAAATATTTAATAAATGATGAGGTTGTGATAAACTAGATTGATTTGTATACTTATGTACATAGAATAGATTAGTAAGACGATCATGTATACTATGTAGTGTTGATGAAAATATTAGAGTTAAATAGAGAAATGTCGATGAGTACGAAGAAGTAGCTAGCGTAAGGGGGTTGGTTTCGAATGTGGGGGGGGGGGGGGGGGGGGGGGGGGGGGGGCTGACAGTACAGCACAATTGAATAATCTAAACCACAAAATTGAGAATAATTCCTTATCAGATCTCATTTGTACCTAACTAGCTAAAGAGTAATTCAGATGATTTTTATAAGAATAACTGTAGAAGAAAATGTTGAAGAAATTCAAAAAATCTGAAGATTGTGACACATTTACACATTACGAACCAGAGCCGTTACGGAATTGACAAGGGACCCTATCATGTGTTCCCCATACGAATGATATTCAAATATACATAATTCAAAATCAATATTGAAATAGAAACGAGGCCTTGATAGGTCTGGAATACACAGGAATATTCACGAGTACCTAGGTAATGGTACATACAACAGAGCATCGGTTATCCTAACATCGACCTCGGAGTAAATTAACTGCCTTGGGGGGATTAGCCAAGTTAGTATACTCAATTCGAGCTCACCCTCAAAAACATTGTATAAGTGAAACAAACCCCAGTGTGTTTTTGTGAACAAGTCAACCAAGAATACACGTTAGAGAGTTCTTCTTCGAATGTACCTACCGCTTGTATATAATAATAGATAAGTTATTTATCACGGCGTGGAATTCAAACGTAGAATGATTTATTATTGAGTAGAAACTATTTAGTGAAACATTCCATGTTATGATGTGGGCAGTTTTGTATTAAGTTTCCAATCAGGTTTGGGGTAATGGCTAAAGAAGTAGTAAGCTCCATGAGTTCCATGAGCTGGAAATAATTGAAAGATTTATAAGTAACTTGTTATACAAACCTACTTTTGAAGCTATGATGTCCGAGATGTTTATAATATGGGTACCTATACATATAGAATGTTTAGGACACCTTCCTCTTTAAGTTATGTAGTAGGTAATTAATTCGATAATTATAAATTATAAATATAATAAACTGAATATTTATCGGAAGGTACCCGCTGGCTACTACTACCTGCTAATGTAAATGACATTAATAAAATATCTCCAAACAGGAATTCGTCCATAAAAGTTAAATTTTAATTCTTCAGCCCCCAAAAGGATCTTAAAATCATATTTTTTCGTTCCGACTAATTTATATTTCAACAAATTATGAATGATATTTGGGGAATGAAAAGGTAACGAGTTTCACTCATCTAAGGATAGATTAAACGTGTGTGAAAATCATCGGAAAATTTCTTGTAAGGCTAATTTTTGTTGGGTGGGTGTGTTTTTAGCCCAATAACAGGTAGGTTTTCTAGCAATCTAAGCATGTTAACAGAGCAGTAGGAATGAACATCTGTACATCGATAAAACTTTTAATATTTCGTTTTAAAAGGTTTCTGTCCGTCCCCAACTTATAAAATATAAAACGAATAAAACAGGACGAAATGGAGGACATTTTGAGCAATGCAATAAATATTATTAATTGCATCACAGGTTAGAAATACGTTCCAACGTAATTGTAGTAGCTATTGCTTTGAATTAGTTCGAAATTATACGATTTAAAGTAAGTTCTAAGACTTTGGTTTAATGTTTTTGGCTATCCACTGTATTCTTATTATACGCATCATCAGTAAAAATAAGATCTTTACGTGTAAAATAAGAAATTGAGGTTTCACCATAGATAAATAGGTATACCAGAATCGAAAACATGATGTGTGTGTTCGGGAAGTCAGGCGCTTTTCTCTCCGGAAATGTGAGAAAATCGTAGATGATTCTCTTTTTCTATGATTAAGATAAAAATAACATTCCCATATGTAATGTTAATAATTACAATAGACAAATGAGATTTTATTGAGAATAAATTATGATGTAGAAGTCTAAAATGAACCGCTTCTTTTTTTTTTCTTTTCTAAATCCTTGAAAATCATGTGTTTGAGTTTTTAGGACGTCCCTCTGAAGCTAGGTTTTGTCAATAGAAAGACGACCTATTGGAATTGATCCAGGAGATGAGGGACAACCAAAGCATGAGGGGAAAAATTTCTGCCCAGTTGGGTGGACAGTATAGCTTCCTTTCACATTGTAATATAAGCTTCGTTCTCAGTGTGCGTTCTGCGAGTTCGGAACGGTTCTGGGCAAGCGCAGTCGAGTTTTGTCGTTCGCAGTGTTTAGCGAACTCAGTTACAAACGGTTCTGACAGTTCCCGTTTTTTTCCCCGGAACTGTCAGAACTCGAACGCAAAGACGTAGTTGAATTTTTCGGATCTCATGGAGTAAACAATTCTTCATCGAAATCATACTTAATCATACTTTAGTCTCTATACGTTGGTATAAGTACCTATTCTATGATCCAAATGTCAACTAGCTCGTCTACATCCACGAAACTCAAATTTTTTCGAGTATACTCCTCAGTCTTCGTCGAGTTCGAGAACTGTCAGAACGTGCACTGAGAACGAAGCTCTGGACGTATGGAATTAGTTGAAGAACAAAGTACGAGTCAAAATTATTGATAAGTTGACGTTATTAGAAACTAACGTTTGCGCACAAACTACTGTTAATCCAACGCAATGAAATTTATCGGGGATGGTCTAGGAGCAAATCCGCACAATCCTTGAAATTTCATAAAAATCGGTCCATTAGTTTCAGAGTTTTTACTGTGTCGATCAATTTTAGTTTTGCGCATGCGCTACAGTTATACCTCCACCAATCGCGATATAATTCATAGAGAATTTTCCTGGAACATATACCCATCTACTCCCCGAGTTTGAACGAAATCGGATCAATAGATGGTAAGAAATCGACGTTATAAAAACTAATGTTTGCGCATGCGCACAGACTACTACTGATGTGAGTTGTTTGTATTGAGTGATGAAAGTTGTAGGAGAACGTCTAGAAGCTATCCCGCACATGCCCTGAAAATTCCATCAAAATCATTCCATTAGACTCGGAGGTTTTTTCCTTATTTTGACCACACCACCGTGTAAGGCTATCCCCAGTACATAAGATACCATTCTCAACTCACTTTCGACGAAAAATCGGGATAGCCCGTTCTTCCCCTGTACTCTTCATTCATTTCGCTTTCCGAACCACAAATCTCAACCGATTTTCGTGATTTGTATTTGTTCAATTACGAATTCGATGTAGTTTGGAACGTATGCCAGGAGTTTCCAATTTCATCATGGAAAGGGGGGGGGGGGGGGGTACTGATAAATCACATTTTAACAATTCTAATCCGATTTTCATGATTCTTTTTTGTTCAACTATGAATTTCGTTTAGTTTTGGAACATATGTCAGGAGTTTCAAATTTAAAGATGGAAGGGGATGATGTCGATGGATCGACAAGTAGTGATATTTTTACTATAGGTACTCATCTGATTTCCGAGACAGTATTATTTGTTCGATACAGATTTTAGTCCAGTGACATTGAATGGGGGAAAGGGAGGGGGGAAAGGGAATCTTGATATATATTTTGCTCTCTCTTATTCTAATTCTCACTAAAATTAATGCAAGCATTACTTACCAATACGTTTCAAGTTTAAAACGCTTGGTAGAGTAATCCTGATCACAAACATCTGGGTTCATACATAGGCGTACGCTAAAAACTAAGATGCCCACCGTACTACACCGGCAGTGGCATAACGTCTTTTTTTTTTTTTTTTTTTTATAATGTTTGAATAATGAAAGTTAATTCAATCTTGGAGGAACTATTTCTTACGTGGAACTGCAACTGTTATTATATTTAATAATAATAGGTAATTTGAAAATTAACAGTAAAAAATTTGTTTCTCACACCACCGAAGACATTAGTTGGAGAGCATGGTAAGAATGCGAAATAAAGTAAATAACTGAGTTGAAATGAAGTAACAAACCTTGGGTTGGCTTTATTGCAAAATGCTGATCGACAAAAATCATATCACAGTATTTACAAAAAATAAAAATAAATAAAGCTTACAGTCCGCAAATATGGTTGATATATAAGAGATTACTTTGGCACAGAGCTTCACCCTTTGATGACGGCGATTGGTCGGAGCTTGATAGTCTTCTTGCTGATGCCAGCAGCATGACAAGTATCTACCACGTCAGTCACGTTCTTGTAAGACTCCGGTGCTTCTTCCATGACCAGTTTGGGTGAGGCAACGCGGATAGAAATGCCTTTTTGTTCGAGAGCAACGAGAACGTCCGTGTAGTCGAGGTTCCGGCGGGATTTGGCACGTGAAAGTGCTCTTCCAGCTCCATGACAGGTTGACCCAAAGGTTTCCTTCATACCTACAAATTGACAAGTCAAGTAAATTAGCTGTAAGATAAGGAACAGTCAATGAACAAAGTGGTGGCTACGTGTGAATGATAATTTAAATTGGCTTGACTTGACATTGGACTCCATTTGTTATTGAAAGTGGCTGCATTGAAAGTGGATGCTAAAATTGACTCAAAGGCATAACACAACGTTGGGAGAGTGTATTAACCTCTGAACATGTTGCATATGTATGAATACGTGTATTAACCCTAGGATGCACGTTAAACCTGTTCGGCTGGATCTCAACGTACCATTACTATAGCCTGTAGGTAATGAAAAGAATATGTAGGCGTCGGTGACTGGCGGCGAAGAAGCGCATTAAAGCCAAGCGCTAGGGAAAAAAGAGGAACTTTTGTTGTTGCATTGGCGAAACTGGTTCGCCGTTTGTTTACGACCGAGGTTTTCGTGTGTGTATGTTGTGTGCTGTAGTTTGGATATTTTCTTGTGTTTGAAAGAGTTGTTTTGTGTTTGGAGAGAGGTGTTTTTTGTGAAATGGAACCGGTTATTTCGTAGGCTTGTGAACACATTAAGGAAACGGAAATGAAGTACATGACGAACGACCGCCTCATTCACAATCGTGTGGACGAGCTGATCATCAGTCTGGCTGGGAGCACGTCTGACGGTTCTTCTGACAAGAGCAATTTTTTCTCGTCAGAAGAAGACTTATATTTTTTTTTACAATAGGTTTCTGTAAATAAAAATAGAACCTAGGTGCGTCCTGTAAATAAATTTTCTACTGCTTTTCATTCTTGCTCACCCCTTTCCTTCCTTTCTCTAACGACCTTCGCTATGGAATCCAAGGTAAGTTTAGTAATAAGGCATATAAATTGGCGAGCATTAATGTTTGAATTCGTTTTGAGATAGGAATTACCCATAATCAACTATCAGAGCCGTGCTCATCAATTTTTGCGAGTCGATTCAGTGCTGACGTTCGCAGGGAAGAGAACTCCAGAAAAATCGTGCAAACGTGAAAATTTCCCTGCTTCATGTTTTACTCCCCCGCCGCCAGGCACTGATGCCTACGCATTCTTTTCATTACCGACAGGCGATACCTATTCTAATAGCTGGACATGCCACCACCCTATTGGCCAGACATAGCCAGTGGATACCGTAGCTCTAATCGCCGGTGGATACCATTGCACTAAGGGCGATGGCATTTACCGAGAACGTAATCAGAATGACGTGGGATCTCTGGACTAGAGGGCCTCGGATCGGATGTAAATACCGCTAACATGAAGTTTGGACCAGTGGATGAGTGCTGTATTTACGAGTACATCGGCTCTTTCGATAACTGGAAGAGTGAGTCAGTTTCGTATATAGTATTTCCCAATCTAATTCAACATTTGTTTAGTCTAATTCATCCTTTTTTCAATTGAATTAAACCTTTTTCCAATTAAATTCACCTTTTCTCCAAATGAATTCAACATTTCGCCAATTTAATTGAACCTTTTTCCAATCGAATACAACTCTTTTTCTAATTAAATTAAACCTTTAGATTTTAGTTTGAAAAATGCGTACGTACCTAAATCTCGTTAGAAAAGTGGATGAGGAGAGGGAAGAAACTTAGTAGTAGGGGGCGGCGGCGGGGGAAACGCCTATGCACCGCCAGCTTGTGAAAACCTTCTTAGTGTAATTAGCTTACTAAATTCCTTCTTTTTGCAATGGATAACCTCTTAATAAACAAACGGCATTAGTTGTCTGAGCCTGTCCGGGTTTGCTCGTTCCGATTTGCGATTGCCTCATTTGTTTTCCAAACACGAGTGAAATATGAATAGTAATCGTTCTACTGCAGGCTCACAATAGGCAACCGCTTTATTGAACTTTTCTCCAAAATTTTGTTTGTTTTTTCTTAAAAAGTACGCTACTTGATTAAAAATATTTTGAAAAATTTGTGAAAATGTTCTACCAAGTTTGTTAGAATTCAATTGGAAAAAGGTTTTATTAAATTGGAAAAAAGTTGATTTCAATTGAAGAAAGGTTGAATTAGATTGGAAAATACTTTATATTATCATCGACCGTCACTGTTGTGTCACCTACAATGTGAAGATGTCAGTGAAAATCGCGATGGGTCAACGCGGTAGTCCAATCGTAGTTTAAAGGGTACGTTTCCGCAAAGAACGTATCTTGTGGCCAGTGGAGAGACCAAGTGATGGCCAAAAGGAGTTTTGTCTGTATCGATCAATTTTAGGTTTGCGCATACGCTATAGCTATTACTCCACCAATCGCGTTATCACTGGACATTTTCCTGGAACATATCTACTCCCCGAGTTTGAACGAAACCGGACTAATAGATGATAAGAAATCGACGTTATAATAAATTAACGTTAGCACATGCGCACAGACTACTACTTGTGGGATGGCAATGAAACTTATAGGGAACCGACTAGAAGCTATCAATCTCTGGAAATTTCATCAAAATCGTGCCATTAGACTCGAAGTTTTGCCTTTGTAAATCCCACAAAGCGCATGCGCAATGGTTATTACTCAACCAATCGCAATATAATTTATAGGTCATATTTCAAGAACATAAACCCAATTACCCTACCGAGTTTGAATGAAATCGGACTAACAGATGATATCAACTTTATGAGAAATTCAAGTTGGTTCATGCGCACCGGCTACAGTTGATTTAAAATTTAAAATTATAGGGGACCGTCAAAGAGCTTACCCGCATAAACCCTGACAATTTCATCGAAATCGTTCTGAAACTTGGTATAGTTTCGGGCGTGACAAGGATTTACCACAGACAGACATACACGGAACCAAAATTGATCAGCAAACTCCGAAACGCAAAAATCAAGTGGAAATTTTTAGTTTGGAGGAACAATTTTTTTTTCGACTTCTATCACGAACACAAAGCTTTCCTACCTTTGTCAGTAAGGAAGCAAAAGTAGGGCAGAGTGTCAATTAGGTAATCTAGTTCAGGAAATATCATCTGAACCAGTCAAATTAGAAGAATGGTTTGCTGGGAAGAAAAGGTTTTGCCTTCATTGGGAATTCAAGTATGCCCACTTTGGTGACATTTAGTAATAAAAACAGTGCCCTGTTGTCATCCCACAACTATCATCAAAATTTGAGCGAGATCGGACGACTAGGGCGTGAGAAAATTATGCTTGGTAGAATTTACGTTTGCGCATGCGCAGAGTGAGGTATTGAGTCAAGAACGATGAAACTGATAGGGAACCGTCTACCCCCTAGTCCGCACATCCCCTGAAAATTTCATCCAAATCGGATGAAAACTGTGGAAAATAAGCTTGTTACAAGGATTTGCGGACACACGACAGACACACACAGACACGGGACCAAAGTTGTTCAGAATGGTCTAAAACGTAAAATGAGAGAGGAAATTTTGATTTTGGAGACCAAAATTTTTTCTCTCCCGAAAGTGAAAACAATGTTTCCGGCTACCTTTAGGTAGACTCGGAAGCAAAAAACTATAAATTCAAATAGCGGGGAGTGTTGTAAGGAAGTGCGCTTATAGAACGACTCCTAGTTAATGGAAAGAGCCCCGATGCAAGCGGGTGGTGATATGACAGAGCACTCCTGCCGAGATGGTCAACTCTCTTCACTTTTCACATGTTTTTCCATGCCCTTGTTATTTGCCACCACTCCTTTTTAGCTCGGATGCAGCTTGCATCCGATCATTTTGACCATAAATGTCTCTCTTTTCCTGCAGGTTAGTTCATGTACCTACTAATTCATTTATTTGAAAAGTACGGGCGAGCCCAATCACAAGAAGAAAAATAAAGCTGACGAAATTTCACTGTTTTGAATCCGCTTTTTTACTGTAGTGCTTTTGAATCCTCATCTTCAGGAAAACTACCTTAGAATTTCAGCTTTCCAACGGTGTAATCAAATTTTATTTCACTTCGCTAATTAGAGGAGAAAAGTATGTATGGATGTTGAAAAACATGGTATATTCTATAAAATCTACGGTTTTTGTGAAAAATGACGCTCTAAAAAAATTTGAGTTTGGGGTCGGTTTCTACGTATTTTTTCACGCTGAAACGAATAGTAACACTTACAGATCTCCCCAACTCTGTTACAACAGAGTTTTACACTTAAACTAACTAGTTTTACCCTTAAAAACACATAAAATTGAGCATAACAAATGAACTAAAAATTCGTGAGTTAAAGTTATAACAGAACTCTGTTATAACAGAGTTGGGGAGATCTGTAAGTGTCACCATTCGATTCAGCGTGAAAAAATACGTAGAAATCAGCCCCAAAGTCGACTTTTTTTAGAGGGTAATTTTTCACAAAAACCGTAAATTTCATAGAATATAATACCACGTTTTTCAACATACAAACATACTTTTCTCCTCTAATTAGCGAAGTGAAATAAAAATTGATTATACCGTTGGAAAGCTGAAATTCTAAGGTAGTCTTCCTGAATATGGGGATTCAAAAGCACTACAGTAAAAAAGTCAATAAGCGGATTCATAACAGTGAAATTCTGGCAACTTATCAAAATTATGAATTTGACCTAATTTTTTAGCTACAGGAGCTGCTCAAAAATTCTTGTTTTGGCATCAGGGAGATAGGAAATTTAACGCTCTTTTCAACGGTGTCATCAAATTTTAATTTAAGGCCTGTTTTCCTAGCGACAGGTTTTTTGCGCCGTTGACAACGTGATACGCTGGGCGTTCAACGTCGACCACTGATTCCCTTAAATTCAGTTAGGGTGTTTTCCTAGAGAGCGCATCACGTCAGCGCAGAACATCTTGCGTTGACGCGACTGCTCGAGGAGGAGTCAACAGCGCAGTACGCTGGCGTGATTCCCTTGAATTCCGGTGTTTGTGTTGCTCCAATTTTCGATTTCCGAGGTTTTCAAGATGTCCCAAAGCGGGACACCCCAAACCTTTCTCTGGTCAGTCTGAAGTATCTTTGGAATTTCTCTTCATAGTCAAGCAGATGATTTTTGACTAAAACGCTGAACATTCCTTCATTTCTGCTGTTTGGTAATACATCCTTTACACGTTTCCTTACTTTGGCATATTTTAGCGAATTTTCTTAGAAAATAAAGCTATTGCAATGGCTCCAAAAATTTTAAAATAAAGATTTTCAAAAATTTTCTTCATTGAAATCTGTTTTGAGGCATTCTGAAATGATTCCTGGATTTTAACGCTTTTATATATATATATATATATGTACATATATATATGTATGTCTCATTCCAGACGATAACTCTCGATAGAATTGAGATAAAAACCTCGTTCTTTCGCCAAAAAATCAAGCATTTCAAAAGAAAGGATGAGTTCGTTGGACAACACTTTTTGAGCACATTAAATTGGTCAAATTTCAAAAAATGTACTTAAAAAATCACTAAAAAAGGCAAAAGACCACTAAAAATTAACAAATTTCTATTTTTTAGCAGAATGCTACTCGAAAAAAATTAATCGAACACGAACTAGGACATTTAAAAATTTAAGCACAAAATTGTACTGAAAAATGTACTTAAATTTCATTAAAATAAGCTAAAAATCGATAGGAACACTTGAAACATTTGTAAAAATCACAAAATCGTTTGTTCATTGCAATCTTACTGACAAAAAGTTAGTTTGCTATAAAATGTATAATAAAATTTTTATTTGTCCCCAAAGTGCTCAAATTTCAACAGAATTTAACATAAATGTAATACGACCATTTATGAAAATTCGCTCATACGATCATGCTGCATGACTGGAACTTTTATTATTATGAACTCTACTTCTTCGTCACCATCTATTATTTCTTTATTAGCAATGCAGCAATTACGCCATTGTATTTCTCTCTCTCATCATGTTCTCCATTTCAGCAGTAGGTAAGTGTTTTTTCACACACACACACACACACACAAACGTGCTACCTTCAACACAATTCAACGCCAACTGAACGGATAAAACACGGCGCTAGGAAAACACTTTTATGCAGCGTAATATATTTCGCGCTCCTGCCGACATTTTTCAGGAGAATTCGGTTCCTGCGGCGCAAAAAACCTGTCGCTAGGAAAACAGGCCTTTACTCATCAAACCCCGGGGACCCGGAAAGTCAAAAATTGAAGAAAAATTTTTTTTTTTTTTTTAATGGCAAGTTGTACTCTAACATCTAACGAATGGATATATACAAAAATTAAATCAAAATTCAAAGTGGAAGGGTAAGAAATGAAAGTTTTACCTAGTGCAGACCCGCACCGTACGCTGGATCATCACCCTCTTCCTCCTGGTCCTACATACCACAAATGGAGACAATTTTTGCCATAAATCATTGATATCAACAATGTTATGCTTGTGGTTACTTTCATAACACTCATAATTCCTTATATTGTCTATAATTTTCCTCTCAGATGAGGTGAGAACAGTCTAGGAAGGTCTTGGAAGGACTCGACTGGTCTTGGTGTTTCCAAAGAAGCAAGTTACGGCGTTTCAACAAGTTCTCCTGCATGGGGTTTTTCTGGCCATCGACGTGGCATTACCCTCTTTTTGAAAATTCTTGTTGATTTCGGCATTTTTAATTCACGAATCACAACACAACGCACCAACAAGAAACACAAACAACGCAACACAATAAATTCACCAACCGAATTCGTGAAAACACTCGTAAGAAAGGTTTGAGGTTACTAACAAGGAAGGTATTTCACAAACAAGATCTAGATTCGATTAGATACAAACGATCCGAACGTAAATACTGAGTTGTCATTGGTCATCACTGTTTTGAAAACCAATTGACGTTCGAGAATCTTGAGGGTGAAAGTCGATCATTTTGGACGCTAGGCACGAAGCGTTCCCGCCTTCACTTCAAATCGCTCTCCTGAACAATTTACTTTTTCCCGACAAACATTCCTTTTTCTCAAGGACTACTAATCCAATTTGCCTTGATTTTTTGTTTTGCTTTGAAGAAGACACCTAGGAGAAGGAACTGAAGGATCCTTTTCTCAATTTTTTAATTCTAACACTTCCAAAGCCAGCGCAGAAGCAGAAAAAAAAACCTTTTTTTTTTTTTTGGAGGTCCAGAAAAAAAAGTACGGGAGGTAAAAAGAAAAGGACAGGAGTGTCGAAAGTCGAGAATATACTGTACGACACAAAAAAAATATGAGAATCGGTTGGATAGGGGCTGAGAAAAAGGTAACCAGAAACACCTCTACTTAGGGCGGGAGGGGGGTGGGTTCCGGGTCCCCTTAAGGGAGTTATGACCATTTCAGTGACATAAGGCCAAAAATACGGAAAGAATCTTAAAAGTGAATTAATCGGAATGAAGCCTCTAAAAACACTTTTTGTAGCGAATTAGTAGAAGAATCGATTCCTGAACTTTGGCGAGTCGTGTCTGATACACCCTGTATAATGAATATATAATGAACCATCACTGTATAATGAATACAGTGATAGTTACTTGTGATACTTGAGTAAAAGAGATGGGAGATGATACAATCATTGTTTTTAGTGAAGAATGGGTGAAAAAATCAAAATGGGTTTAATAAAAGGAAAAGATTTTCTGAGTGGGGAAGTCTCACCAGTGGTGCCCGTTCATTAAATAGTTTTTGGCACTAAATGGCATTTAAAACAACATCGTTGATCTTGCACTGGGACGAGGCACAAGAAAAAGGATTTTTTCCAATAGTGCGGGGCAGTTGGTTTTGTCATTCAAGAGATTATGCAGCATTGTGAGGTCAGCTAGGCAACGTCTGCTCAATGGCGGTAGCTTACAGGTAGCGAGCAACGAATTGAAGTTTACACCACATTGTGGAATTCCCTGCTTGAATGCTTTGTATCTCAAAAACTTGTTTTGAACCCTTTCAAGACAGTACTTCTGGGTAGCATAGAAAAGAGACCATCACACAAGCATACTCAAGCTTCGGGAGAACGGCGTTGATGTCTGAGAAATCCCTCGTATTTGTTTTAGGAACCCAAGTTGAAAATGTGGCTGATATATCCTGAGAACGACAACCTTAGAATCCAACAACACATCCAAGTCGGTCACTTTACTGAACCTCAACCAACGACTATACTACTGGAATGATAACGCGCCCAGTTGGAATCCACCTTCCCGCGGGTCCAGCAGAGATCGGCAGAAGTGCGAAATGACACTCCCTATTAAGATTTATTGGCATCCCCCAATATGATTTAATTTAAAGAATATTACCTATTTCTCAATGATACAGTAGATATTTGAAAATAGAATGCAGCTTTGGCGTATGATAAATAGCAAGCCAGTGCCTCAACCAAAATCGGTCCTCTGGTCACGGAGTTTCACGTGTGTCAACCATCTTTAGTTTTGCATTTGTGCAATATTTATTACTTATCATAAGACGATAATGCATACGGGATCTTCCTGAACCCTTTATCTAACTAACCTCCAAGTTTGAACAAAATCGGACTACAAGGTCGTAAGAAATCGACGTTATAAGAAACCCACGTTTGCGCATGCACACACACACCACTGTTGATCCGACATCAATGAAATTTATAGGTAACCATCTAGAAGCTAACCCACACAATCCCTGAAAATTTAATTAAAATCGGTCCACCAGTCTCGGAGGTACAAATGTGTCAACCAATTGTAGTTTAGCGCATGCACGATGGTCATAACTCAATCAATCGCAATAAAACTCAGAGGGTACTTTTCTGATATTTATAACCAACTACCCTCCGAGTTTCAACAAAATTGGACTCATAGATCGTAAGAAAACGACGTTATGAGAAATTTACGTTTGCGCTTGCGCACACGTCCATTATTGATTCGATTGCAATGAAATTTATAAGGGATCATCAAGCAGCTAATCCGCTCAATCCCTGAAAATGTCATCAAAATCGAATTAAAATTGAGAATTCCCAGTGCTTTTGAATGGGAGCAGGGTGGCCCCCACATGGAAAATTTAAAATTTAATTTTTCTTAGCTCTGGAGGTAGGTAGTTCCAAATTTTCGTCCGACAGCAAACAATGTCACGCTTTTTTCACCCACAACCAGTCGTTTCCAGAGATACCTAAAATAGTTCGTTGGAAAGCTGTGAATTTATTACACATGACTCCACATTTCAATGGGCCAATTTCTCCTCAACGCTCCTGAGAAGTCTTAGCTTATGTATACAAACAAGTTGTTGGTCCTCTCACTGGATCAGTCCACTACTCTACTGGGTTTGCTCCCTAGTTCAATACTTCGATGATTTTTCTCACATAATTTATGATTTACGCTAGGTGATGTAGTAACAAGGGGAGCCAATGACATATCCATACACAATGTATCTGCGTGAAGCGTTGTTACTCTTTGAACAGTTTAACCATCACTATTGATTATTTTTTGGACATTCGTAAAACCCGCCCATGAAATAATACGCCTAAGATAAATTAAGCTGTTGAAATATGAATGTTTGAGAAGTAGAATATACCTAAAAACGCTACGAATAATTACACCAAATTTTTATTTTAAAAAATTCCCTGACATTTGGTGGTTTTTGCAAATGCCAACATTTCCCTGATTTTTCCCAACGCAAAGAATCCCCTGACAATTCCAGGTTTTTCCTGACTTTTCCAGGGAAATTGGAATAATTCCCTGACCCAATGGGAATAGTCGTGTAGGTGTCCACACTGGGGTGGTGAGCCTGAACACCTGCCCCGACCGCCGCTCACCGCGACGACAGCGTTAGAGGAGTTTAGTTCGTTGCCCTCAACAGAGAAGCTCCACACAATGTATACCCACTAGGGCGGTTCAAAAAAAAAAAAAAAAAAAGGTCTGGGATTTCTTGTCTCCATTGTGTTTTTGCTTCCTCGGTATGTCAGGATGACCCTCCTAAATTTTTAGCAAAAAATATTAATCCTAACCACTTTACCTGGGTCGATTTTGGCCAGTCGTCGACCGCTATCGTAAACCAACCTCTAAATTGGTGCCGAGGTGATGATTTGAAGGACGGATTTCAATTTTTTTTTTTGGGTCAATTTATGGGTTTTTGCATGCGCTGAACACGATGAACTTATTTATTTTACGCTCCTTCGACTAGTTATCCGGTAAACTGGCAGAGGGCACTGCTTGAAGATAAGTAAAAATCGAAAATTTCACCGAAAATACTGTCGCCTGGTTAAGAATTGTACTAGAAACATGCTATTATGGTCGGATAATATGCTTTGGCATGTTCTGAACATGATCCCGTTTTTTACTATACTTTTCCGCCGATGATTGCTTCGTTTATCGGCTACAAACCTCAAATTAACTGTAGGGTAATAGACAAATTCACCCTAATTTCACCGGAAATTATGTCGCGTTGATAATTTAAGGTCCCAAAATACCTTGTGCCGATAAAATTGGGTATTTTCCAAGATACTCGGTACAAAGCCGTTGGTAATTTGGCAAGGACTTGAACCGGCATTGTACTTATTCGCCAAATATAGCGGCAAAATGGAGAAAATTGCTAAAATTTTCCCATTTTTCTGTAAAATTCCTTAGTTTCCATCGGTTTTCCGGGGTCAAATTTGTAGTTCTGAATTGTCTGAACTGTGATTGGATCGTTAAATAAAAAATGATGTAATATAATTGAAAATAATGTAATATAATTTCAGTTTCACTTGCTCGGGGGACAATCTGTAATTTGGTCGATAAGCTGAAAGAATCCATGATCGTGGAACATAAAACATAACATTTTAACGAGAATAACATATACAAAAATAATAATTAACCTCGATAAAATATTGAAACATGAAAAAAATTATTTCATCCAGTCTTCAAAGTTTCAACTATATCCCGTTTACGGCAGGTTTTAGGCCATTTTTCCTTGAGGTGTTGTACGGATATCAATAAGGCTTCAATCAGGCTGACTATCATCCAATCACAGTTCAGACAATTCAGAACTACGAATTTGACCCCTGAAAACCGATGGAAACTAAGGAATTTTACAGAAAAATGGGAAAATTTTAGCTATTTTCTCCATTTTGCCGCTATATTTGGCGAATAAGTACAATGCCGGTTCAAGTCCCTGCCAAATACCAACGGCTTTGTACCGAGTATCTTGGAAAATACCCAATTTTATCGGCACAGGGTATTTTGAGACCTTAAATTATCAACGCGACATAATTTCCGGTGAAATTAGGGTGAATTTGTTGTGAAATTTTCGATTTTTACTTATCTTCAAGCACTGCCCTCTGCCAGTTTACCGGATAACTAGTGGACGGAGCGTAAAATAAATAAGTTCATCGTGTTCAGTGCATGCGAAAACCCATAAATTGACCCAAAAAAATTGAAATCCGTCCTTCAAATCATCACCTCGGCACCAGTTTAGAGGTTGGTTTACGATAGCGGTCGATAACTGGCCAAAATCGACCCAGGTAAAGTGGTTAGGATTAATATTGTTTGCTAAAAATTGAGGAAGGTCATCCTGACATACCGAGGAAGCAAAAGCACAATGGGGACAAGAAATCCCAGAACTTTTTTTTTTTTTTTTTTGAACCACCCTAATACCCACGCTTGAAAACAGAGGTAGAACGGCTAAAAAACGACTAAGCTGATCAGATTTTTAGAAGGTAAATATTATATTTATATTGAAAAAAATCATCGTTTCAAAAAAATATTAACTTATGACCTCTAGTTTATGAAATAAACACCCAAAATGAGTCACACGGAATATTGGAAGTCAAGTAAGATAGAAACATCACCACGAAAATAATGAGACTCGAAGAAGCCATACTAAGAATAACATTGATGACTAAACATGACGCTGAGGATATAATTGAAGCTGAGATGAGAATTATAGGTAAATCATTAAGCAAATAGTTTACTTTCCCTCCCGGGGTCTCCTCGCACCCGTTTTCCCTTAGGGGATATAAAAATCAAACCCCAGCGATCTTTCCTTCATTACGATCTGACGATTCGTTGGTTCGTATTCCTTTTCCAATCGAATACCAGTTTCTTCTAGTCTCCATACAGTATTTTTATTTAATTATATTTTATTATAATTGCCTGTACCTGTCAGCACTATGAATTCCTTCGCCAAGATACGCTTCCAGTTTTCAACAACCCTCGGTAAGTTTACCCCATTATTTTCTGTATAAATTCCGCTATATGAAATCTCAGATGTTCAAAATAACCAGTTGTAAAGTTCCTATTTCACATGTACCTATTTTATTTAACAATGATAAGGCAAATGCAAAAAAAGCTCCAGTTCTGCAGCATGATCATATGAGCGAATTTTCAAAAGTTATTGCATTAGATCATTTTACACTGTTTTGTAATATGAGCGCGCAGAGTGCAAAGAAAATGTTAGTTACCAATGTTATGGCAAAACAAATCGTTCTAAATAATATTTTGCGTTTCAAAAATTTATATATATATATATATTATGTATATATAAGTTACGTACGCATATCAACCGCAACCGCAAGATCAACCCTTAACTTATATATATATGAAAAAGTGTTAATAAAAAAAATACATATGTGTGTGTCATTCCAGACGATAACTCTTCTTAGGATTGAGATAAAAATTCCGTTCTCGCGCCAAAAAATCAAGCTTTCCAAACGAAAGGATGAGTTTGTTGGCCAACACTTTTTGATTACATTAAATTGGGCTAATTTCAAAAAATGTGCTAAAAACTTCCTAAAACTGACTAAAAATGGCTAAAAATTGGGACGAAGACAAAGCTTCCCTACCTTCGGTAGTGATGAAGCAACAATACGAAGAGGCATTCGCTGTGTGCCGTATGTACCCATCATATTGCGCCGTCTTGGAAATTCTCGGCAAGCGCTTTCTATTTGTAACCCTACCCATAAAGAGTGGTATCTTATCCCATTTATGGATGGATTCACGAGCGCTATTATAATGCGTTCACATCATTCAATAGATAGGTAGGTACTGAGGAGGTTTGATGAGAAACTTTTCGGAATAAATCTATTATTTACTCTTAGTCATACATTTACCTACAAAGTTATCTTACTTCTACTTTTGAGATTCATTGCATTGCGTGACTATGTACAAAAATGAGTGCAATAAACGTTATTATTATTATATAAAAAAAATCCAAACAATACGAAGGGTACATAAGTATAAAGCTTTTCTAATTAGTGCAATTATCAGTAACTAGTACAAACTCGACTTTCTTCCTATCTCGTTTGATGAAAGATTAATTTAGTGCTTATTCACATTGTGGGAACATCACATAGCGTTCTTCTATCATCACATCATATTCTTCTCTACTACAGTTAATAACGAAAGATTTTCACTAATTGGAATAACATAGAATCATAGGTTTATGTCCTATGGCAGAAAAAATGTTAAAATTAATGATCGAAATAGAAATATTTTTCGAAACACTCAGCTGATCTAGCTGACTCTTTCACCTATCCAAGATAGGCTCCATTTCAAATATCTGTGCCGTTGCTCAATTAAGTAAGAAATTAGCCTAAGTCCAAAAATAGGCTGTCCAATTTTTATCCAATTAAGTAAATTTAATCCAATTAAATCCAATTTAGGCAAAATTTGCCCAAGTCCAACATAGGCTCCATTTCAAATATCTGTGCCGTTGCTCAATTAAGTAAGAAATTAGCCTAAGTCCAGAATATCTGATCAGTTAGTTTTGCGCGTTGTAACTCTATTCTATCTGTAATTTCAGCTTCGTAGATCTTATTTCTCAAATTAGCATAATTCTTGGCGAAATATTTATTATTTTTAATGCAGTATTTTTGCATCGTATATTTATTCTCAGAGAACCCACCATGATGACCTCACATATTGCTTACTTCGTGTTTGCTTTTTGTTTTCCAGAGGGTGAGTTTGAAGATACATCCTTTAATAAAGAACGGCTCAAGATAAGTTTTCTTTCACAAATCGGCATTGATGATAAGCTACAAGATTTCATCAGTCACCGGATTGGACACTGTATTGTGATGCCCGAAGAAAATCAACAGAAATCCCTTCAACCCAATTACAACAGTAGCTGGCTCCAAAAGTTGCTTGCAAGCGTCAGCGCTAAGGCTGAAACTAACAGCTGTACAGTTAACGACAATAATTCGAAATTTGTTGGACTGCAGAGCATGTTGATTTCTGAGAGTGACCAACGAAAATCTGTTCAAAGGTATTCAGCTTATAGTGTCTGGCTCAAGAAACTTTTAGGCCGCCCTAAAAAACGGTCAGATTATCCTGCAAGCAACGTGCGGTCAGAGATAGATGACGAAAGCGACACGAAATGGATCGACCCCATAGACGTCATAGCCCACAAAACCATGAAACAGGTGAATGCCGTGTCTAAAGCAACGAAAAGTCTAAAATCCTTCAATGCCGCTATAAATTTGTACAAATCCTTTGTTCGCCCTATGGTAGAACTATCTCTCCCCGTCACGTCTCCATACAAAATGACGGACCTGGCGCACAACTCTGTTCACGCACAATCCGAAATTATTAAACACATTTCTGGAAATGAGACGAATTTCATGCCCGGTGAATCGACAAACGACGTTTGCAAAGTGGCAACTGAGTTTGTGTTGCTCTACAAAATGATTAACGGATTTGCGAATATGCCTGTAATTATGAATAAGATTAATACCATGCCCGCACTGCGACCTCTGGTTTTTCACAATCACCTCTTCTCTCACAGCTTAAGGGGCACTAAATACCCTGAAGAGGGATTAGCGCTTTTTATTCTTCTGAAAGTGACACCTCACCAATTCAACTCCTTCCAGAAGTATTGCTGTTTAGCGGACCCTCCTAATTTATGGGAATGAAACATCTTTTTTTTCTTCTTTTTTTTTAAACTGGTTGCGTCACAATAATTGTGCCCTCCGGCACCTTTCATGAAGTTTATAAGTCTTTTATGGTCTATATGAGTTCCATTTCGTAGAAATTCTGTGAGGTCTCGGTGTTGAAAGGGACTTAGTAGAGTGCTTTCTTCTTCGTACAGTGGGCATTCCTACATAATGCATTTTCGAAATATGTTCCTATAAATATGTACCTACTGATAGGTAGTTAATTATGAGTAACTTATGCAAAGTCTACTTTCTTCCTATCTCGTTTGTTGAATCATTATCAACCTAATGTAGGTACCCAACTAATTAACGACCTAGAGTTAAGTAGGTGGTATTAATGCTTGTGTTAGTAATGTTTTAAAAATATCCAAGTACATGTATAGATGTGTGCAATTATATAAACTCATGCTGATTTTTTTTTCTTTTTTTAATTTCTTTAGATCAGTGGGTTTTGAGCCTGTATTGGAGTTTTACGTAGTGGATGTTTGGGGAAGGTGGATCAGCTCTTTCTGTGTGCAATGCACATGGTACACGTTAAAAATGGCGTTTTCTATTGAGTTGAGTTGAGTCTAATAATTTGCACACGTCTGTATATATGGTGGTGTGAGAAGATATCACTAATGATAATTTATTTAAAAAATGAAAGTATTAACAGTGTTTCTCACTTAAAAAATAAATAATTCGCTATAAGTTTATTTATTATAATTTATAATATTTATTTGTGTATCTTGGTATGCAATTATGCGTACAATTTTATACGTGTTTTTATCTGACTTGATCAGATTGCGAGCTGTTTAATAATTTTATATTTTGAAAAATAAATCTTTTAAAAAATCGTCAAACCATTTGTTGACCCCTCAGCACTCATTAATGAGTAGGTATTCCGAATATTTCAGTAGATTTTTCTTAGCCTATTTCACGCCTGGAATAGTAGGGTAGGTACCGCAAAAACAGTAATAATGATCATTAGGAAAATTAATTATAAACTTCAAGAAATAAATAAAATAATGATTGATCAAAACAAGAAACTAAAAGAATTAACAATAATTAAAATCCCGGTAATGAAATTTCACTGTTGCGGTGATGCACAGTGAAAAAAATTGTAACTTTCTATGGGAGTTCAAATTGTTTAAAACGTTACAACTCATTCCGTATATTTAAATTTAAATGGAGACAAATTAAAAATTAAAATAGTGAAATTTCTAATAATTGTAATCTTTATGTAAGTAGCTGATAAGAAATTGCGCTTAAATTTCAAATTTTATTTCTATCAACTACTCAAAGGTAAAGATTGTTAGAGATTTTACGTTTAATATTTTGTCATCCCCCTGAAGAACCCCCAGTTCCTGGGGTGAAAGAAAACTAAATTAAGGACCCAAGGACTGAGGGAAGAAGGCCTTAGGGAGGGGGGAAGAAGGACTTCAGAAATAACATGGTTGCAAAACTGATGTTAGGAAACGAATAAATAAATAATGTAAGTCAAGTAGGTTGTGGCACATGGCTTCCACGTAACCACTAGGTACAACATGAGTGTATAGAAGGAAGAAATATTTACTTAAACTAGGTAGGTAACTACCGCTAATAATGAGGGTAAAAACCGTTATTTCTGAGCTAAACTTGAAGAAATTGTAAACATTTTATTATAATTGAGAGTATATTTCATTTACAGAGGAAGTAAATGTACTTGTAATGCACGGTAAACTAGAACAAGTGTTTCACCAAAACAAAGAGTAAAAGTGTAGAAAAGTTACACTTGTAGAAGCTATGTTTACAAGTGTAGCAGAAAAGAAAAATGGTGTGTGGGAACTAAAGAAATGAACAACGTCAAGCAGGATGCCGAAATTGAAGTTTTGTCAGCAAATCATATTGTAAAAACGGTTCTAAGTACACGATAGGATGTTTATCGTACATGACTAAGTGTAATGATTGGAAGACAGACAAATTATAAACTGAAAAGTGGAGAAAGTGTGTATTCAACTTATTCTGATGGCTGGCATAATCGGATTTTACTCCTTCATTCAGAGGAAATGATTAATCAGTTCACCAAGTCATAATGCTGCTGGGTTAGGAATGTCTACTGTAACTTCGAGATGATCATCACACTTCACTTTGTTCTTCAATGATAGGGGGATCCTCAATACCCAATCAGGAAAAATTGCACAGGGTCACGCACCATTTATATCTTTCAAGGGTCTCGGAAGACATCTTAAATCTTTCGTTAAAACTCAAAAATACCCACGAAATGAGCGTTTATCCATGGCTGACAAAATCGTTGGCATCATCTACGCTGAGTGCTTCTTTCTTGTCAGTATTCTTCAGCAAAAGATGATTCCCACATATTAAAAACCGAAAAATTGTCAACTCACAAGGCTGGAAAATAACAAGTAGGTATACAGGTGAACGGACGTAGGTTAAAAATCGATCATTTTTTACAACTGTATAAGAGTGACTTGTTCAAAATGATGGGGAAACACTTGTAACTTGTCCAAATTCGCCTGTACACTTGTTAATTTTCACTGTGCATTACAAGTCTACACTTGTACCTTTATGAAACGCTTGCACACTCATTTTTTACAAGTTGTACATAAAATCGGATTGTTACTTGTCACTTGTTGCTTTATGAAATAGACCCCTGGCGGCCAAGAGCGCTGGTTCTGCTTGCTTAAAAAACATGGCCGTTGTTGCACCGTTAACGATACAGCAACGGTGGCATAGTGGATAAGATGGCTGGCTGCGAAGTAAGGGGTCCTGATTTTGAACCAAAGTGAAAACCGAAATTTGTTTTGGAGGGTACAATTTATACAGGAACATTTACACCTGTAAATAATCAAGGGGGAGGTCAATGTCGCTTTGGATTTGTTAGACATTAGGAAGAAACTTTTGGAGATGTCTAGAGATGGGTGGGGGTGGTTCAGGCCGTATACATCATCATCATCTTCTATCCATTGGGGCACAATTCGTGAAAAAGGTAAGGTTCTTTGAGCTTTTGGTTTATTATTTTAAACCAGACCAAGACAATAATGATTTAACTCCCCTCCAAATTTGGTGGTTTATGTTTCAAAAAGCGTAAAATCCAAATACTGAATTTAAAAAAAAAAAAATCCTTCTGCCGCCATATGCAGTACGCCATCTCTTCCAGCATCATCGCCCCCAATGGGAAAGGGATGGGACTTGAAAGAAAGGTGTGAAGCCAGAGCCATATGGGCACCATCACATTCGGATGTCCGGTAGGTAAATGAACAGTTGTTTAGCCACCATCGCCTGGGATATTTGAGAGGTAAAGGTTCAGTGGTGAAATAGAGAAATCCGAGATATAGTGATGATCCCAGGGACTAACTCCCCTTTGTGGCTTGATTCCAAGGTGGCGCTATGTGGCCTCAACGTACTTTCTGTCAATGCAGCAACCTGGATCAGCTCATACCCGTTTTTTGGTGAAAACTACCAAACATACAAGTTGTGCCACAACAAGAGGGTACTTGGGGTGAAAAGAAGAATTGCAACAAATCATTTTAAAAACCTTGCAACAATGATAGGTAACTTATACCTACAAATAAGTAGGAATACGTTTTCATCTGATATCAAAGATATTTTCAGGGATTGTAAGGGTCAGTCCTATGAATTGCATGGCTACTTCCATTCAAAATTGTATATCTACAATAATTTTGATTAAGTACTTAATGTATTCTTAGATAAATACTAAGGTAGCTCCTACCAAAAAAAAAAAAACTCTCAGAAGAGCTCAAACATCAAGCCTATCTCAATGCCCTGATATAACAGTCTGATAGCCAGTATCCAAAAACTTAACTGGAAGGTTTGAATACCTTAAAATACTGTTTTTTACTTACTGTCAACAAATGCGCAATGCGACTGGTACAGACTTCCAGAATCGATTCTATTAACAGTAAGCAAAAACTATATTTCAAGGTATTTAAACCTTCTACACCCTTCTGGTTGACGTTTCGGTTGCTGGCTATCGGTCTATACCTACCAGTAGTATACTTTTTGGGGGACCTAGCCCGAAGTACTACATAGAACCTACAGATGTACTACATTGTCCAAACGTACTACACAACCGCCTCATGACGGTTCTAGGTCAATGTGAAGTGCGTAGCTCTCAATGACTGGTCATGTCAGCTCAGCTGTGTGTAGGATTTTACAGTTTCGAGCTGGTAAGTAGTTATGCCAACGTGAAATTTGAAAAAGGTGAAGTTGGGTTTGTTGAATTTTCAACACTCTATAATAAGAAAGACAAAGAGCTGAGATTGCTGAGAAACCGTTCAAAATGTTTTCCTCATTGAATGTAATCAACTCCCTTGGTAAATCCAATCAGGAGAAGTTTAATGAGTTGAAAAAGTATTCTGAACTAGAAATTGGTAAATTATATAGTGTTGTAAAACTGAAAAAAATTCAAACAAAATTTGGTGAGAGACTTATGGTGTTTAGTGATGGATTCCGTTGCTTTTTACCACCGAGACTTGGATCGATCGATAGTGAAATTCTTGATGATCTAAACAAAAAACCTCATCTAGTATTCAGAAAATGCATAAATGGTGGAGTAGAATTTGATCAAACCGAGGACTGCGTTGGTTAGAAAACACAACTCCCTCTCGTGTAGATATCAGAACGCGTAGGTGTTGAGCGGAGAGGAACGCAGAATCAGCAGATTCCTCAGCCTCTGTAACACCATGGCAGTCTTGAAATCGAGCATTGATAGAACTGTTCTCAACCCACACCCCGCTAGCCCATCACCGAATCCACCTCTCCCCTAGTCATAAACATAACCTGCAACCATTCGACTCTGTGGAACTTAGGATCTTTTTTTTTTTTTTTTTTTTTTTTTTTAAATAAGAAGATAGAAAAATTTTGTATAAGAGTACTGATTATACAAAAATCATGACGCTCTTCAAAATAACGGGCAGAGGTTCGAATTTGAGGTTGCGATTAGAACAACCTATTCATCTAGATGAAAATAAGGAATATTTACTAGGTTTGACAGGATTTTATGGTGGAAATTACGTTCTAAATGTTCCCGAGCCCATTCAAGTTAACTTTCACAACTACGAACCTGAAACTGGTGAGGATCAGGCACGTAGCCAGAGGGGGGGTCCATGGGGTCCGGACCCCCCCCGAAATTTTTTGATGAATTAAAAAATTATTCATGGTTAGGGTAGTATCTATTATTTCACTAGCACGAACTACCAACAGAGAATATTCGTCTGATGTGAAATTCTTCAGAAATTATTTTCATAACACTCATAGGTTCTGCTAATAGCTCCGATACGTAGAGGTAAGATTCCTGAGATAAAAAGTTAGATATTTCGGTTCACGGACGTGGGTCATGTATACGACCTTAAAGATAGATCAACGCCTCTAGCACTATACCTGAACGACCCGTGTAAGCCTTGCCGTGTAGTAACTCTTCATGCCTTTCAGCACTCCACATTTCTATTATGGGGTTCAGAAGCCTTCTGACATCTTCCCCTGAAGAGATTCCTTTCTCTCTCTGGAGGACAGTACTACAGAGGAAGAAAATTCTCTCCGAATCTCGTATTCCCACGGACAGCCCTTTCACTTCATCAGCAAGGAGTGACACTCCGACCGCTGAGGTAACTCGTACTGCTTTCCTTGCAGACGCATGGCTCTCTGCTTCAGCATGTCCCATCTTAATGTGGTCCAGCCTCCTGGAGAATTTAACATCCCGTCCCCGAAGCCTCTTATGAACAAGCTTTGAATAGGATCAGCATTTGGTATTGATATTATACTTTGAGTACCATGGTTGGTATTCAGGTTCGCAATATTTGGATGTCTGGAGCGTATATGTAGAGTGAGTTCTCTTCTTGTAAAGCCTCTAGAACAATGGGAACATTGGGTTCCATTGTCTCTTTGACTATTCACCAAGGTATCATCCATGTTACTGAGCTACATAGTTACGTTGCTCCAACGATATCATAACAATAACAATAATTAAGTTAACATTTTTGGAATGAGCGAATGAGACAGAATTTGGCACTCAACTTCGAAGTAGGAATTTGAAGAAGTATGACTGGTAGTGTGAACCTGTCTGGTACGTTTAAAAAAAAAAAAAAAAAAAAAAAAAAAAAAAAAAAAAAACGCGATCTAACGCTTCGAAAATCGATTCTCTTGCGGAGCCGAAATTCACACAACACATCAACATCCGTTCCGGGATTAGAAAATTCGTCAATTTCCTTCATGGGATCTTGCTGTCTAGGGGAAATTTATCTATCCTATGTGCGTCACGGGGTTCTGTATTCCGCCACACACTCCTTACAATATCCTACGGGGAGAATGTTCCTAGATGTCTTCCTAACTTTTACGTAACGGGATCCTACAGTATCTTAGAAATTAAGATTAGAAAAATACCTTAGAAATAAGATGGGTAACGAACGCCTTTCTCATATGACCATGTGTCAATTCATTATCCACTGTCGTTCGCGGCTGATGACGTGCTGGATTTGATGTCTTTAAAAGCAAACAGAAAAGTCTTACTATAAACATTCTATGATCAACTAAATACCTAAAAATTGAACTTTTGTTGTTGTATAAAGATCAAGATTTATCATGATTGTAAAAAATTGTTTTAACTGTCACCTAAAATCCTTATCATGTACCTACCTATTAAATATTTGTGCCTTATTAAAGATAGTATTTCATCATGTTTGTAAAACATTTCTTCTCCTGTGACCTTAAATTCGTATTTTACAATTTATTGAAATGGGAAGACAGCCGATGGGCAAGGGGGGGGGGGTCTGGACCCCCCCCCAAGGCAAAATCCTGGCTACGTGCCTGGTGAGGATGACGATCATCAAACATTATACATAGGTAAAGGGAATTATAAAGTGAATAATTTTGAGAATTTGTTCTTGGACTTCACTAAGACAAAGTATAAAACTCTTCCTGGGTTTGATATTGATGAGGATTCGTATTATCTTCGTATGAATGAAATGACTGGTAAAATTGAAATGAAAATGCCTGCTGACGTAGATTTATCGAGTCTAGGTTATTTGCTGGGGTTTTCTCGTTCAAAGTCGTCCGTGCCGAGTTATTTCAAGAAACAAACTTATTACACTGCTGAATCATATCACAGATTAGATCCTTTCAAAGTGATAGAAATCCATTGCAACCTAGTAAAACCAGCAATCACTAATCACTACACCAACTCTAATACTCACAAAGAAGAGGATATACTACACACATTCTGTCCTAAAACGGAACAGATTCGTTTTGGTTCATTAATTACAGAACAACCAAATGAAATCAATTACATTCCCATTAATAAGAGCGTGAGATCCATTAATAAAATAGAATTGGAACTTAAGAACGAGTCAGGGGTCGAACTCGATTTTTCAGGAGCAGATATTATTGTATACTTGAAATTAATCGAAAAATGAAGGAACGACTTTATTGTCTCAAATGCAAGAAAAAAACTGATAATGTTAATTCATCGATTGTTCAAGCATCGAATGGTTCTTGGAGAAAGATGGCAAAGTGTAAAGTATGCACTAGTCAGAAGAGTCAATTTTTGAAGAGGGAATGGAAATCCAATCATAATGATATTAGTACGAACGATAGACAAACAGAAGCATTGGAGTTGTATAAACCAATCATAAAAAAGTTCAAAAAACGTAAAGTTGTGACTTTGGGGGTAGATGATTTATGGGCTGCAGATTTGATTGTGATGGCGAGCTATAGTGATGAAAATGATGGTAATAAATATATGCTTAATGTGATAGATACATTTTCAAAATATGCTTGGAGTGAGCCTTTGAAAAAGAAGGACGGAGCAACAGTCTCTAATGCTTTCCAAAAAATAATATCAAAAGCCAAAAGAAACAATCATTCGTCCCCCAATCTCCTTCACACGGATAAAGGATTAGAATTCAAAAATAAGCACTTCAAAACCATTCTAGATAAATATTCAATTAAATTATACCACACAGAGAGCTTGGAGAAATCTTCTATAATAGAGCGTTTTAATAGAACGTTGAATGGTAAGATGAAAATACACTTTTACGTAAATCAAAGTTATAGATGGATTGATGTATTGCAAAAACTCATCAAGGAATACAATAATAGTTATCACAGAACTATACGAACAAGCCCGGCGGACGTTGGTAAACACAATGAAAATACCATTTTGAAGTTACTAGGATACCAACAATCCTCAGTGATTCGGAGTGATATTGAAGTAGGAGATCGTGTGAGGATAACTAAGGAGAAGAAAACATTTGGCAATAAATATGGTAGTAACTGGACGAAAGAAATTTTCATTGTTGATAAAATTGTTTACACAGAACCCATCACTTACAAATTAAAAGCGTTGGATGGTGAAGAGATTATTGGTTCATTTTACCGATCGGAAATTCTAAAAACAACGTTTTAATTTTATCATGACATTTTATTACCTATTTTGTTTTCCATAGTTGCCATTCTTCCAAAAACCATAGTTTGACTTTCTTTGCGAAGAGTCGGGAGAACGTCTTCATACACCCAATCAGTAAATTTAACAGCGTCTGGCAACTTAGAACGAGTTATTAAAGCGTATAAACCGGGTTCTGATATAAAAATGGCGCTGGACTGCCAATTTGACGGGATTTCGAGGGTACGGTGATTTATCGTATCCTTTAATTCGTGCCACGTTTTCTTCCATTTTGGTTGCACATGTGCTAAAATAGCGTCGTTGGGCCCTTGGGCCGAGTTTTTTTTTAGCTCACAATACATAAGAATATACTAACTAAACTCAAAGCTACAATGAAAAAATCACAAAAGACAAAAAACGAGTACGTTGTTACTCCTTTTGGTTCACGACCGCAGAAGAACAATAAAAAATTTCCCGATATCATGAGGGCGATAATAATTGGTTCCAGTAACTGTGGTAAAACAACATTGCTTATGAATTTCATATACAAGAATTGGATCGATTATACTTATTTATACATATTTAGCAAATCACTCAACCAACCTCTTTATCAGGAATTGCTCGATCGCTATCGTTCTGTAGAAAATGAAGTAGGTCAGGAAATTTGTTTTTCGTTCGCTAATTGCGAAGATATAATTTCAGTCGACGAATGTCATCCTGATTCATTAGTGGTTTTTGATGATTGTCTTCTCGAGAAACAAATAGAAATTAAAAATTATTTCACAAGGGGGCGTCATAAAGATATATCCTGTATTTATTTGGCTCAGTGCTACAACTTGGTTGACAGGCAGGTGATACGCAATAATGTCAATATTGTGTTTATATTTCTTCAGAACAAATATTATTTGAAAAACATATATAACGACTTCGTTGTTGGTGACATGACAATGACCGAATTTTCTAAGCTTTGTGCGCAGTGTTGGGAGAATGACCACGGATTTATAACAATTGATTTAACCAAGAACAAGAAGTGTGGGAAATACCAATGTCAGTTGAATGAAATAATATTACCGCGATAAATGAATGTTCCTCCAACGACCCCTGAACAACCCTCGAACGTCAAAAGAACGCTAAATCACGTTATTTTAACGATAAATGAACGTTCCTCCAACGACCCCTGAACGACCCTCGAACGTCAAAAGAACGCTAAATCACGTTATTTTAACGATAAATGAACGTTCCTCCAACGACCCCTGAACGACCCTCGAACGTCAAAAGAACGCTAAATCACGTTATTTTAACGATAAATGAACGTTCCTAGAACGACCCCTGAACGACCCTCGAACGTCAAAAGAACGCTAAATCACGTTATTTTAACGATAAATGAACGTTCCCAGGACAATAGATCCACTCGTAGAAAAATTCGAGGTTGTATGGAATTCACTTTTATGGGTGTATGTAGTCGGATATAATATCCTAACGTAATCGAATGGTAAACTCATGTGCAATTTCTCTTTCAATGTACCTAGTAATTCAATCAATAGTATAGAACAATAATAAGAGAGAAAGATCAAGATGGATAAACAAAAATTGATTACCAACGCTAAGGAGGCCGAGAAATTGGATATCCTTAAAAAAGAATTAATTGCTAAGTTTAAACGCGCACAGAAGAAACATCAAGATCTCAACATTTACAGAAAAGAGGAATATAAACCTATAACAAGTGCTATAGAGAATCTCATAGAAAAGGAGGCAGCTAATGATTATAAACCTATTACAAACGCTATTGAGAATCTAGAAAAAAAATTTGAAACTCAGCTTGTACCTTTCCAAAGATCAATAGCTCATTTTAAAAATCAATATGGTGATATTGATCAAGTGGATGACGAGGAAAGTAGTGTAGAAGAATCTAACGAAACTATAAAATTTCCTCCGGATACTCATCACAGTACACCTGTAAAAATGATATCAAATAAACCAAATATTGAGGTTGAACCAAATCCTGCAGCTGAGGCTTTAGAAAAATACCCTCAGGTCGATGAGAGTAAAATATACGATACACCCAGTGATAGAGCATCTAAACAAATGGAGTTGGGGAAAATCGCTACAAAGTTTCTACCAAGAGCCAGTGATAAATCATTTGGTCTTTATTATAATGATCAAATAGCATCGTACATGATTGGAAATACACCTGTTGTGTTCGATAATAATGATATTATAGTAGGGACCAAAAGGTATACGGGCACTTCAGGTCTTTGGCGTTTGTTAACTTATGAGAAGGCTCCATTCGAACAGCACTACACACCGCAGGATTTAGAAATTTACGAAAAAATACTTATAGATACAGAATCTATGTTCCATGGAAATAACCAAATATCCAAAAAACCAAAGTCTAGCAAAGCTGATAAATGGACATGTCTAGTTAAGCATATATGGAAAAAATACAATGATGAGAACAAAACTGAACATGTTGGATCAGGGGTGTTAAAGTTTAATGAAAATCCTATTGAATATAAATATATCGATAATTTGAACGAGCTGATTGTTCGACTTCATTACATATACAGCCAGGAAAAGGCTGGGAACAATAACTTTCATAATGAGAAAGTAGCCATCCTCAATTTCTTCAATGATCGTCTCGAAGAGATTATAGACTCTCCGAAAGGTATAGAATATTTAATCCGTTTCGTTTCAGCAGTACCAACGAAATTTCTAAAAGGAGCTCAGGTAGGATCGGGTTTGTTCAATTCAATACTGAAAAAAATTCCTTTCGAGATCCATGCTCCAGGATATAATTTTCTGGGGCCGGGGACTAATTTGGACTCTCGTTTACAGAAGGGACAAGTGGGTGTGAATAAACTCGATGAAGCCGCGAAAGAGCATGATATTTTCTATAGAGATAACCCTAAAACCGAGGACAGACACCTTGCTGACAAAGTTTTGGAGGATAAGGCATGGAGCCGATTAAGATCAAAAGATGCTGATTTGAATGAGAGAGTTTGGGCATTAGCGACAGGTACTGCAATGAATCTAAAACAAACATTTGGGATGGGGATTGAACCACAACTTAAATTTTAATAATCATATAATAAGAAGACGTTTCGAATACCTATTGAAACAGCAACATGAATAGCTCAATGAATTGTTCATTGACTTCTGGTCAACGAGCCAAGATCCGAGCGGCATACAAACAAGGAAACGGGGTTATCATACAGTTGAGTAAAGAACAATTGTTACAAAACAATGGTAAAGACAGAATTAGTCTCACACATAAGCAACATAACGAAATTTCTAACTCTCGAGTAAAAGGGAAAGGGTGTCGCTTGGTATTATCAAATAGACAGTTACAAGAAAATTATAAGGGAGGGTATTTACCACTCATTTTTGCAGGATTGGGAGCTCTTAGTGGGTTGTTGGGAGGAGGTGCTGCAGTTGCTAATTCTGTGATTGATTATAAAGATAGGCAGAAACGCTTGGAAGAAACGATCAGACATAATAAAGCTTTGGAAAACAAGAAAACAGGTGGGAATGTTAAACACCGTCCTCAATCAAAATCAAAAAATTTAAAAACGAAAAAGCGAACAAAAAAAAGTTTGAAGCGTTGAGTAACTTCAACATCAACTATTATGCTTCATCGAGTAAGCTAGGGATAAATAATTTTAGAGGAGTGTTCATGCGAGATACATTACCAAAAACTCCTAACATAATCGAGTGCGGAATAATAAATCTTGGTGACTCAAAAACGAGAGGGTCGCATTGGACTTGTTTTTACAAAGACAAAATGGATAAGTTTTATTTTGATTCGTATGGTGATGCTAACCCTCCGAAAGAATTAGTTTCGTATCTTGGTGGAAGTCGTTTATTCTACAATGAAGACCGGATACAAAATTACCACGACCCGCCTATATGTGGGCACTTGTGTCTGGTAGTTTTGTTCTTGTTGGCAAATGAACGAATTCCATTCAACTCTATATTACAAAAACTGAAAAAAGACAAATATTTTTGGGATAGTTGGTTTTAATAGAATTTTTACCCACCTCTGCTTTGCTTTTCAATTTTTTTTTTTTTTTTTTTTTTTTTTTACTTATAATAAGAGGGAAAACAGCTGAGAGAAAATCTTTGGTAAACGAAACAATGAGGAACGTATTCTCAAAATATATGAAGGATATTACTCGTTCCGAGTACAAACACTATTACCCGAACAGTACTCAAAATTTCAATTCACCAAACAAAAGGACAGAATTTAACATCGATTACGGAGATGGATTTTCCATGTCAAAGTACCAATATTTCATCTCTGGTACGTTGAAGAAGGCTGATGGCACTGATTATTCTGCCGATACAAAGGTGAAGTTGGTTGATAACTTTGTTCCATATTTGTTTTCTAGAATCGAGGTGAAAAAGCACAATTACTTGATTGATGAAGTTGAATACCCTGGTGTTACTAGCACAGTTAAGAGTACTGTTTCATACAGTAACTCAGAAATTAAAGCTCTTTCAAATAACGGTTCTACATCACTATGTAGTGCGGAGAAAAATACGTTCTACGTATGTGGGAATCTGTCACATTTAGGTCTAGGGTTTTTTGAAGATATTAAAATACCAATTTACAAAGGAGGATTCGTAATTTCCTTTATCAGAGATACAGATGCTAATGTTATTTACCGATGGAAAGTGAGGAAACAAGATGGTACTGTAACTGACCTACCCGCAGAAGGAAAAGTAATCATAAATGAGTTTTTGATACGAGTACCACTAATTGAATTTGATCCCCTATGCAAAATCAGGTTGGTGAAGGAATTAGCTGATCTAAAAAATATACCGTTCCATTTCAGGAATTGGCAGTGTATCCAAAAACCGAGTATCAACGGAAATACTTTTACATTTGATGTAACTAACATTTTTAGAAACATTCAAAATCCTACATTCGTGATGGTAGCTTTCCAATCTGAAACGGGTCCTCAGTTGCAGGATTCTTCGGTTTTCGGCTCTATGAACGTAAAAAATATACGGGTAAAGATAAACGAAAACGTTTATCCTGAAGAAATGGAGAACTTTAATATAACGGATGGTAACTACGCTCTTGCTTATGAAATGTATAAAGATTTTAAAAATGTTTATCAAAATAATAATGATATGCTTTACGATTGTGTCAACTTTATAAATAAAAAATGTGTTTACGTTATTGACACAAGTAAACATACGGATAACATTTCAAACTCAAAATCAAATATTATAATTACGGTGGATTTTTCAGCCAATCCTCCTGAAGGAACAAATGTTTACGTGGTATTAGTATCTCACATAAACTTGAATTACGATATTTTGAATAACGTTGTAAGACCAAATACGTAGATCTTACCTAAAAATAAAAATTAAAAAAAAAAAAAATTAAAAACTTATAAATAGGTAAATAAATAAAAATTAATAAATAAAATAATCAATTTCAGGAATGGGAACTGTAGACTACTTAAGTTGGCCTCCGAACCGCCCCTTAATAGCCAACCCTTAAACCTCACTTTAAATAAAATACAATTTCCCGTTCCTGTTTTTTTTTTTTTTTTTTTTTTTTTTTTTTTTTTTTCCTCACTTTTTTAAAAAGTGACGCCTATAATAAGAGTGAAGTAAGCTCTATTATAGGGTTCTTCTATTCGGGGATCTTATAATGTCCCCATGGTAAAGTATTTATTTTATTTTCCTCAACAAACCGTTTGTCGTCGTTAGAATTAAGAGCTTTTTTGTTCATTGTTATAGAGTACAATGTATGTTTATAACTCCTGATCAAATTTTGCGTACGATACTGATCCTTCCCCTCAAAGAGGCATGATTTCAGATCATCCATGTTCATGGTTTGTTTAACAATATTTTTTTTAATCCCTTTACATTTTACGTGATTTGCAAGCCCATCCTCTTTTCTGACATATGAATAACTATATAATTTGGATCTCAGCCCACAGAATTCTACCAGGGGGGCACCATTAAGTTCATCCTTAAATTTTCCAATCACCTTTTTATTATTTTTACTATAACACGGGTGACTATCTTTCAGTTCGCTCGTATCGAATTCATCAATATTTTCTTTTATGATTTGATAAGGGTCAATCGAAGTTTCAATAAAGTAGCTATCTGTATCGATGTAACACAGATTGAGATTAGGATCGTATTCAAGGAGTTTGTTGTAGAAGAAATCATACATTAAATGTTTGGACAAATCCAAGACTGAAAATCCTAGGTATAAGGGTTGATTAAATTTTATCGTGTTACGAGTCATATGACAAGCGACAAAATCTTCATCAAAAATTGTGAATCTAGAAAACGTAGGTTTTTTCGCTAATTTTTTTGCTCTTTTTTCATCACAGAGTCTAATATCTTGACGCTTCCGTAAATTCATCATCGTCCGTCCAAATACAGAATTATTCATGAGCTTATAGAAATCTTTTTCAAAGTCGTTTGAACTAGCTGCGCGTTTGTTGGTATTGAAGTCTATGTATGTTTTCATAAAGGGTTTCTGATTGAATTTGATGACGCGATGAATAGCGGTAATTTCCAAACCTAAGCTAATGTACAATTTCAAATTTTCTATATGTACAACATATCGGTCTTTGTTATAGAGAGTAGTACATAGCTTTTGATTGTGGTGTTCTGGAGCTAATGGGAGATATTTATGATGATCGTGAAGTGATTTTGGATAATGCAAATCAACCTCAAAAATCATTCCCTCTGGGTCATTTTCGTCATATTTTTTTATTATATTTTTCCAAGATTCCATATCATGGTTAGTTGAGGGAACCCATTCAAATTTCTCGTATGGGAGTGAACGAGACAAGGCCCATCCATACAGGTTATTTGCGTCAAAATAACTAAGATAATTAATCGGTTTACTAGCATCGTAATCGTTGAGGTAAGGATTGTTGGCTTTAACGTGCCGTTTCGTGCATTGGGAAATACCACCTCTTATGCCACTTTCAATCATCAAATACATATCATAGTCTGTAATCAGATCCATTTTTATTTTTGTTAATTTTAACATAGCATCCCAAGCCAACGAAGGAGCTGTAATGTAATGAGCTGGGTCAAGTTGGTAATTGTTTAAGCAAACGTTTCGAAAATTCTCGAAAACATCCGCTAGAATCAATACATCTTGAATGTTATATAAATCCGAATAATACCCCAGAGTTTTAAATTTTAACTTATTCCATACGCATAGATAGTGATTGTATTCTTCGAGGCTTATTTTTTTATTGTTGAGGGAATCGTGAAAGTCATTTTGAGACAGCTTTTGGTTATGGTCTAGTTTCTCAATCGTATCCATGAATTCATAAGGGAATATTCCTTTTCCTCGCATCATGGTAAAAAGCTCATTTTCATCATTTTCCTTTCTAAGAAAATATTTCCCACTAGCAGATTTATTCCTGATGAAGCTATTGAGATGTGTGAATTCTTCCGGTTTCAAGTTTTGCGCTAATTTTTCAAGTGAACTCGCCATGAACCTAAATGTGTCTACAAAGCACAGCTTCAAATACCCCTTTTTCAACCTAATCATGTTTTTTGAGAAGGTTATATATTTTTCTTCCGAATTAGCTAATACAGAGGTTCTATTTTTCGTATCACCATATTTGAATAATTCTTTTATGAACAGATGAGAATCATACCCTGATAAGTTATGACACAGCACTGGGATGTTTGTAACTAATTGTCTCCCAAGATTACATTTCGAATGACTACAGCCTAAATAGCGAGAGGTAAGATGGCAATGGTCTCTGTGTTTATCTGATTCCGGTTCAATTGTTTTTTCACAAATGTGACATGTATTCGATAGCTGGAAAGCTCGTTCCTCTTCGTCGGTCAATCGCATCGGTAAAGGATTCTCATATTTTTTCGCGATATATTTCAAGATTCCATGAAGTTTTTCGATGAGCTTGCGAGGAATATTTTCAAGTTCCTCCTGATTTTTTGCTCGGTAACAACAAGGTTTGTACATTTTCCCATCCACCCTAGATACTAAATATGTTGTAAATCCATAAGGAATATGTTTTTTCGTTTTTATAGTATACGAATTGTCATCATAATTTTTTTCGTCAGCCAATTTTTGGTCAGACAGCAAACATTCAAAATCAATATAAATTACAAATGGATGTTCGAATTTATTGTGGAAGTTTTTAAATTCCAAAATGCTTCCTTCAGGAGGCATCATAGGTTTAAGAGGCTGATGGTGGCCACAATATTTTAAATGTTCTGCAAGTTTATCTTCCTTTATAAAAGATGAAAAGCATCTCCGACAAAAGAATAATTTTTCTTTGTGTTTGGTGATTTGGGAACGAACCAAGTAAGATAAATTCTTTATATATACATAATGGTTATTTTTTTCATTTGTTAAGTATAACAGATCAATTTGTTTTTCAGCACAATAATGATTAGATATCAATAGGGGTCTAATTTCGTTCCCAGAGATCTCATAAACGTTGATAGCCATACTGGGATAACCAGCATATCCATTTTGGCTCTTTTTCTCAAATTTAGGGATGTCATTAAAAGTTATGGGGTATTCAAATCCTTTGAAAATCTCATCATTCACTCGGTGTACATAATGACTTACATTTTGAGGATTTTTCCTTTGGATGATATCTACAGCACAACATATTGAATAAATGAAACATAGATTATCTGAAGTATTTTTAACGTTTATGCATGCTTTTTTATTTTTGACCCACTCTGGTAACTCTATATAACTCGAACCGCTCAGAGGATTGAAATTGCTCAAACTCAGGATTAATCTCTTAGGTCGATATAACGACCAACCTGATCCAGAGGCGGGTTGGTTCTGTGTTTCCCTTTTTTGTAAATCATCAAATTTTTCGTCTAGGACATTATTCAAATCAATATTTGTTGTAATAACGTCCGATTTTGTATGAAAGTACATGTCTGTGAATTGGGTTTCCCCGTCGATTTTTTCACGCGAATATGTCACTTCCAGGCTTAACTGCAACTTGATTGAAGGATTCAAAATCCAATATTCCAACAATTTGTCTATCATCGCATTTTTTAATGACGCCAAGAATGTAGGTATGTCAATAGGACCTTTAAGATACGTCCATATAATCTTTTTGAACTGCGAGTTGATTGTCACTATCTCTTCTGTGGAGAACGACTCATTCAAATTTCCTTGATTTATTTTGGTGTTGTTAATGTGTTTTACAGTTTTAAGATGACGAGCCCAGTTCGATTTCGTTACCAGAATATTACATACAGAACAATGTTTTTTACCTTGTATATGAGGTGGGGAAGTTTTTGGAACCGTGGAGTTCTGAGATTCTAAATGTTTTCCAGTTTTAAGATGACGAGCCCAATTTGATTTTGCTATCATAATATTACAAGTAGAACAATGTTTTTTAGAACTTACATTCATTAAAGAGGCACCACTAGTGCGAGAACTAGAGGCTAAGTTTTCGGAGGGTGGTTCGACCCTATATTGACCGGTAATAGAGTCTTTAACTAGTTTGATTATGATTCTCTCCCGATCTGTGGGGATTTCTTTTGGAGGAGAGTGAGGCGCCTTTTTAGAAATGAGTGAATTTTCACCTAACGATTTAACTATTCTATCAGGATCAGCGTGAATCTTCCTTACAGGGGGTGAGGGGAACAGAGAGGATTCGACGATATTTTGAGGAGTATCACAAATAGGGCTCAACATGAGGGGAACATGATAATATTGCTCTAAATTTTCCACAGACACAGCAGATGTTGAGGGGAACAGAGAGGATTCGTCGATATTTTGAGGAGTTTCACAAATAGGGCTCAACATGAGGGGAACATGATAATATTTCTCTAAATTTTCCACACACACAGCAGATGTTGAGGCGCGTCTAGGAGGAGGCTCCATTTTGGCAGGTCTTGTTGGTTTCCTAGAAAGAAACTCTGTTAAACTATCTTTAATGTCAGGCAGTGTCATATATTTTTTAAAATCAATGCTTTTTTCTCTGCATTTTACCCACGTATCTCCACTGTTTTTTCTAGCAACAGAAATTGGAAAAGATTCATTTTTTGGATCATAAAATCCTTTGCTAAACTTATTTTCATTTTTGATGATATTATTTTTATGGGTTGTGGATTTTAAATGTCGAGCAAATTGACTTTTCGATCGGTGAACTGAGCAAATATCGCAATATTTATAAGTTGCGTCCTGAAAAGGGCGTTTGTCGGAGGAAAGTTTGTCTCCAGAGAAAGGCATTTTAAAAATTATTTTTTCCTTTTTAATCTCGATGATCGATCGTAAGAACAGGTGTCGGCACTCGTGATAGTACGCTCTTATTTATATAGTTCAAAATCGACGGTGTACGAGAATACTACAGCAGTTTGAAGTCGCAATAGGTAGCTCTCCTTTACCTAGCTCAAACTCGACGGTGTATGAGAATACTACAGCAGTTTGAAGTCGCAATAGGTAGCTCTCCTTTACCTAGCTCAAACTCGACGGTGTACGAAATTACTACAGCAGTCTAGCGATAGTACAACCTTCTTTATATAGCTTCGACGGTGTACTGAGGAAAATCATGTAACTGAGGTCTATTTATAACCTCGGTTGCTAATGTGAAGTCACAAACAGCCAATCAGCGTCAAGCAATCATCCCAATTGTACTACATAGATCAGGTGAGGTCTAAACAACCAACCAGCGTCTAGCAATCATAGGTGACGTCATGAATAGCCAATCAACGTCCAATGTTTATATTGTGAGGGTGAAGGGGAGGGGATATGTTGCAAAATATTCATAATCCTAGCTTAAAAAAAAAACTATGTCTTACCTTTTGGTATATGCTTAACTCCATATCTGATGAACCATTTTACACTAAAACTGTTCACTGGAAACTGATCACTCCGTGTACGCCCAAATTCTAGTTTGCGAGACTGTGCACTTCTAAGTTTAGAATAAATTTGAAATAAAAATGGATCTGGTAACATACTATGATATTATTGTGTAATTATGTTCTTGAAAATGGCTAAAAATGACACCAGGACACCTCGGTTAATAACACTTGGACGGCCACGGACGGGTTCTCAAGTCAGACTGAATCTTGTGAAGGACCGATCTTACCTCCGGGAACTATTTGCTGACGTTAGCGTCTGCAGAGAACGGATGTTGCTAAGCTGATATGACTCAACTCCACTGATTCCCCTCGAGAACATTAATTTTACTCTCGGTCGAGCCGTTCTGGAGGGAAAAAATCGAGCTCAACCCACAGCTAGTATCCACGCAACATTTCAAAAGTGTTTAAAACAAATTCACTTTTTTTTAATTTCACGTTGGTAGAATTTTGTTTCCAGCTCGAAACTATAAAAACCTACACACAGCTGAGCTGACATGACCAGTCATTGAGAGCTACGCACTTCACATTGACCTAGAACCGTCATGAGGCGGTTGTGTAGTACGTTTGGACAATGTAGTACATCTGTAGGTTCTATGTAGTACTTCGGGCTAGGTCCCCCAAAAAGTATACTACTCCTACCTAACCAACTTCAACAGCAGAACTACTTCAAGCATCTTCTTAAAAATAATTCCAACATGATATGATGTTGCTTTTGAAATATGAGCAGTAGATATATTCCTAACATACTTCATTTTACGAATTTGTTACACCAGAGTTAGTTGTTATACCAGTATCGGTACTGATACCTCCATGCAGGCCAAAAGGCATGGAGGAAGGATGGAGGTAGAACACGAAGAAGACAAAGACAAGATAAGGTATCACTCCTTGGTGGGTGACGTCACTGAGATATTCACTGAAATTGGTAAAATCAATGACCGAGTCCTACCAACTGCGCCAATATTTAGTGGGCTATGCTGGAAGAAGCCAACAGCCTGGACCAAAACTTCAGGGTTGGGAATAGGGTTCACAACAGACCAACTACAAGTTTCACTGGTGAGATCTATATATTCTACCTTCTGCCGTTGGAATACGAATGCCCCAGTCGCACTACGATTTCCCGCCATCAGACATTCCCCTCCTCCAACCATATTTTATTGACCCACTTAAATTCTCCAAAATCATCATTATTCAAAGGGAGTCCGGCGAATGTCAATGAATCACCATCAGTGACGTCACCCACCAAGGAGTGATACCTTATCTTGTCTTTGTCTTCTTCTTGTTCTACCTCCTTCCTTCCTCCACGCCTAGCGGCCTGCATGGAGGTGGCTACATGGAGGTAACAGTACCTATTGATTCAAAAATACGGATGCCACAAGCACTATTATTATATTATAATAATTATTACATACCAGTTTCAGTTCCCGTTAGGACATAGCTGCAAGTTCCCATAGTCCCTCCTATCAGAACGGGCTGGCCAGTCAGTTGATAGTCAACTGGAATGAGCGGATGATGTGGGGGAAAGGCCCTGGTAGAACCCTAAAACAGTATTATGTTTATATTTTATTGCCGAATTAAACATTAATAAAAATTGTAAAAACTATAATAAAATTAAAAAATATTTCAAATGATTAGACAAATGTATATTATTTCAGTAAAATCCTTCTGCTCAGATCACTGATGAAAGGAACATGATGATGGTAAAGCGTTCAAACAAACTTAGTGAAACTGCACCAACGTTGGAATAAAAGGCCACCAACATCATATTTTTACCCAAACCGTTTTCGAGTTATTATTTTTTAATATTGTTATATATTATTCATTTGATTTAATTATTTTTATTCCTTTTTTAGGAAACCTGTGCTTTTCCTATACAACCTAAACTTATTTTTACTTTAGACCAGCGTTAAATTTCCAAATAGCAGTGCACCTACTTTGATTCTTGAAAAGTACACTCTACATACGATCACAGCCTTTGCACACTACACCAACATGGTGGATGCTCATTTTTCAACGGCTACCACTACAGCCATCAGGGGCCCATTTCATGAAACAACAAGTTACAAGTGTACAAGTTAACAAGTACAGGTACTTGTAATGCACATTAAACTACAGCAAGTGTTTCACCAAAACAGCGAGTACAAGTATGGGAAAGTTACACTTGTAGACGCTAAGTTTACAAGTGTAGCAATAAAGAAAAATGTCGTGAAGGAATTAACCAAATGAACGTCAAGCGGGATGCCGAAATTGAAGTTTTGTCAGCAAATCATAATGTAAAAACGGTTCTAAGTACACGATATGATGTTTGTCGTACATGACAAGGTGTAATGATTGGAAGACAGACAAATTATAAACAGAAAAGTGGAAAAAGGGTGAGTTTGATTTCAACTTATTCTGATGGCTGGCATAATCGGATTTTCCCCCTTCATTCAGCGGAAATTAGTAATCAATTCATCAAGCCTTAATGCTGATGGGTAAGGAATGTCATGTGTAACTTCAAAATTATCTTCACTTAGTTTTTCAATGATGGGGTCAATACCCAATCAGGAAAAATCGCACAGGGTCACGCAGCATTTGAATCATTCAAGGGTCTTGGGAGACATCCTAAATCTCTCGTTAAACTCGAAAATAACCACGAAATAAGCGTTTATTCGAGACTGAAAAAATCGTTGGCATCTTCTACGCTGAATGCTTCTTTCTTGACTGTAATCTTTAGTAGATGATTCCCACATATTAAACACCGAAAAATTGTCAACTCAAAATGCTGGAAAATAACAAGTTTACAGGTAAATGGACGTAGATTAAAAATCGGCCATTTTTACAACTGTGAAACAATGACTTGTACAAAATGATGGGGAAACACTTGTAACTTGTCCAAATTCGCCTGTACACTTGTTAATTTCCACTGTGCGTTACAAGTCTACACTTGTACCTTTATGAAACGCTTGCACACTCATTTTTTACAACTTGTACATAAAATCGGCTTGTAACTTGTCTTATTTCCAGGTTTTGCGATGTTCATTGGCCTCCACGGTCCCCAGATTTATCCATATGCGGTTTTTCTTATGGGGACACCTCAAGGCTTAGAGTATACGAGAACAAGCCCCGAACTCTGGACGAATTGAAGGACGCAATTCGCATGGAAGTCGCCCAAGTTGAGAGAGTATGTTGGAGATAACGCCCAAGAACGCCTCCAGCACTGCATCAACAATTTCGGCCACCACATGCCTGATGTGATTTTTCACACTTGACTGTCTCAAATGCTATTTATTCGCGAACCTGATTGCATCAATAAATTTGTTTTTGAGTAAAAATTAACTATTTAATGATTTTTTTAAAACCATCCGTCCTCTCTGCCGCACCTTGTATATATATATATATATATATATATATATATATATATATATATATATATATATATATAATAAACTTAATTTGATATGAATTTCACAGATAAAAAGAAAAAAGAATGATTTGATATTTCGAAAATAATCTTTGTCAAAAATAGAAGAGTGATTAGTTTTTCTGAATAATTGGACGAGTAGTGTCTTGGAAGCCTGCAACCATGTAACCATCCATATATTATGGCTTCGCAACTTCTAATGTAGACTCAATCGTTGAGGTTGAGGCCGGGAGGTCGCATTGATCCCAATCACATGTTGCTTTATGAAATAGGCCCCAGATCAGAGCTCTCAACTAGGGACTCAGGACGTGGCGTGGGGGTAAAAGTAAGCCCTCTGGACAACAAACTTATCTCCACTTTGTTTAGACGGCGAGAGGATAAATTACAAATGTTGTCGTCAGTAGGCTTTGGGGTCGGCGCTGATGATTGATGGTCCAAACTTCTACTATCTTGATTGGCAGATTGTTCACTTTGTGGCTGTCGAACTTGTTCAAATTGTGGCTGTCGAACTTGTTCACTTTGTGGCTGTCGAACTTGTTCACTTTGTGGCTGTCGAACTTGTTTCAGTTGAATTGGTAACCCTCTACGTTGGACATATAAGGCTGAGAGCTTTTTCAAGTGCGTCGTACGAAAGCTAATCAACAAATTATTTGCGCTGTCAATTATGGCATTGGCCTGGTTTGGCTAGGGTTGTACTTACTGAATTAACAACATTCAAAAGAGGTATTAATTGTTCATGAGCATCGGCGTGAAAAATTCTTATATATATATATATATATATATATATATATATATATATATATATATATATATATATATATATATATATATATATATATATATATATATAATTCTTATATATATATATATAAGAGAATAGCATACCTAGCATCTAGGGACTATGTTCAGTTGAAATCAATGTGGAAAGATTGCAGCCACCACAGTGGCCTAGTATGCAAGAGCACACTACATAGGCAATGGACACATCAGCACAAACATAGGCTATTTTGAAAAAATAATGTTTCTGAAAATCTTTGAAATTTACTACTCGACTAAAATAAGTTGACGTAAAGTAAATAAATTCAAGGTTTAAAGGAAAAACTCATTAAATTCCCAATCTCGAGAATGGATTGGGATAAAGATAGGTCACAAACACATTGCCATCTATAGCTTCGTTCTCAGTGCGCGTCCTGACAGTTCTCGAACTCATCAGAACTGGGACGGGAAATCCTGGGGCGTTCTGGAACTTGTGGAACCGCGTTCTGCACTGCGAACGATTTCAGAACTTGGAAGAGGAATAACCAGAGTTGTTGTTGGTACCTCACTCAACTCGTGTTACCTTCTGGTGCTCCTTTTCAGAATATTTTTAGTTCCCGAGAATATACTATTTATTATGCCCGTGAATATTACTATTACCCCACGGCAATAAAAAATAAAATAAAATAAAACAAATTAAAAGAAAATTCCACGATGACTGAGGAGTATACTCGAAAAAATTTGAGTTTTGTGGATGTAGACGAGATCCAACTATAACTTCAATCTCGTCCTCATCATTTACAAACCAAACACCATCATCGGAACTATCGCTTTCGAACTTGACGAGCTAGTTGACATTTCGATCATAGAATAGGTACTTATACCAACATATAGACATTAAAGTATGATTATGTATGATTTCGATGAAGAAGAAGTAAGTTGTTTACTCCACGAGATCCGAAAAATTGTGAAATGCGCATGCGTCAACTACGTCCTAGCGTTCAAGTTCTGACAGTTCCAAAAAAAAAAAGGGACTATCAGAATCGTTTGGAACTGGGTTCGCAAAACACTGCAAACGCTGAACTCGGCGTTCTGGAACTGGGCGTTCTGGCACTGCGAATGACAAAACTCGACTGTGCTTGCCCAGAACCGTTCCGAACTCGCAGAACTTAGCTTATGAGTCTTAAAAACGAAAACCAACAAATTTGCAGGTGGAGAGCATCAATGAATGGTACCCACGTATATTTTATATTTTTAAATAGAGTCCATTCTACAAATTTGACACCATCCGAGCTCTCCCAGAATGCATAGTTTTTTAATGGTTTTTCAGTATCCTGCACTGGTTACGTCACATTGGGCAAGGGGGGGAGGGTCTCGCCCGGACGAGAGGAGTGCTTCAGACGTCATCCACCAGAGCACAAAACTTTGAAAAATCATACAAAGAAAACTACTAATTGTAGGAGTGTGGTTTATATTAAACTTATTAGGAAGGAATCTATTGTTCCTGCTTCTAATTAATGGCGTTGCCTCCTCACTATCATCCCAGAAAATAAAAATTTTCACTTTCACTGATGATCTCAAGGTGTTTTCCCCTGTAGCATTCTCTTCTGATTGCCACTTGCTCCAGCATTGCCTTGACTGTATCTTGGATTGGTGTTCGCTCAGTCATCTCGAGTTAAATCCTGCCAAATGCACCGTGCCAACTTACGTACACAACATCCTATAATTTCCTCATACTTTATAAACGGAATAGATTTGAAGCGTTTGGAGTGCACTCTTGACCTTGGCGTGCTCCTAGACTCTAAGCTTTCCTTCAATGACCACGTGAATGCTATAGCATCAATAGCTATGAAGTCTTTGGGATTTCTCAAAAGGTGCGCGCATGATTTTGAATCACCTGAGGCAATCTTTACGCTTTATAAATTCTAGTTCACCCTATAATGGAGTATGCGAGTCCCATATGGTCTCCGTTTTATGAGGAATACAAAGATCGTTTGGAGCGTGTGCAGCGCAAGTTTTTCAGGTTCCTCTGCAGCTGGGAGTTCCAGCTGGCCAAGATCAGTTTACCACTCTAGCTGCAAGGTACAATCTACCTGAGTTGAGGGACCGGCGTGTCATGGCGGATGTCCTATTTTTCCATAAACTTCGTAATGGTGGGATTCAGTGCCCATCCCTTTCAAGAGTGAATATCCACGTTCCTAGCTACACCACCCGTTCCAAGTCATTGTTTCATGTACCATTTCCTGCCTACAATTACCACCTGCCAAGCCCTATGCATCGGATGCCTCGTGAAACTAATGCCCTCGTCCAGACTGTGGATTTGGACTTTTTCTTCAATGGTCTTCCGCATCTCAAGAGGAGCCGAGCTCTTACCTCCATTCGCAGTGACGTGTGTTTTGTGTCAGTTGATGCATACAAATTATGCATTTATTTCTATTTTTCGCATTCTGTACTTTTTCATTTCATTCCAAGTTTGAAGTTTTTTTTTTTTTTTTTTTTTTTTTTGTTCCTTACATAATTTGTACTCTACTCCCTATGTGATTGGCGAAAGCCGTGCTTATTAACAATAAATCAATAAATAAATAATATAATCTTCTTCTACTTGAAACAGTTTAGGTGTCTTTTTCGCATTTATGGGTAACGCACATAGTTTTTCTCCCTTGGTCGGTTGCAGAGCTTCATTATTGAAAATAATAAACAAAAGCACAGACGAAGGTACTATGGACCAATTACCTTCCTGTGGACTAGGAGAGTCTTTAGTTTGCCATCAACAACATGTTCTTCGATTTTGGCAATGTTGTGAGAAACATCGTAAATAACATGCATATCCAAATCGTCTGGTGCCATGTTGAACTGTTTAGCAAACGCCTGAAAATGAAAGGTGAGTGTGTATTTTTTAAGAATACCAAATCCAACATCATCCAACACTTCTTTTTCATAACGACAGTCTGATAAATGAACATACTCATGAAATGATTGGGGACTCCCTACTGTACCTCCTGTATTCGTTAACTTAGTATTTCAGAAGCGTATTTAAAGAATTAGCTGGGGGAAAAGAGAAAAAAATAATTCTTCAGTCGATGACACAAACCTGACGGCTGAGGAAAGTCATTGAGCTTCGATTCACCCACGCGAAATTAGCTGCAGCAGCCATTCCTTTCAAGTAGTCCTGACCTTCAGGAGATTTTATTCTGGCGCAAGCCAGCTGTCGATCGTTGGTGTCGATTTGATCTCTCTTCATTGCCTTCTCCATAGCTACCAACGCATCTACAATGATAAATAATTAGCAATATTAATCGACTAACAGACAGTGGTATAGAACCGATTCCTATGGAACTTAGATATGAGGTGTAATCTGCTACCCATTTCAGTAACTGTCGGTTGAACGATAAAACACTTGGTAAATAATTGAAGTTTATTTCATCAAACAGAAAAATTGCAAACAAAGCAATACCAATAACAAGGTAGGTAATGCAACATGTAAGGGATCGATTTTAAATATGATTTACTTATGAATTTAGAGTTTCTTGTAACGGTCCATTCCTGGGAGAGCTGATTGTTTAGCTTTTTGGTCAAACTGGTTGTCGGTTGTTATTAAACATAGTGGGGCGCACCCCTAATGAGGTGGAGGGGGACTAGTTTCTGGGGGTCCTCCGAGTTGTGGACAGTGAGAGAGATGGAGAATGGACAGTCTTTTGAATTAAGTGTCAAGTGGACGACAACCATGGACCACCGGGCGACAATCAACTGCCACCTGGGGCCTATTTCATAAAACAACAAGTTACAAGTGTACAAGTTAACAAGTACAGGTACTTGTAATGCATCCAAAACTAGAACAAGTGTTTCACCAAACCAAAGAGTACAAGTGTAGAAAAGTTACATTTGTAGAAGCTAAGTTCACATGTGTAGCAGAAAAGAAAAACAGCGTGTGGTGACAAACGAAATGAACAACGTCAAGTGGGATGCCAAATTGAAGTTTAGTCAGCGAATCATAATATAAAAACGGTGTTAAGTATACGATAGGATGTTCATCGTACATGACAAGGTAATTATAATGATTAACTATAAATTGGAGAAAAAATTGTATTTGATTTCAACTTATTCTGATGGCTGGCATAATTGGATTTTTCTCCTTGATTCTGTGGAAATGATTAATCAGTTCATCAAGTCTTAATGCAGCTGGGTTAGAAATGTCATCTGTAACTTCGAGATGATCGTCACACTTCACTTTGTTCTTCAATGATGAGGAGACCCTCAATACCCGATCAGGAAAAATTGCACAGGGTCACGTACCATTTGAATCTTTCAAGGGTCTCGGCAGACACTCTAAATCTCTCGTTAAACTCAAAAATACCCACGAAATGAGCGTTTATTCGTGGCCGAAAAAATCGTTGGCGTCTTCTACGCTATATGCTTCTTTCTTGTCTGTATTCTTTAGCAGAAGATGATTCCTACATATTAAACACCGAAAAATTGTCAACTCACAATGCTGGAAAATAACAAGTTTACTGGTGAACGGACGTAGGTTAAAAATCAGCCATTTTTTACAACTGTAAAACAGTGACTTGTTCAAAATGATGGGGAAACACTTGTAACTTGTCCAAATTCGCCTGTACAGTGCATTACAAGTCTACACTTGTACCTTTATGAAACGCTTGCACACTCATTTTTTAAAATTGTACATGAAATCGGCTTGTAACTTGTTACTTTATGAAATAGGCCCTTGGCCGACAACTTTCACTTTTACCTTTGGATCAGAGTAAGATAAGCGCCGCCACCGGTCCTCGTCGACCATTTCATTGTTTGTCAACTGCTACCCGAGCAGATAGGTGCATCGTCTAGAAGGATAGATCCCTTTGTTTGCAAATTTCATTTTGCGCAATCGTGGATAAAACTCAATGTTAAATTCAGTCAATAACAGAACGAGGGGATGTGTACCCAAACCGTACATTCAGGTACCACAAAATTCAGAATCTGGGACTTGTCATTTCTTACATAGACGAGGACAGTGATGTGGGGAAATGGCTTCACTAATCTTTCGATTTCCCCTATTATTTACACAAAAATAATGTGTCCAATACCGCATTGTTCCCACAAACGGTATGGTCCTCTAAAACGCATGAAACTTTATGGACAACGAATGCTTGCGAGTCATTTAACTTTCATTTTAAATAGAATTTTGCATATCCCCACCCCAATATTTTTGTTTTTGATTCGCTGTTGCCACTGATTGCCTGATAACCTGCCTGCTGCCTTCTTATTCAACTCAATTAGAATATATTGCAATTATCCTCAACTAAGGTAGGTAAGGTGCAGGTAAAGTTGGCATTAGGGAACAGTTTTCAAACCGGTAAGAGTTGTCACTTATGGTAAGGGTGGCAGTTGTCAACTTTTTTGTACCCGGACCACCACTAGACTGCCTGCCCGGGGGGCGGTACCCCTATGTGCTTCTGTTAACATCTCAATTTCACCTAATAAGTATTATTGAGATGTTCGGGAGTACATTTACAGGATACTGGTAGATGTTATCACCTGTCCTAATTGAGTTATCAAGCGAGTAGCATAATAATGCCCATACACTTGGACTGATACCCAGAGGGGTGTGGTATGACTTCTTTCTGCTGGTACCACATCATTACCCGAAGGTGAGGATCTGGTTGGTCAGCTATCAAACTCTCCCCGGTCGCTTGGTAGTGTTTTAAGGGATGTCTACCAAGGACAAGCCCTTACAAACATTTGAGGCGGCGGTTTCAAGAACTACTGTCCACAATAATTTTCAGCAGATCAAATTGACAGTGGAATATGGATGAGTCGCCTGCATTAGGCAAAAAAAAAAAAAAAATCTGGAATCCAGAATCTGCAAGCGGAATGATAGTGAAAATGCCTTTTTGCTAAACAAAAGAAGTCTGTTCTGCATAATGCTTATGTTATTTTTTGAAATTGCACAGATAAATTATCTGCAACACTGCTATCTTGATTCTTCTGCAAGTAATGCAGATATTCCTGGAATTCATCGCCACATTTGATTTAATCAACAACTATAAGAGCACACAAAGCAAATTAAAACTTTCAAATAGGTACCAGTAGCCACTTGATGTCCAAATCCTCGGGATCCTGAGTGAATCATGACACAGATCTGCCCCTTGAACTCAATGCCCATTTTTGAAGCGGCTGACTTGTCGTAGATTTCGTCAACTACCTGTATTTCAGCATAGTGGTTACCCGCACCCAACGTTCCTAACTGAAAAAGAAATTAATCCTCATTTTAGTTTCCACTCAGCATTTATATTGAGAGTTGATATATTACTCGCACGCATGGATTTGAGAGAGATGGTTTTCTAATTTGAACTCACTTGGGGGAGTCCCCTCTTCTTAGCTCTCATACTGACTTTGCTTGGGTCTGCATTCAACATCCTACCATATTCTTCACAATGCTCCTTATCTTCGGACCAAATGTAACCTAAAACGTACAAAAAAGATTAAATCCAACATATTTTTAGTTGCTGTCCTTACTTCAGGATTAAGTAAGTCAAATCAAATCATAGTAGTAAGAGGATTTATACGAAATTTACTTCTTACCTTCTCTTAAGGACCAATCCATTCCCATTTCCAGAGCTTCTTCCATATCCCTGGCAGTCATTGGAATTATACCTTTAGATCCAACACCAACTGGAATATGGTCAAATAAACTTTGAGCCAATTGTTCCTGAAAAAATATGATAATATAATTATGTTATTGAAATAAGGCGTAAAACATCCAAAGTTTCAGTCATGCAGCATGATCGAGTGAGCGAATTTTCTTAAATTATGGTATTATATCATATTAGGATGTTTTGAAACTTGATGCAAAGAAATTCTGAACTACCAATTTTATGATAGAAAAACTCTTTCTGAATAATATTCTGCAATTGAAAAAATATTTTAAACTATTAGCTTTTTTGAATTTGGTAACAATTTTTCGGCAAATATTATTGAAAGTTAGAGAAATTTTTCAGCAAACGTTTTTAATTAAATTTGTTAATGTTCTAGTTCATTGTTAATAAGCTCATTTTAACTAAAACTCTGCAAAATGAAATAAATGAAACGGTTTTGTGCCATTTTAGTGATTTATGAAGCACATTTTTTGAAATTTTAGCAATTTAGCTCAAAAAATGCCGGCCAATGAGCTCATCCTTTCATTTGAAAGCTTGACTTTTTGTGCAAGAACGGAATTTATATTTCAATCCTAAAGAGAGTTATCGTCTGGAATCACACACATACATGGAAAAGCACAAACTTCAAGAAATCGAAAACGGATTTCCGTGTAAAAAGTTAATTTTAAAATTTTTGGACCCATTATGATCCACCAATTTCATGGATCGGATCCAGCCGTATTTTTCCTCCGTACTAATCCAGACATCGTAACCGAAGTCAGGTTTTTACCTCAGAGGTAAAACACAAACAGAGAAGAAAGCCAACACTAAAATGGTCAGCAAGCATGGATACTATAAGTGACTCCAAGCGCACTTTTCCAGCCCGGCGAACTAAAATCCGCCCTTCCCGTGCTTTTTATTTCCGTGATCTTGGTTATTCTGCCACCCCCTCATCCTACTTCTATCCCTCACCTTTCTGTAATAATCTTAGTTCCCTCCTAATGTTTTCCCGATAAAATTTGAATATCAAACTTCTTTCCTAGTTATTCCACTGTAAAAGACAAGTGGGCATTCCACAATTCCACTTCAATCAAAATTAGCATCATTTCAAAAAATCGTTGAGTTCACAGCAATTTCGTTTCCATTCGTGTGGATCGGAAAAAATGGGATTGGGTGCCAATCAGATCTATATCGTTACACCTGGAACGGTCCATCCCTAGTTTCAGCCAAACTGGAAGACGTACTTCAGTTAATTTAGAGAAGTCGAAATGGAGGTTTAGTGAGATTCTGGTTGTTGGGCCTCTGAAAGATTTTCAACATTGAGCTAAATAGGGAGTTATGAGTCCTTCTAAGTGGAACTTTTGGTGTTCGTAGCTGAAATATTCCTTAAAACTATACATTCATTGATTGACCCAATCAAAAAGGTATAATTTCTAGTTTACAGTTAAAAAAAGACTGCCGCACAAAATACGAAGAAGCCAAGGAACCGCATAGATAGTTTTAGGCCTGAATGGCCCCCGATACAATCTACCCACTCTGATACAGCAGTTTACAGTTGAATGTTTTTCAAAAATTTCCAACTGTGCTACACGAGTTTTATCCACAATGCTTACGAACGCCCAAACGAATAGTAGGCTTAAGCATTTAGGACATTCGGCATTCAGGTTGGCTTTGGCATTCATGGGTGGAAATTGGTGAGTAACAGATGAATTTTCACATCAATTAGCGTGACACCTAAACTTAACTGTTTTAGTACAAAGCTTTAATTTTTTTCAATTAATTTATAATTAAAACAAATAAAATAAAAACGTTTTCTGCAAAATCACGCATTATTTGTCAGATACAAGAGGACACACAACCTACTGATCTGCCTTCTCCAAACACCTACTCTACAGAGTTGAGATACTCTGGAAAAGGTGATCAAGCTTCCCCAAACACAAATAGAATGGGTCTCTGATTCATTCAAATGTACAGGTACCTTCACGGGAAGGACGTCTTTCTCAGAAAGATTGGTCCTCAGGAGCCTGACTCCACAGTTTATGTCGAAACCTACGCCTCCTGGAGACACTATGGATTTAGGATCATTCATATCAAACGCTGCCATGTTACCTGGAAACAGACAAAATATTTTTTTATTCGTTTATTAAAGTTTTAAGTGAAACGAAAAGCATTAAAATTAAAAATTGGTGACCACTTTTAACGCTTCTACTTATCAAATTCAGGAAAATGTATTGGCTTATGGGAAGACGCTCAAAACTGTCTATCCACAACAAGCTCATATTGTACAAGCAAGTCCTTAAACCTGTCTGGACATATGGTGCTCAACTGTGGGGGTGCACTGCACAAAGTAATCGCAACATTATTCAGCGCTTTCAGAATAATGTTCAGCGTACCTGCGTTGACGCATACAGATACTTCAGAAACGACAGTTTACAATATGAGTTGAAAGTTGAATCTGTCAATGAGGTTATCCGCAAACAAGCCGTCAATCACCTTTTGAGGCTCAGAGATCATGTTAACGAGGATGTCGTACAGCTCCTTGACACCGAAGATCTACATAGAACACTTGAAAGAACTAAACCGCATGTACTAAGTGAAATAAAATTAACGTCAAGACTTGTGACTCAATTACCAGAACAACAAGTCTAAAGTGAAGTATATTGGATCTTAAGAGAATGTTTAATAATTTATCACATGAATATTGCTTAAAATAAGTTGTTATTACTTGGCGCAATAAAACTGTCAAAAAAAAAACTTTAATGTGTGGAGCTCTCTGAAGTTGAACCCAGCGAGATATTGACTACGTAATAAGAAAGGATAAGTTTGGAGCACAAAAAGTTCTCCAATATTCCCAAAAATCAAACTAGTATTACTAAAAAGTGTCAAAAGTAGAATTCGGTTTTGACATAAGAATATCAAGAAAATATATTTATATTTGTTTAACCATAAAAATGTAACACCATGTAAAATGTTACAAAAATTGACCATAAAAGGTGAAAAATAAGGAGTATTCTTTCGTAAGAAACCTCCACACGGTCAGAACTTTTATTGGTTCATTTAGGTACCTATATATCTTCAATAATGAATCTTTGTAATCGGCCAAGAAAAAAGTAACCACCTTTAAATTTTTTTAGTTATTCCAGAAATCGAATAGAGAGTTAGGAGAAAAACACCAGTTCCGAGTGAGGTCGTGTTGATGAGTTTTTTCCATATAGGTTCTAGCCCTAAAGCGGCCCATTCACGATCCTGCTGCAGGAGTGGGGAGTGCAACGAAGTCCCCCTCTTCGCTCTCCTGCCTCAGAGTGCGTTCTCCATACAAGATCCGTCATTCCCAGCTCAAACCAAAGGTTTCCCACCAGTATACGGTATTCTGAGGTAATCCTGTGTTGGCGGGTGATGAGAACATGGAAGGTCTTCCTGCAGCTCCACACACACACTCGGACCTAGTATTCTTACACCTCATATTTATGCACAGCAGAACCTAGAATAAATTCGTAACTTAACTTTTGTGACACCTTTATGCTTTTAAGCTTGCTTATCGTAACATTTTGTAACGCGTTTTTAGCATATATATATTTTAGCAGAACATTACCCAATCAAAAGATGAATATAAACTATGAATAGAACAAAACTTTGTGAAAAAGGCCTTTCTGTCCTTAAATATGTTTTTTATTAATCTCCAACGATTCTTCCCAGGAACTGGAGCTTCTTCATGGAAACGATGTGATTAAATGTTGAGGATAAACATATATGGCACAACATTATGGTGATAAATTAAATTGAATTTCATTAAGTAATATGCGCAAAAAGAAAAAAATGAAAACTCCTAAAAATGCTTTAAATCTAAACACTTTGTTTGGATAGCAAATTATTATTTAGAGCAAGACCAATGGACGTGACTCACGCGATGAACTGTAAAAAGGGCGATCTACTCAAGCAGGGCATGACCACGTACGAGATGTTTGAGCAAAGCTGGCTGTCTACTTGCGTCTCCGTGGAGCTGAAATATAGGGATCCCCCCACTCTTATTTACTGCCATCGAATAGCCTTTCTCGATAGTATCAATTCAGCCTCCCAACACATTGATTTGCTCATTTTGAAATCAACTGACCTTCTTAGCGCCAAAATTGAAAAAGTTCCAGTCATTCCCTTAGTAAAAATGCAGATTAGTGGACATGTAGGTCAGAATGAAGTGTATAGTTTGGTGATCTAGATGCTTGCAAGCTCGCATCTCAAAAATGCATAACATCAAAGTAGTCAATCCCTTAGTGAAAATTCAGATTAGTTGGACATGCAGGTCAGAATGACGTTTTAGAACTATATTTCGGAAGTTGTACGGGCAAAAAAAAAAAAAAAGACCATTCATCAGGTCTCGAACCCACGACCTTCGGCTCACGAGACCGTTATCCTAACGAATGAACTACACCACAACTATCTTTCCAGGAAACAATCACAGTACTTCACTACTCAGTAGGAAATACTTTTGAGGGAGGTCTCCAGAGCGCTCTGAAACGACTCCTATCACTGCATCTGAATGCATCGATGTGTAAGGAGGCCGAATCGATAGTATCGAGACTATTCGGTGGAGGATCCCTACATTTCAGCTCCACAGAGACGCAAGTCTGGCTGCCTTGGCTTGGGAAGGGGTGTCTACTGAGCCAGTTCATCGAGAATCTTCAGAGGGCCAAAGTGCACTGATAGCAGACATGAAGGTTCAGAAGTGTGAGATTCAGAGAGGATGGCGTTTTTTGATGCACGCATACTAAATGCTGACACTCCTACGTATCGTATTAAAAACTGGACAGTCATTTCGAATCGAGCTGCTACCGAGAAACACCGAAAATATAACCAAGCTGTAGAGGACCTCCAGGGTTCGTTCACTCCCCTAGTTGTTTCATGCAATGGAGTCATGCAAAGAGAATATGACGTTTTCATTCGTTGCCTGGCAGGAGTATTGGCTGATAAGTGGTCACGACCCTTTTCACACACACTGGGATGGGCGAAAGTGAAAACTCAGCTAGCAGTAGTAAGGGCAGTCTCCATGAGACTACGCGGGACTAGGAAGAAGATTAGGGGCGGAATTCATAGATGGGAATTGAGTCTGAGTGGGCCCCTAAGTGTATCGATAAGGGAATTCATGCACTCTGTGCGATTCATAGACGTGACTTGAGGGCGACCCTGAGGGTGCACTGAGTGTGCAACCCAAGTGCACACTCAACGGGATTCATAAACAAAAAATGACGTTGAGGTGAGTATCACCCTCAGCTCAATGGTGTAAAATCCTGAGTGACGGCAGGAGGTCACTTAAGTGCGTCAACTGATAACTTTTATTATTATTTTCACGTAGGTATAGGAATAGGTAATATAGTAGAACATACATCGTTTATTTAGTTCAGAGTTTATTCAAAAACTTCATGAGTACACACACATAACAGTAGTTAGGCTGTTCCTAAACGGTAGTTAGGTACATGTTTGATGTGACAGATCCCATTCGAATGTTACACAATCAACAACGAAATATTTCGCAAACTATTCCGATTCGGGAAAGATACAGTCATGAACAACTACGAACCCTTAGGAGCCTAAAATAAATGGAAAGGATTTATAACTAGGTACCACAGCTGAAAGTGCTGGTCGCTCTTTGATTTTATGCGATCTCTACATACCAAGTTTGTAGTGCATAGTTTTCAGATTCATCTTGGTTTGTGGAATGAGTTGTCGGTAGGTACCTTACCTTCCATTCATCAGGATGTACAATCAATGAGAATTCCAAGAAAATGTTATTGCTTGAAGCTCTTTCAAAACCTCACGTCTTCTTTTTGTCCAACAGTCTCATTATACCATAACTCTTCTTATTTTCAACTACATATATCTGTTCTTCACAACTAACTGGCGAATCATTGATTTCTCATTTTCTCACTTCTTTTTTGTCACAACTCTATGCATAATTATACAATTCAATACTAAAAATCAATAGATAATAAACACAAATTATCAGCACTTCAACAAACAAGCAACAAGGATTCACTTCAATTTATGGCTGCCCCGATCCAGGCGGGAGGACCAATAACTTTGGTTTTTGTCTGATAATGCCTATGTCCTGTCTCCCCAAGGAACAAGGATAATAGCTTAAAAAGCAAAAACACAAAGAAAAGTGTAACCTTTGAGAACTGTTATTGATCAGTGCAGAATGTGAGAGGGAATTTTCCCGTCCTTTTTTCCTCAAACCAGGGAAAATTCCCCTACATCGTACTGCCAGGGCTGCCAACTTATGTTGAAAAAGCGTTGAGTGTCCCCTGAGTGCACTGTTGAGCTCCTCTAATCTGAGTGTGCCCCTAACTGTTGAGTGAAACACCCCACTCAACTATGAATTCGAACTGGTGAGTTGAGGGTGACCCTCCATTTAGGTGAGTGCGAGTGAACACACACACTCAGGCTTTGTCTATGAATTCCACCCTAGGTCCCTGGGATTGGAAGACGGAGCTGCACTACCACGGTGTGACGGCCAACTATACGAAAGTCACGAATAAAGAAGAAAAAAAAGAAAAGAAAAAAGAACAGAAGAGAAAGAAACCAGTGGATAACCATTGAAAAAGCTGATACGTGAAAGTTAATAAAAAATATATATAACTGTAAACAAATAAAATAAATAAATAGTACCTATGGCGAAGCCGTATCCGGAATGAATGTCAGGAAGACCGACGGACTTGCCGACGATGCCAGGCAAAGCTGCGACATTGGCAATCTGCTTAACGCCCGGAAGGAAGCCTCCGACCATACCAGGCCTGCACGCGTTCCTCAATTCGTCAAACATCAACTTCTCTAGGTGGTTGTTCACATAAAACACTCCTTCAACCTAAAAAAGAAATAAAAAAAGAATCTAGTTGAATATGGCAGGCGTCATCACTTGTTCCAAACGTCATTGGACGTTTCACATCTTTTGATGAGTTTGAGTTGTGATATTCAGTTGGTATTTTATCATTTGAGAGTTTTTGGCGACTTCAACTTAACGTCACCCGTCACCACAGTCTTGAGGGAGCACATGAAGGTGCTAACCCAACTGGAACCGGGAGAACGATTCCCTTAATTTTGATGTCACAATAGCGGTGGTTGGGCAACGCGATATTTTCCCCCCAGCTGTCTTGTTATCCAATCAACTTCTTTATTTTGATTTGAAACACCGATTATCAACCCTAAATTCGAATTTCATGTTAGTTTCAGTACAAGTATGAGCTAATTTATCATTTCTAGTTTTCAATTTGTAAATAGGGAATGGATTTGACGCAAAGATAGTAAGCCTCAAGTGGGGAACACCACGATTTAGTTATAGGACATTAGTCGTTACGAACTTAATTTTTTTAGTTTTCCGTTGGGTAAATTATCAACAAGTATGATAAAGTATTCATCTCTATGACAATGAACCAGGATTTTACCTGATAAATAATCATCAGTGGAGGCAACACTTCACCCAATGTCCACGAGAAAACAGCTGAGAGATCAGGCAAACTAAGAACGATAATGCGAAGAAGTAGTGTATTAAAACTCAGGTTTGTCATTAAATATGTGAAATAATAATAAAAATAAGGCTCTAACCGACATAATAGAGCCTGTAAACAAAAGAACGGATTTTTTTCGATCGAGTAGAAGGCTAGTAATGCTAGACGGCGGAGGCGGACTTCAGATGGCACATCCAGTTTCTACGCGACTTGAAACATGAAATAACCAAGTTTGAGGGGTGTTCAAAAAACCTACCCGCTGCATCAACATGATTAGTAGGTGGTAATGGGGTATTCGAAAAAAATTATTATTATTTACTTCACCAGTATTTGAGTAATTTTGAGGTGACCAGTTGTGTAACATTTACAGGCTGGTGTCGTGTGCCTTTAGGCCCCCAAACGGGTGACGACAAATGAGCCATTCTAACGTACGATGTGGCTAACGTCCCCTCAAGGTCACGTACTCTTGGGTACGTTAGGGTGACGTTAAGTCGTGCTCACCATAAACTCTCTACAGAACTGGACGTTTCCATTTTTTCCGACCGTCACACGTCATGGCGAAAATATTGCTTTACCAATGCGTTACTAAGGAAGTGTAACTCCCTTAGTTTTCATAGCAGGAAAATCGTTCGCCACTTTTTGGAATGCTCACATTTTATCAGATCTCATTAGTCCTAAGCCTCTGTAGTGTCAAGGAAAGCTGATTTATTACGCCAAGTTATAAACTAATATTGCTAAGTAACCATAATGGTCTAATAGTGTAAAATTAATCATTATTAAAATGATCTGACTGTAGAACCGTACGTCTACCGTCCTTTTTTTTATATAACCTGTTAGAATTGAGTAATGCGGTACAACTGTAAGATTGAACACGGAATGAATATACCTATTTAATGATATTTAACAGATGTCCATCTGCTAGTCGAATCTCATGACCACTTTTGAGACTGTTTGTCCTCAGGTTGACAAGTAAGAACCATATAGGTGTGTGTGTGAGCGTACGCGTAAATATGAATTTCATGAAACAACTATTTGTCGCAATCTATTTTGCTAAAGGTGATCTGGTATGAATATCATAGCGATTGAATTAGCGCTACGTTTTGCCTCAGAGGCAAGGCGACTAAAAGTTAAAACGAAAGTAAATGTTACGGCTAATTGTGACTTCTTAGGTTTGAGCGAGCTACCTCTCAAGGTCTTGTAAACTATAAAGTGTAACTATCTTCAATTCGAATAATTACGTAGTTTTGGCGACAATATTCTAATAGGGTGTCCCACATTAGGTTCGCACTGATTCCTCTAAAGAATCAATCACTAATTTCCGAAAAAATGTGCGATTAAACCTTTTTTTAACATGACTGCAATGGGTGCGCTGTTATTGGGTGAAATGGAGCAGTGAACCGTGTAAATACCAGCTACAGCACCGCCTCTAAAAATGAAATGGTCCCAATTATGAGGTTCATTTTTCTCCAAGATGATCATATTTTTATTAGATTTATATTCAACTCAGTCAGATGAGTAGGATGCGCTGAAAATTCGGGGTTTCTATCTTATCCAACCTTTTCCAGATTACGGAGCTTCACAATGAGGTTGTATGTTCTCCATGATCATGATTATATAGGCAAATGGCATGTATGAACGTAACATTGTGAAAACACACAACTTGTAGCAGCTGGAGAGAAGTATCCCCCAGATCCACCCGTGAGAACGATCTCATAAATAGTTATAATGACTGCAACTTAATGCATGTAGTTAGGAATGATGTAATAGACCCACACAAATTTATATCAGGTTATATGTTATCAGGTTAAGTCAAAACTGGAAAGCAGCCTTTATCGCCGAACTTTCGGTGTAATCGAAAACATCAACAGGGTTCATAAACAACGAAAAGTGGCAACTTTGTAGGCTCAATACAAACATTAACGAAACAATAACTGGTGATGAACCAATGTCAGACTGAAATATCAATGACCACCATTCAACACAATTAAGTACAGTTAAATACAGAGCAAAAACGTAACATTAATCATTCAACTAGTTCAGAAAAATAGATGCACATGTTGGTGTGAAAATCTTTCTAGTGCGAGTATAGGTATAACACTTTAACGATTGGAGTTCAGGCTAAGTTAAAAAGGCCCAGAGAAAGCAAGATGACGTCAACAACCGGTACGAAATCGCTGAATGGCTGGTATACCTGAATGAACCTTTCTGTAACACTAGTCGATTAAATTGATCCTCTTACGAATAACCATAACATACTTACGTTCATATTCGGTTGAAACCCTTTTTTGATTTTCCAGCATACCGGCGAAATCTTCTCAAGATACTGAAGCTCTTCATTGTACTGGCGGACAACCATTGCAGAAGTGGTTCTTTAATTTAACACCGCAAATATGTAGTTTTCGAGTGGAGCGATGCCAGTATTGAAAATTTACTAATAGGTATTTATGACAATGTTTTAAACTATTAAAAACTAATAATTAAATGGTTCGACTAATAGAATCGTACTAGACAGCTAATTTTAAAACATCGCAGAGTCAGGTAGGTGTAAAACATAAGACAACATGGATACTTTCTAGAAACCTACCTGAAGGTTATAATTGTGCATGATAAAACATCATGGAGCTGAATGAGGATGGAGCGCGCTCTCACCTTTGGGTATAAACTATATGAAGGGCTATTGCTCTCATTTCAACACTGTATTCCTGACGTTGATACGTGCCACTGGCGTCGCGCTGTTCCATGAAAATTATGCTTTTCACCACGCACCAGGGTTACCAGATCTACATTATTTCCAGTAGATTTACCTTTTTTTGAACCCTTCCAAGTTTTTTTTTACAGTTCTAAGGTATTTAGCAAATTTTCTACAGTTCTTTTGGAATGATGAGAAGAAATTAAAAAATTAATAACATAGTAACAAAAATCTCACCCCTTTTTTTATTTCAGGTACACACTTAAAGTTTCAATTAGCGAGATTAGACATGCGTATTAGACGCAGGCAGACATGCGTACCTACATAGTACATTTTTTAGATTCATAGAGTATACCTACCTAAATATGAATTGGTGTTCAGACGCCTGTTTGAAGACAATTCTGGAATCATATGGGATTTGTTCAAATACGTATTGATGAAATGAAATCAAATTCCGCTAAATGGCAACAATCTTAAATTCTCAGATTGGTTGTTTAGCGAAATACCTATATACTTACGTGTTATTTAGTAAAAGATATTGGAGTATTTTTCACTATTACCTAGGATTTAAAATACTAGACTCCCCCAAGATGCTTCCAAGTTGAGTGTATCATCTCACCCACATACTTACGGTTTTTTAACTAAAGTACATATGCTTGTGTTAAGAGCAACACTATTAATATTAATAATTACTATTAATAACACAACAATTAGTGCAGAGCAGTACAATTTAAAAAATTAGTTGCCAACTAAACTTTAGAAAAAATTGACTAAACTTTCGTATAACAATTCTAAAGTTGATGCTGTACTACCAGGATTTTTTCTGGGTTAAGCAGAAAATTATTCAGTTTCAACAATCCTAGGCCATCCAAACAAAACAATAAGTCAACTTTGTCAAAACAAAGTTCTAGTCATGCAGCATGATCTTATGAGCGAATTTTCGTAAGTTAGGTATCTATTATTATGTAACATTGTTTTGAAAACTGAAGACATTGAGTAAAAAGAAACTGTTAACAACCGATTTAATAGCAAAAAACTCGTTCTAAATATGTCAACCCCCCTCCCCCCCATTTGAGATTTCGGTTTTTTTTTTTTTTTTTATAAATATTAAGTAATGAAATCCAAGTTTTCTGGTTCATTGTTGAAAAACTTTTTTTGACTAAAAATCTACTAAAACATATAAATTATACGTATTTTAGCTATTTTCAGTGATTTTTTTTTTTTTTTTAATCACATTTTGGAAATTTGACCAATTTAATGTGCTAAAAAATGCTGGCTATTCGAGATTCCAAATAAGGATGCGAGAAGGATGCGCAAAATGAACTAAGTAGATCCTGACTCCGATCTTTTCCTTGAGACTTCATCTTCTCTTGTTTTGTTTCCATTCGTTTTTTCTGTAATGGGGAAGAGTCTAAGGTGTTTGAAGCATTCTAAATTTTGAAAATACAGTTATATACCTATGCCTTAATTAGTGTCAACGTAAAGGAATATGAAAGGTATTCCTCTTACCTTAATCTCAACGTAGTAGAGAAGGACAACGCAATTCTTACGGAATAATAATGAATGTAATTCAAAGCAGTGTTGCCATCGACTTCATTGGTGGTGGTTATGGATCTGTCCACTTTTCACTCCCTCCCAGATCCAAAACCCCATAGCTTAATGAAGACTATAGCTCCTCAATTTTGAAGTTTCCATTGATCAAGGATTGGCTTGGAAGACAACGGATGTTCATCTTGTCCAGTAGCTGGGGTGTTGTTTCACATTACGGGTTGTTACGGCATCAGTTCAATCTGCCTGCAAAGAGCAAGAACAACAATATTTAGGCAGGCAATTGAGAAACTAGCATATTACGGAATAAAAGAAATTTATTTCTTGGAAGAGGCTTGGTGAAGATATCAGCAAGCTGTCTTTCTGATTCTAACCATCGGATTACTATTTTGTTGTGTTTAACTTCTTCTCGTACCTAATGATAACACAATTTGGTCAAATGTTTGAATGTAGTGGAATCCTCAGTCTCAGCGAGTCTTATTGCAGAGCGATTATCTTCAAACACTTGAGGAACTATGTCAAGTCGTAGAATGGTTTCGACCATAGATCTGATGTTGGCTAACTCTCGACATGCCGTAGACATGGCAACATATTCACATTCTGCTGAAGAAAGTGCCACATGGTTTTGTTTTTTTGTTCGCCATGTGATTAGGTCTCCAAAGAGAGTAATCACATATCCAGTGGTAGAGTTACCTTTTTCATCATTTAGTCCCAAGGAGGCATCTGAGTAGCATTTAATGCTGTTGTTCTCTTCACCTGAAAGCACTAATCCATAATTCATGCTTCCAGCAAGATACCTCAAAATTCTCATGACTAGTTCCCAATCATAATCAGTATAATCTGACTGTCGTCTACTCAAGACATTCGTGGCATATGTGATATCCGGTCTCGTGCCATTTTGTAAATATAATAGAGAGCTAATAACTTGTCTAAATGGGTGGTTGGACGTTCTTTCAGTCATAGTCTTGGTATTTCTCCGTTCATCCCCAGGTCGCATTGGTATTTTCATTGGACTAAGATTTGTTACATCAAATCTTTCAAGTAGAGACTTCACAAATTTGGTCTGGTGAAGGATGATTTTGCGGTCATGACGTTTACGCTTTATTTCCAACCCCAGAAATTGAGTGGGTTCTCCAAGGTGGCTGATTTCAAATTCTTGCTTGAGAATTCGTTCAATATCTTTTTGTTTTGACATTGTATTAGTTATAAGCAAAATGTCGTCCACATAAAGCAGCAAAACAGCAAAATGTTGCTGACATCTCCACAAGAATAGGCATGGCTGGAAGTCGTATGCCTTGAAATCCATCTTTTCCATGGTTTCCTGAAATCTCAGAAACCAGAGCTTGGGGGAGACTTTCAGTCCATAAAGGGAACGTTTCAGTTTACACACATTGTTATTTTTGAATATTGGTGATTCGCCAATGTATTCACAATACCCGTCAGGGATCTCCATAAATACTGTTTTCTCCAAAGTTCCATAAAGGAAAGCAGTCTTTATGTCGTACTGAGTCATTTCCAGGTCAAACTTATTAGCAATAATAAGCATAAATCTCACATCGGCTAGCCGTGCCACAGGAGCATAGGTTTCATTTCGTCCATAATAGTTGGAATCAGAGAAACCTTTTGCAACAAGTCTGCTGCGGTATCGTATTCCTCCATTAGCTTCCGATTTTATTTTGTGAACCCAGCGTGATTGAACAATTTTTGTGTTGGCTGGGAGAGAGGTCTTGGCAACTACATCCCAAGTGTCACATTTTGTTAGAGCATTAAATTCTGTATTAATGGCTTCAATCCAATGTTCTGCATGTTCAGAGTTCACAGCATCATAATAGGTCAGTGGATTACATTCTAATTCTATATTGTCAGAATGAGATAAAAAAGCAGTTTCATTTTCGCTGTCATACTCAATGTTTTGAAAGAAATCAAATTCACTTGTTCCCCCTATATATTCTTCTTTCCAGCAGCTGGAGGTAGAAGGTATAGGGTCAACAGTTATAGTTGGTTGATTAGGAATATTGGTCACAGTGGTCACAGGTTGCTCTGTGGGTACAGGCTGATCTGTAGTTACGGTTTGGTCTGTAGTTATGGTTTGGTCTGTAGTTACGGTTTGGTCTGTAGTTACGGTTTGGCCAGTGGTTACGGTTTTATTAGAAGTTACGGGTTCAGAAGTTACAGTTTTATCAGTAGTTACGGGTTCAACAGTTACTGAAGTTTCGATCATGTCTGGTTGTTTATCTGATAGATAGGGAAGAACAGGGAGTTCTAGGCCGAAAGTTTCATTATGATTGAATGATGTCTTCATGTGGTCACCATAAACTTTTGATTCCACAAAGTCTACATTTTTAGAACGTATAATGGTTTTCCTTTTGGCATCAAGAATCACATATCCTGTATCTGTGCACTCAAGAAGAAAACCTAGATTCGCTCGTGGGTCAAATTTTGGTCGAGAGTTGGCGTGATTGTCAAGAACGTATGATTCACAACCAAAGCGTCTCATATAATTAAGATTGGGGGCCTTTTTATGTACCAGTTCGTAAGGTGTAAGAAAATTGTTTGAGGCATTGGGTGTTCTATTATGAATATGAATTGAATGTCTGAGAGCATAACCCCAAAAATGTGTAGGCATACCAGCTGAAATAAGATTGACTCTTATACTTGAAGCTATAGTTAAGTTTAGACGCTCAGAACAGGCATTGTGTTGGGGAGTAGCAGGTTCACATGCTGTCAATGTTACATTTTCTCGAGCCATCAATGCTCTCATCTCAGAAGTTCGATATTCAGTACCACCATCAGTTAATATTTGAGCCATGTTCGTTTCTGGTCCCTTGAGTTTTCTGATTTCATTAATACATTCAGTTAGCGCTAAATGAACCTTGGTTTTATCAGGAATCTCATAGGCAAACACATACCTTGAGGCATCGTCTGTGAAAGTTACTATATATTTGTTGAGGGTTTTGAATGAATAAGGTTTGAGTGGACCCATGGGGTCACTCCAAAAGCGGTGAAAAAGGATATCTGATCTGATACGAACATCTTTGCAGGATTTACGTTTGGCCTTTGCCATTTTGCATGAACTACAATCAAGAATATCTGAGTTGAATCTTATTTTTTTTTTTTAGAGAGGGAATCAGTTTGGCAGCTATTTCTAAGTACTGTTTAGAGGCATGGTTAAGCCGGTTATGCCAAAGCAGTCCCAAATTATCCCTCAAGCTAGGTACATTGTTTTCCTGTATAGCTACAAGATCACTTTCATTCACCCCAGAATCAGAGTCTAAACTAGATTCACCTCCCGACCTAGCTCTTTTTGGTGGAGGACCCTCACATGACAATTCCCTTGCCTGTACAACATTTCTCCCTCCTACAGGCAACACGGAAGTGTCATTCAGTTGGACTGCTGAACTTGTGCCAGGCTCAGACCTCCCTCCTACCTCCGACCCAGTCAGGTAGGTAATACCCAAGTTTCGAAAAACGCCTTGCACAATACGGGACCTCTCTGCCTGTGAAGCAGTCACTAGTGGAAGGGAGAAAAAAATCCACCAAAAGTGGCCATAATAGATACCAGATTTAACTAATTCTCCAGAGGAGCAATCTCTAAGTTCTACGGTTTCGTCACTAAATACAGCAATAAGATTATTTTTCATTTGTTTTCGCAGGGAAAAAAGATTTTCAGATAATTCTGGCGCATAAAGGACGTTCTGCAAGCAACCATATGTGTTAGTGTCCTCATTGTGAAAGATAATGTCCCCTACTTGATGAATTACGAGGTCAGCATCCCTATTTTTATTTGCGCAAGAAATAAGTTTAGGTTTTGGTAAGTTTCTTAGATTTACAAATATGTCACGATCATTAACTATGTGTTCTGTACTACCAGAATCGATTATTAAAGATAAATACGGATTATGGAGTGACTTCCGTTCAATATTTGAGAATGCAGCCCCTGATGGACTATCGTCATGATCATTATTACGGTGATGAGTATACATTGCATGGTCTGTTCCATCATCAGAGTCCACTTCTTCAACCCAGCACATTTGTTCGGGATCGTTGTTTTGTGGGTCTGCAATGATAGCGAGGAAGGATTTACCCTCTTTGGCACGTCGTTTAGATTCAGCAATTGCGGCTTTGAAGGGCATTTGGCGCCTCTTTGGCCATGATTTCTTCTTGTTACGGAATTGTTTTGCCTTTGTGTGTTCAATTCGCACTTGAGCTGGCGTTTTTTGATTTTGAACTTGGCGGTGTTGTTTTGAAGACTCGGTCAGTGCAAGGGGGCAATCAGCCGAGATATGCCCATCATCTCTTCCACAATTTATTTATTTATTTTTATTTATTTATTTTATTTTTCTCATACAAATTCATTTTATAGATATGGTACAAATTGAACAACTTAAGCTACTCACTTCGATTTCTTTCCCAACGATAGGCTTGGCCCGTGTTGTTGGGGAAGGTCTTGGTGATTCGCTCATGTCTTACAATCTATCTATTCTATGATACAAACGGTACTTAAAAATATAATGTTATGTATATAATGTTCTTATAATAATTTTCTAAAATAATCACTGTACATAAATACTGCTTAAAACAGTTTCACATCCCGCTTCCCCCTTTTCTACAAGCCAGGTTAAAATATGTTTTTTGTAGTTTTGTCTTGTGAAACTTTGAGCATTTTTCATATGGCCCTCTAGCGCTCTGTGGATAATTTAAGTAATGAATTTCGGATTGTGAGTTGACAACGTTAGTCTTGGTCTGGGTGCAATTACATTTCCTGCGGCTACGTACCTTGTTGTATACATTGGGTTACGTTGTGAACCTATTATTTGAGGATCCTTATGGAATTGCAGAAGTAAATTTTTAACATATAATTGCCTTATAGTAAATAGCTTAGCGATGTTAAATACATTGTCAGATGGAGTCCTAATCGGTAAAGACAGCATAATTTTTACAATGATTTTTTGGCGTACATGTAATTTATTAATATGGGATGAGAAAGTCCCACCCCAAGCAATTATGCCATATTGAAGTACAGATTGTAGCATACTGTAATAAATTAGTTTTATCGTATTTCTATGTTCTTGTCCCTAATGTCGTAAAGGTCCGTGGTTAATGCAAATACCGCATCATTTACCCCTTTATTTTTGCGGAAACCAAATTGGTTCATGTTTATTGAATTGTTTTCTTCAAGATATGAGTACAGCAGATTTTTCACGAATTTCTCCAGTATTTTGGACAGCGTGCTTAACATAGAGATTGGTCTATAATTTCCGAGTTCACCCACCCTTTGCCAATTGGCCTTTGAAAATTGGGATGACCTTTGCAGCTTTGAATGCTTTAGGGAATGTTGCTGTTGTGAGGCTAAGATTGTATATGTGAAGAAGAGGTTTTTTCAGACTCGTTATATGGTTTTTTATAAGATGTACCTGGATGCCGTCTATACCTGGTGACGAGGATCCCTTCATAGTTTGTAGTAGTTTGTCGAGATCTGTCTCCGTCATCATTCTAAGAGAAAAGATTGTGTCCGCCACCTCATTTGAAGGCGGAGGATCTGGGGGCTTCTGAATATTTGAGAATTTCGCAGCGAGCTTTTCTCCTACTTGGGAAAGATATGAGTTTAGTGAATCGCAAGCTTTTTTATGCGCTACATTTTCCGGGACGTGATCACTATTCATTATTTCTTTGACCAGTGGACATTATGATTTATTTCTTTCGTTTGTTCCTCGTATTGCAGATTTGATAGTATCCCAAGTTTTTTTCATATTACCTTGGGCTTTCTCTATTTCATTGGCAAAGTATGTCTTCTTCGCTGCTCTTATTAACTCCTTTACTTTATTTCTATAACGATTTGATTTTTCCTTTAAATTGAAATTTAGTGGGTTTTTCGTCGAAAGTTTTTTCAGTTTATCTCTTATCCTTATTGATTTAATCAGGCCTCTAGTTATCCAGGGTGTTAGTTTGACTTCCCTGCTAGTAATTCTTTTAAGTTCGGTAGCCATTTCAACGCCGGCGTTCAACAATCTTATAAATTCATTTGCAGCAAGGTTAACATCGTTGGTCTTTGTTACTGTTGACCAGTTAGTTTCACTAAGTAGTATCCTAAGTTTATCTTCGTCTACTTTTTTCAAATTGTACATTTTCTTGCGGCTCAGATGGGTTTTTAGTGGCATAATTAGGGCCGTGGAAAAGTGGTCAGTTATCGTACTCTTAATGACAGCTGGGGAAAGTTCAAGTATTTTAGTTTTAACAAATATATGGTCTATAGCAGTTTTGGACATTCCTTGGACTCGAGTTGGTTCATTTATCAGTCCAATGTACCCCAGTGATAGTAAGGTGTCGGTATAATTGTCGATATTGTCATTACTACTTAGTAGGTCAAGGTTCATGTCACCGAAAATAAAAGAATGGTTACTCGATAGCTTTTCAAGGTTTGATTTTAGCTGTGAGATGAAAAGAGAAATATCATTTTGGGTTTGGGATGGGGTTCTGTAGATACCTATGATGCTGTACGTTTCTGGACCAATTTGGAAACTAATGTTGAGGCCTGTGGCTCCTGTCATTGCAATTGTTTCTTGTTTACAACTTAATCTTTCATTAGCATATATGACCACTCCATCATTTCTGTTGCGGGTGGACACTGAATAAAAAGAATTGTAACCTGGAATATTAGTTAAGTTATAGCAAGAGGAACTAAAAGTTTCAGTAAAGATCAGAATGTCAGGTTTTGTTGCCGTAGATTCAAGCCAGCACAATACTTCATCTAAATTTCTACTTAGGCTACGTATGTTCATATGAAATATGAACATATTTTCCGCTAAATTAAATTTACTTACATAATCACTAAGACTGTCATATGTTGTTGAAGATGGATTTAGGTCCGTGTCGAAACCTGATGTCACTATTTGGTCACTTACAGTCTCATATGTTGGTGAAGACATGATGAGATCCACTTCAAATTCTGAGTTTTGAGATTCGGAAGCCATATCTTACAGTTTTGGGTTCACCCTATCAATAAATCTCTTCAAAGCTCGTTTATATACTGGGCACCGCTCGCTATCCACAGGATGGTCATGTTGGAGGTTAGCTCTCTTGCAGTTTATGCACTTCCTTGGCTCTGGTGGCTGGATCCCTTTGAAGGGGCACTCTTGTGTGCCATGACTGCCTGCACACCTCGCACAGGCCTCTTCAAGCTCATGACATTTGTTTGACTTTGCGTTGTGCCCAAATCCCTGGCATTTGTAACACCTAGTTACTTCCACAAAGTCCGCAACTCGACATCTGTCCATGCCAATGTAGAGAATTCGGTGCTCCAATAATGCCTTGCGCAGTGCTTCGCTGACCTGAGTGACCCATATGCAGTCCTCAATAGGTGAGCCATCAGCCCTTGTTCTTCGACCAGTCGGGAAGGATGGCTTGAACTGTTTCTCCCAATCCTCTTTGCTGTAGTTATCCCGTACCCAGTTATTTTGGTCCCATACATATCCAGGAAGGTCCCCCTTTGTTATATCCCTGTCTATACCATGGATCTTCATCAGAATAGGCCTATCTGGCTGCCTTTCCTTTCTCACCTCGAAGCCCTTGTCCGTTAGTGCATTTGCCAGTTTGATCCTCTCCTCAGGCGTGGCAGCTGCTACCTTCAAAGCATGTTTGCCTGCTGGAAACACTTGTGTTACCGCCATGCCCATACTGCGGAGGTCAATCTCTTTCCTCATTCTGCGCCTCACTGAATCGGGGGAGCATAGGGCATCCCTGTAAGAAATATTTGGGGCCGAATCCTCCATTTCTTGGCCCACCGAGGGTGCTTCTTTATGTGCCTGCACAATCAGGGTGGTTTGAGGCGCTTCAAGCCTTCTCTTTGCTTTTTCTATGGCTACGTCCACTTTATTTCTGGTGGAATTTTCCTTGAGGAGGTTCCTCTCTCTCTTGGTGGTTTTCCTCTTCCGCCTGCGTGTGGCTTCCATCCACCCTCCACTCGATTCGCCTGCAGTGTTTTCTCCCTCCCGTTGCTCCTCGTCCTCAGTGGTTGATGGAGCCCAAGGGTGTTTGAATTGGGGAACTGGCTTGGGTGTTTCCCTTTGGTCCCTCGCCTGCAGTCTCACCTTAGGAACTGGGGGTTCTACCGTTCCCCCCTGTGACCTCCCTTCAAATAGACTGACTGGTGCCTGTTCACTGCTCTCATTTCTGAGCACCCGCCTCTTAATCAGTTCCATCTTGTTGGATAGGGCTTTTAATCCATCTCTTTCCAGCTTGTCCACTTTGGAGGCACATGCCTCTGCCTTCCTGTCAACAGCACTGAGCTGTGCTTCAACACTCCGGAAGCCCTCCAGCATTGTGTCCTTAAGAGCTCCAATGTATGATGTTAGCAGTCCTGACTCACTCTCAGCAGAGCTTGCTGTGCCAATAGAATCGGATCTGGCTCTGGCCCCAGCCATTGTGCTTTCCAGATGCTCTATGGATTGTGTGAGTGTTCCTATATCAATATTGCGCTGTCGCAAAACACACAGTTCCTCCTTGACATTAGCATAGCTCCTAAGCAGATTACTCCACACCCCATTTACCAGACTATCTACTTTAGCAGTGGCTGTCTTGAAGGGCTTGTCACCAATATTGTTAGGGTTTGACCCCCAAGCATTCCAGTCAGCTCTCCACTGTTCATATTCCATCTGTAATATGTCAACGTCTAAGAGATTTGCTTGGCATTGCTCAATGTCCCGTTTGAGGAGTTTCTTTCTTTCCCTATCCCGGTGAGTTGCTGCTCTCCTTCGTTTTCCTAGTTTCGTGATCTCCTCTGTATCGCCATTATCATCTCTGCCTTGTTGCCCCTGTTTTTGTTGTTTGTGTAGCAGTTGCTGTTGTTGATGTTGTTCTTGCTGCTGCTGCTGCTGCTCTTCTGTCTGCTGCTGTTCCTGCGATGTAGAGTCATCGTCTGTTCCGTCATTTCCTATGCCTGCCATTCTCACCCATTGGGTGGCCTGTTGGCGTGCCATCCTCTGCACTGCTTCATCTCGATGAACACTTGTGAGGTGCTGCATCAGTTCATGTACGTGTTGAGAGGTAGTTTTAGATCCGGTGGGGTCTACTGCTTCCTCTTCATAATCTTTTTTATTTGTCATTTTACGGGGGGCGTTATGCCTTAGGTCTGCTTGATCCTCCTCGTCCGTGGTGTTCTCTACTTCTTCTCGTCTCATCACCTCCAGCCACTCTTCCCTTGTCATCTTTTGTTGGCATTTACCCTGGCATCTCTGGGCGACTGTTTGTTCTGCCTTTGCTGTACTTTCGGGTGTGTACCAACTGCCTGTAACAGGGTTTTCCCCCCATGTTGGCTTCACCTTATACCCTGCTGGGGCATTCCATCCCCGGTAAGTTTTTTCTTTTCCTTGAAAAGGAGCCCTAGTAGAAAGATGAGGCATTGGTTGCCATTCCTTACCATTTTTTGTAAGTCCTTGCCTGTTGGTAGAGGGGGAATCCTGAGTTTTTGTAACAAACACGACCAGATTTACGACACTGGTCAGCCATGTGACCCTGAATACCACAATTCTTACAAGTTGGAGGGCGTCTGAATGATTTATGGGTAGATCGTTGATATTGGTCAGATTTTTCGTTATGCAGTGTAGAGTAAGGACGTTTTGGGTATGAATACCTAGTCTTACCATACAAAGCTTTCCCTGAAGAAGAGCGGCGGTGAAGCTCTTTTAGCATGTGTTCCTCACTTTGTAGAGCATCTTTGATTTCTTGGATGGATTTTCCTGGTCTTGGTTCTTGTTTCAGCGAACTCACTACATTAGGAAGTGCCTCTGCAAATGCTGTGAGAAGGTTGTGTTTTATTTGAGAGTCACTGAGCTGGGAATCAGGACATTTTCTGATTTTTTCAATCAAGTCATCAAATTCATTAAGAAAATCCATTACAGATTGTTGACGAGGATCATATTTAATATTGTTGAACATAGTGCGGTATTGATGTTCAGAAAATGAACTTGTCAGATCACAAACCTTATCCAGCTCTGACATCATCTCAGCTGGATCATGAGCATGCCTTACATGTCTCTGATGTCTTTCTTCCAGGTTTGACAGCAGGTATGAAATCACTGAACTTTTCATAAGATTGATCATTTTGTCATCATATATTTGCGTAGGCTGGATGTCTTTGTCAATTAGAAATAGGCAGTCTTGTGATAGCAATTCATGGCGAATCCTGTGTCTCCACAGAGTGTACTCAATATCTGATGTCAGCTTATTGTCACCTTTTTGGAACTTGGGACGAATTATGGATTTTACAGGTGGTTGTATCATTTGCCGTTTTTCTCCATCATTTCTTGAAGAACTTTCCTGTTGGAAGTTTATGTAATTGTTTAAACTCGGTAGGGTTCCAATCGTGTTTGTTTGTGGACTAACATGTTCGTTTTGGGGGCAGTCACTTACCTGCCCAATAATTGGATTTGGGCAGTTTGAGTGAACTGTATCTGCATTATATTTTGCTTCCAAATCTAACAATGCTTGTTCCATACGTTCATTTAGTTTTCCCAAACGGTGTTCATAAAAGTTCTTCACCATATTCAATTGTTCATTAGCATCATTACGGGCTTGTTCAATGAGAGCTTGACCTTCCTCAGCATATGTTCGACCATGGTCTCGCAGAATACCCAATAAATCATGACGCATTCGAATGTATCGATCACGTGCTTGTTCTTCCATGGTCAACTTACGGTTTTTATCATGTGATTTTTCCTAGAACAATAAAGAAGAACACAGCAGTCAGTACAGTCACAACAGGGAACCTTGTGAGACGAACCATTCAAAATAGTACCAAGTACTTAAGTTATCTCTCACAATTTTCAATAGGTACGTCCTTGAAATTACGGTTTAAATTACATATTCAGATTCCAATAATGTATGTTACGGTTTAAAAAATGAAATAATACGTTCTTGAATAATTACGGATTTCAGTTTCCAATAATGTATGTTACGTTCTTGAGTATTACGGTTTAAAAAAATTAAATAGTACGTTCCTAAATAATTACGGATTTTACTCTGTACTTTCGTTAAAAATATACCAAGTTGTTATTTATTTATTTATTTTTAATCAGTCGTAGTAGGTTAATAATAAACATGAAACGTTTGTTAGAGCCGGCCCCAGTCAAATAGAGCAGTGAAACGGAGGGGATCATCAGGCAACTGAACTGAGGAGCTGACGCCTAAAAGGTTGGGCTCCAGGTTCAGAAGCTGAAACCTCAGAATAGGTCACCCTTGAGATGACACTAAAATAGAGGTGTCCGTTCTCATATGCCAGGAAGCGCACAGAAACCAGGTTCTGTGGAACCTGTGACTATTAGGGTCTTCTCCATATTTCCGTACTAGGTAATTTGGCTAGATACAACTGTTACATACAGCTCGAACAAACATTGCCCTTGACAGGGGGCATTACGATTTCTTGGATGGGGTTTGGTTCTTTTTTCCAATTTATTTATGGAATATCAACCACTCCAGAAATATGGTGTGACATTCCCAAAAAAGGGTTTTATTAAATACATCGAGTGTTGGGTTGGTAATCATAAAACTGCGGTATAAATATACGTTGCTGTGCAAACTACGTCAGAAAGAAATCCAATCAAGGTATAAAGAACTTTATCCACAGACCATACGCACGTGCCCAGATCACGTTGGGTAAATGTATCTATTATCAACAAAATGCACAGACTTATGTTAAGGGACTTTTTACGGATTCCTGCTTAAGACTTATGGATCAACATAACTATGAACGAGGCCCTTTACTACAATTTACATGACTTACGGATTCTCGTTTCATAGTGGCCTGTGTTACTTACATACGGCATCCACCAAAGCCAAGGTGTTTTTACGGAATTTCGTAGCATTTGGAACGTCTTACATTCCTTGATCATGATTTCTTTTCTTCTTACGGCATCGTCAAGCTTTCTACAAGAGGGAGCTTACGAGTTTAAATCAATGACGAATTATTTTCGTCAACCAACCCAACTAAACGAAACGTCATATTCTAGAATCGAACCAAACTATGCCCAAACCAAGTGGCTTGATCCCAGAGCCTCGTATGAGCTCATGTCAACGTAAAGGAATATGAAAGGTATTCCTCTTACCTTAATCTCAACGTAGTAGAGAAGGACAACGCAATTCTTACGGAATAATAATGAATGTAATTCAATGGTAATAAACTATTGAAATAAGAACAATAAGATCGTATTTAAAAGGTAGGTATACAACATCAAAGAAGGAATAAGGAATGGAAGAACGCTCAGTAGCAGGGTACAAAAGTTCATAGCAGTGTTGCCATCGACTTCATTGGTGGTGGTTATGGATCTGTCCACTTTTCAATTAGAAATAGTTCTTGGTTAGATGGTCGAATTGTGTCTCCTCTCTCCTAATAGTTACCTAAGTAACTACACGCCTAACATTATAAGCAAAAGTTTTGAAGTTTACCTTACTGTGAATAAGGATTGGTAGAATAGTAACGTATCGTTAAGGAATATGACAGGCAATATGAAATCGAGCAAATTTGAATTTAAAAAAATCGACTAGAACACAAGATCCCTTCGTTTGTTTTCCAAATAAGTAGATGTTAAAAAACTACCTGGTACTGGTACTAACTGGAACACATAGATTCTGACAAACCGAAATCCTACATTTGTAAATGTAGAACATTCCTATAATTTCCATACATTGCACTTTTATTATATAATTTTAATAAGAATAGGTAGGTACCTACTAGAAAACCAAGACTGCTACTAGGTAGGTACATGCTTGCATGATCTGCTATTCTTGCAAAATCTTTGCGAAATCTTGCAAAATCGTTGTATTTATAGTGTGAGGATGTTCATTAATGAGACTGGCAAAATGACCTAAAGATACCTATAGATGGGTGAACCAACTGTTCCTCATCCTCATGTTACTTGAACGGTGACAAGTAACTGTCTCAATTCGTTCTAAAAATAGAACTGATATGCCAGCGCTACTAGCGGATTCTTCAGAATACACCTCAAGATTAATAGTTTTCCCGATCCACTTCTTACGTTTTGTGTTACATCTCGATGTCTCACATATTTGGTTTTCTTCTCCATTTGTGCGTTTAAAGTTAAATAGTTTTGATTTCCAGTTTTTCCCCATCATTAAACTGTTGTAATCATACTAGGAAGTATTTCTAGTGAATCTACAAACACCGGTTCGGAGTTGATCAATACTGAACAAACCCGGGACTGCTGTGCGCTACGTCCGTTTTCTGTGTGAATTTGGCAGCGAGTTCAACAAACTATCAATACACTGTGATGGAAAGTCCTGAATAGCATCCCCTTTTTCACTAATTGGTATTCACTTACCTATATAGTTTTTTATTTTTTCCGAGGAATATTGCATGAATTGGTGGTTGAACTAATTCCTTTTGTTCTTTGGGTCTTGCTGACGCTTGCATCTAACCTCTCGGGTTCGAGAAAATATAGAAAATTGATATGGCCTCTACTCTCTAGATTACATTAAGGTTGAAGGCTTGATTAATTACTTGTTGCAGCGTAGTCTAGTCTGCTTTGGTTTCGTAATTCCTGAAGGGCGTAACTTCAAACAAATTGTCAGAGCTCTCAACATGTTTCTGGGGTGTAACAAGGGGAAAGAGAAACCTTGATTACTTGGAGGTCAGTCCATCAGTTTGGTACTATAATACCTATTTTCCTGGTTTTTCATCAAGTAACTATCGATTTCATGTCGAGTAGGTGTCGTACTGCTTGTCAATCACAAAAACTAATGCAGCTCTTGATTCGTAAAGCCATATTTCGCTTGTACGATCAAAAGTTGTTGGAATTAGCGTTGAAGGATAAATATCAACATTTAATAATAAGGTGTTTGTACATGCACATATCACAAATAACTCTCCTCGCAAGAGCAAAGGCACTATCATTGCCTTTAACAATCACATGGCTTGGCACCCACAGGAAAGTTATGGTTGGTTGTCACGATGTGACAATGTTGTGTTTTGGTGTCACGATACATGTTGGCTTTGTATTAGGGGATTATCAGAATATGTGTCCTTAATCGCCTCAATCGTACTTAGTTAGTCACTACAGATCACATAATTCCCAACTCCCAAACAACTGGTAGTGGCTAACAGCCTGTTTCATTGACCATAGCGCTGCTGCTAACACAGATACAACTGGTGTTGAGTGTCTATCGACTTGGGGCTCCATGGAGCTCGGCCAACACCATCAGGTGTCTTTGAGCCTTCGGTGAACTGGGCAGTGTGTCCATCACATCGCTGGATTGCCTCATTGTAGTAGCATTTGAGGTTGTCTATTGTCGTTGACCCCGACCCTTATGTGAAGGTCAACACGCATCCCAGATAAGGTTCAAGGTAGGGCTGGGAGCACCTCGTATAGGACCAGAGGGTATCTCTATGATATCCCATCTGGTGAGCTCCTGAACATGAATACCCAAGGGGCGAGTTCGTGTTTGGAGCCTAGAATATGTCTCATCCAGAAGGGTTAGCTTTACCATTTCATGCAGGGGATGCCCAGGGAAGTAGCGCAAGTGCTCTGCACAGTGGCTGACTATGCTCAAGTAGCTGAAGGAGGGAGGCTATAGGGGTAGTACAGAAGGCCCCAGTAGCTAGTCAAAGACCCTTGTTTAATATAGGTTCCAGTTTACACAGCAAGGACTTTTTTGCTGAGCCACACCATTGCATCTAAAATTCCTAGGAGTACCCCAACTATAGTTCGAAAGAACCTTGAGCAACTGTACACCCTGCTAGTGGCATGTTGTAAGTACTCAATATGCTGGGTCTACCGCAGATTATGTTCAACTTCGAGGGGGAGAAAACGTGTTTGATAGGCGTAAAGTATTACAAATATCTATGTATTGAGAGTGGATGCTCATCATGTGCATCCTGCAAATTGGATGGAGGTAGTTTTGCAGGTGTCACTCACATTCCTCAGATGGTGGTTGGGTGGTGATGGTTGGCCTTGGAGAAGGTTAGTTGAGTCCTCTACGTATAGTAAGGGATGAATATCGTTATCAGCGAGGTCATTTGTAGCGACCATGAACAGGGTGTAACTAAGTACTGAGCCCTGAGGAATGCCATTCTCCTGAAGATGGAGATTGGAAAAGGCATATCCTAGGCACTCCCCGAATTTTCGATCAGGGAGGAAGCCTAGATATTGCCTACTCCCCACTGCTGTAGCCTTTTCAAGATTTAGTGACGCAAAGTGCTGTCATAGGCTTTAGCTTGGTTAAATAAAACACTGGAATACTTTCTAACCAGAAAGGGGTCTTGGATATTACTCTCAAAAGCCCAAAGTTGGTCAGTTGCTGAGGAGAAGCTTGCAAAAACCGGCCTGATACTGACTGAAAGGGCAATTGATCTCAAGAAACAACACCAAGCGGGACCATAGCTTCGAGGATCTTGCTCATGCAGCAAGTAAGGAAGATGGGTCTGTAACAGCCAGCTTTACAAGGGTTCTTGCCCTATTTACGCTGAGAGAAAATGACAGCCTCCCTCATGGTTGAAGGATAGTTACCTGAGACGTAGATAGAATTGTACAGCCTCAGAGAGTGCTTTTGCTCCTGCAGGAGATTGATCAACGTTTCATAATGGATCTATCTTTCCCAGGGGCAGTCTTACTTCATTTTGCTGTGATAATAATAAATTGCTATAGTAATAATAATGGCTACATTTAATATTTATGGACCAATGATCCGTATAGAAGGGCTTTCTAATACAGAAATAACAAACCTTTTTTCCTTCATTTTACAAAAAAAAACCTACTGAATTTTTTTCACACAATTTAACAACTTCATTGCTTTAAATAAATCGCAAAAAATTACTATTATTATTTATTATGATTAACTACTATTATTGGTTTCTCATTGCATAAAGAAACCATCATCGGGAAATGGGTAGCCTTGCAATTAACATTTTGGTTGGCTGGTCTGGTCTCTTCTTCACTTGTCCCTTTTCGTCGATTGAGCTCATTTACAAAGATTTCCTACTGCTGTCTGACTACACCTCTTGCCAGCTGTATTAGGCCGCATGCAATAGTTATCTGGGCATAGTGGACTTCTCATGTAGCTTCAACTCTGTTTGGACCGTAGAAATTATTATTAATGTTTTTTGTTTTGATACAATTTTATTTATGTACCTTAGCTAACGTTATAGTTTATTATTGATATTTTACTCTGGAATATACCAGAACTATAAATAATCAATACGTACACCGTACAACTTGAATTTCTGCAACGAAGCATTTGTGGCATGTGATATTACCATACGTTGATTAGTAGCAAGGGGTGCATAACGGAGCTTTGGTAATTTTCAAGTTGAGAACAATAAATTAATAACTACCTACATTTTTAGCTGTTTTCATTTTGATATTTGATGTTCTCATTATATGTGTGACTTTCAACCTCTAATATCCGTCTTTGGATATTTTTGATTTCAAAAAGACAGTTCCAACATTTTCCAAGTCATTTCCTGTTTCTTCATAGTTTTGTTAAACTTCATCTATAATGATCAACTCTCTTTTGTTACTCTTAATGATCTACTGTTAACTCGTTGAAGTGAGTTCAGAAGATGATGTTATTCTAATAGCAGCAAAACATCAAAGTCAAGACAGGATCTCTGACGAGCTTACAAAATCAAGAAAGAAGACTCAGTAACAAAGTCTTGTGCAACCTTACCTATGTTTCAATATGCGCGTCTGAATGAATCACACCAACATCAAGTTCAAACCAAGTTTTTGTTTTTTGCTTCCAATTGGTTAAAGTACTTACTTAAACTTGCTTATCATGTAGCAGATCATTGTGGCAATCAAGATGTTACTCAAGTATTTTATTCACGAAGTACAGAGTTGAATGTACTAATTATGAAGGTGCAGCTTAGTATAACTTCTCATCAAGAAAGAAGACTCGTTTTGAAGATTACCCTAACATTCAGGCTGTCCCATACATTATAAATATTATATCGTGGTATTCTATATTTCTCATTCTTATTGTTTTTCTATTTAATCTTACAAAATCTATGCAGGTGCATTATTCGTACTACAATATTCTTGAAAACTGGTTTCAAAACTCTTTAAGCTCTGCTCAGCGTTGGTATAATCTGGCCGGATTTATCAGATACCTACTGAAAGTGTGGGCAATAGACCACTACTTTCTTTGGTAAATACAATTTTTGTTTTCAGACGTTCTAAAAAATGAGAAAAACTGAGCTCAGAAAAGAATTCGATCTCGTTCATGGATACAGTAGTTATTTTAGCATCTCGTTCATGGACCCAGTAGTTATTTTAGCATCTCGTTCATGGACCCAGTAGTTATTTTAGCATCTCGTTTTGAAAGTGATAAGTATATTGGTCTTATTACGTCATGGATCTTCAGGCTTGAGGATAGTAATGAGTGGTCGTGTCGCTCAAGGCAAAAATACCGGGGGGTATAATGTTATTCCCAACTGAATCCAACTGGTATTTTGAACTCCAGTAAACAAAAAACAAATAAACACGCAGTTTGCGTAAGCAGAACCAACTTTTCGAATAGAGATAGGTAAAATATAAGAAGGTGAAAAGTATTTAGAACATTTTTATTACCATTATTATTTTTTGTGTGAATCAGAAGAGATGAAACATACCTAAATGGTGATAAAATAATTGTTAAAATTTGGATTCGTAATATCTAAGTTTGTAGGGTCAAGGGCAATACACCTCCACGCATCCTCAGATGCCACTACACTGAGGCAATCCAGCGATATGCTGGACACACTCTTATATTCACTGATGGCTCAAAGACACCTGGAGTTGGCCTTGCTCTATGGAGCCCCAACTTCCAAGTCACTAGACGCCTACCACCAGTTGCGTCTGTGTTCACAGCAGAGCAGTGACACTGGCTGTTCGACACTGCCATTTATTGGGAGTTGGAAATTATGTGATCTGTAATTCACCAAGTACCATCGAGGCGATTAGGGACTCACATTCTGATGATCCCCTAATACAAAGCCTACGTGTATCGCTACACCAAGCCACAACATTGGGCTTAACCATGACATTCATATGGGTGCTGAGCCATGTGGGTATTCATGGCAATGAGTCTGCAGATGCCCTTGCAAAGAGAGTCTGGTGATATCTCCATCGATAGGTTGCCGATACTCATTGAGGATCAAATCTCCTACATGCAACATATAGCCAATTCCATCTGGCATGAGCAATGGCAGGGTGAGGTCACTGGCCTACGTGGTGTCCTTCAGGACTTGTGCCCGGTGGGCCCTTTTCCAACCCAACTTCCAAGGAGGGATCGAATTGTGGTCAACCGGGTTTGCCACTGGCCATACCCGTCTTACAGACACCTTCTTAGTGCAGAAGCTCGAGATGTTGTGTGTGGGGGTGATCTGTCCATCCGCCACTTTCTGGAGGACTGCCCAGCCCCTGTGGACCTCCGAGTCCAGCATCAGCCCCCTCAGTGGGTTGATGTATTGGACAAGGTCCGATCCCTGTTGTTGTACCTGAGAGCCGCTAAGCTCTTCTACGAATTGTGATATCTGATCTGTGATACATTTATATAGTCATAGTTTTATTTCACTTTTTGTTGATTGTATATAGTAGATGTAAATAGTTATTTATGGTTTTTTTTATCCACTTGGGCTAAACAGTGGTTATCACTGCACCTCTCATTCCCCCCCTCCGATATGCCAGTGGAGTCCATGATCAACGATCCTAAGGTGAATAAGAGAGATTTGAGCTCGATTTTGCCGTCATTATGATTGATATTACGGAACTTAGTCAGCTGATCCTCACCAAAGTCAGCGAGGTAAAAGTTCCAGCATGTTAATACAGCAAATCAAAATTTGTTCCAAATCGTACCAGCGGTTTTGGAGGAGTAGTGAGCAATATATAAATAAATATATATGTATGTATATAATTTTATATATATATATATATATATATATATATATATATATATATATATATATATATATATATATATATATATAATATTTATATATATATATATATATATATATATTTTTATATATATAAAGAAATCTAAAAATTAATTACTATTGTAAACGTGTTCGACACCCGAAATCTAAAAATTAATTACTATTGTAAACGTGTTCGACACCCTCTGAAATGCAAAGAAAGTGCATCCCCACCCCCAAGTGCCGCTGTGCCGACAGCTTCAATACCCCCTTTTCTACGAAAAGTTTGGTAAAAAAGAGTGAAAATTTGTTGTGCCACCTATAAATAATACCTACTACCAACAGTTAAAACTTTTTACCCACATGTTGAATTACAATCACGGAACACTTTGGTAAAATGGCCATTTTCATATGTTGTAATGAGAAAATTAGATACCTAACATATAATTTGTAGTAGGACTGCAATATTATAGTTCGAAAAATCAGGATTGGACTTCCAAATAGGACCCTTTGGAAGAGTTTAATTGTCACCTCCCAATTTTTCCCAAGTCAGTAGAAATTGGTGGAGGCCCCTATCCCTCCATACCTACGCCCTTGACTTATTTCAGTTACTAGATCTCCATTATGGTGAAATGGTTCCTCACTGTTGCCAAAATGTTTACAGTTGTCCTCCTTGTGCGTTATTTGCACCTTTTCCATGAGTTCTTTGTAACTTTTTCAAGTGCTTTTCCGTTGGCTTACTTATTGATTTGGATTTCAAACAATATCTGTACTGTTTTCATGAATATTGACCGATTCGTCCAACTCAGCTTTAGTTCCTTGAAGCTATTTGCGATTCATCGTCACCATAATTGCCGACATAGTTGAGCTTGTGTTAACGTTATTGAATACAAAATGAAATTAACGAAGGGTTTACGAAAGCTTTGAAATTGAACTGAACACTCACTTCGTTGAAAACGCTGAACTGAGATGATGGGAGAGAATGCCATGGGCACCACACACACACGACACTGACACCGAAACCTCTGATTGAAAAGAACTGATTTGAGTTGTTGGGATGTTTGTTAATTTAATTACCTACTGTTGTTTGAATATTGTTTATGAAAATCTCTGTACCATAACTTTCAATTTGAAGTTTCCATATATTATAACATATGGATGCACCGTAGCCATCAAAGCTCAAACAACAATACGGTTATCGTTATTTAATCTATCACAACTACTCCCCGCTTGGGAGGAGTATTGGCTTACTTCTTTCCCATCCATGATACGCCTTCTCTACTCTTTGTAATGTTTCCCCTTGTGGAATTGAACCTTTTTATAGCCTTAGAAGGGTTCCCCTACTGTGCTAGCCGAAATACTATTAGTTCAGGCCTTTGACCTTTGTGCATGGTGGGATAGCATATATTTCTTGTGAGATAGAAGCTTAGGTCGTCCATGAGCTAAGAGCGATAAAATTGCTTTTTAGATTGTATTGACTCGCCTACTACCTAACCTATACGTTCCATTAAACTGTTCATTCCATTTTCAATTTACATAGGTATTCACATAATCGAATGGGATCAAATTGTGATTTGATTTTGCTTATTTATTAGGTATTATTATGTCGTTAAAAGAGTTGAGCAAAATTGATCTTCCAAAACTCTCTATTTTGTACATTTGATTTAACAAAGGGGAAACGGGAGTGAGCAGGAAAGCAGTTCTTGGGCATGAGGTTGTTGCTGAGTTGGAAAAATAATAGTGGTAACAGCAGAAAATCTTGTACGTTCCTGGCTGCATTGAAATATACTCAAAGAAGGGTTCAGGTTCATGTTGTTTTGCTTGCATATTTTATTTGGTGTTATTCTGCTTTGGGATTGAAGTTGCAATCATACCAACCTATGGCTTTTCCTTAGCATACAAGAGTTTCTAACTTTGAAATCCAACCAAATGTGTACTTACACATCACAGCTTCATCACTCACAATTGTTTTTCTGTTGAACATATTGAATTGATTTAGGTGTTTTTTTTTACAGGAGTTTTTATAGCTGACTCTGAGGCCTAAACAATGATAGATAAAAACGTAGATAAATCAGGCACTCCCTCAAGAAGCGGTAAATATTCCCAATACTTTTAACTTGGAAGATTTTTGTGCATTGAGTCAGTATGGATCGTGCCGAGTGTCGGTGTCTCTGATCAGCAGTTCAGTTTGGTGTCGTCTAACGAACCTGACAGTAAAGAACAACAAATTATGGAAGACACAAAAATACACTCGGCACACGTTGTGTTGGTCGATTTTAAAAAATCTTCAAAAGGAGGTCCTGTTGATATTAATCTTATATATCCAGATGTGAAACGGCAAAGTGCAGCTTATAAAACTGATGAAGTTGATTATACTTCACACTCTGATGTTAGTGCTGTTTCAGAGAAATCCGAAGATTCGTCCAGCAAGGAGGTCCCGCCAAAAGGGAAAGTTGCTAAGAGGAAAAGTGTTTCTTTGAGAAGGGAGAAACTCGAAAATTCGCTCCAAACTAAATCTGCCAATAGTAAATTGTGTGTGAATTTCCCTGCCCTCAAAAAATCCAAAAAGCCTGATTTAAGTGATGACAACACGACGAATTCTGAAGCAAGCGAAGGCAACGCTCTGTACCATGATGTGGATTGGGAAGGAAATCTAGACAATGATGCTCAGCTTGACGAGTTTGCCCCTCGTCGTAGATGTGAAACTCCAGTTATGCAGCCACATCACTCAAGAATCGATATGGAGGAAAGTCAAATGTCGAATCCAGGATCCAGCCACAGTGGCTCCCACAGTCATTATAGATTCGAGGCTGGGGAGACAGTCAAGGTCCACAATTACAATAATTCTTCTTGGTAAGAGCCACATTTATTATCATAGTGTTAATTAGATACCTTTAATAAATATAAAGTTGATAAATAACAATCCACAGGTCCACGATCTTGTATACTCCTGTCTATTTATATAAAATACATGTTTATGCATTTCTACAGGGAAGAAGGCGTTGTCGAAGAAATTGACGACTACGAGCAAGAAGTGTTGGTTGTTTGTAATGGACGCAAAGAATGGTTGAATATTAACAGCCACAGGATTTCCAAAGTACCTAAGGAGGTCCCACCAGAAATGCTAAACTTCCGGGTTCCAATCGAGTCAAATGTTTCATTGGGCTCCATAATCGAACAACAACGGAATCGGTGAGTCTATATCTTTCGTAATTAAACCATTACAATCAAAATGTGCACTATGAAGTTTGCACTTTTTTTGGGAAATGAAACGGTATTTAATTTGTATGTGTTTCTAATATGAAGCATGATGGTACCGTTAGCTTCTATCCTGATATTTTTTGTAAGGTTTCAACCTTACCCTTACTTACTACCCTTGTAGGATTCACTTTAATCGGTAGCTTTGTTCCAACAACACTTCGAGAGCGACCACCGGGGCTCTTCCAGAGTTGCCGTGAGGTTAGTTCCAAGGTTGCCCACTTTCATGTTTGTTGGAACACTTCGGAGCTCACCCAATGTTCATAACGCGTTAACGGTAGTTGAAGATTGACGTAACATTTGAAATATGGCGACTAACACAGGAGTGTTCCAAAAATTTACTTTCTTTGTTATTGTTTACAACGCTCTCGTAGTCGACGATCTTGGAGCAGCACCTCGTCTTCATCATCAGAAGAATCCGAAAAAAAGTACATATCGTCCGAGGAGTCTTCCAAATCAGAATTGGAGAAAAAAAATCGCATCCATACTCCAACAAGAGGGACAAAATTTGAAAATGTGAAAACAGTTTAGAGAAGGTTACGCGGATTGAAGTTTACCCAAGGGTAGTACGTTATTTTAAAATGCGCATGCTTAGGGCTCGGTGCTCTCGATGAGACCCCGTCAAAAGTGTGGGGCTGCTTGGGGGACCCCCGGAGCAGCTCTGGGGCGCTCTAAGATCTGTTGGAACACGGAGCTCTCATCCCCATAACTTTGTTGGAACGCAATTTTGAGCTCTGAGCTCCTCTAGGGCGACCTTTTGTCCTTGATTGGGAACCGTCCCTGCTGTGGCGAGCTTTCAATGTGGAAACATCTGTAAATTATTGCAAAACAATTTAGTTATTCATTACTATAAATAGCACTTCTGCACAGAAAATTATTTGCCTTGATGAGTTATTTTACTCTTCAAGCTGATTTACACTCACAGCTGAATGTAATAGTGCAAAATTGTGTGTACAATTGATAGGGAATTGGGGTATTTTAAGGAAGTACCTTGGAAGAAAGCTTGAGTAAAATTTCGTCATCCTTACCCAGAAATCCTAGGATGACTCCATTGCAAATTTCGTCAAAGCTGATTGTATATGGAAGGATTAACACATTACTCTTTACGTAACTCAGTTACTTAGTTGATCAGGAAAGATCCCCCTTATAGGTCTCAAGGAAGCCGAATGAAAAAGGGAGGGAGATCGTAAAGTTAAATTGTTTGGCTTTTCAAAGTCTTCCTCTCTTCATAACTTGGCCATGAAATACCTGACTTCAAAAATGATGCAATAAGTCCCTTGATATGACTCATTTAAAGGAAGCTCATCGTTGTGTGGAAGATAACGAAGACTTTCCTGTGAATTTCACTAGTCTTGACAGCAAATACACAAATTGCAGTGGAGACATTAGTTTTGGGGTAAGTAGGTAGTTAGTTTATTAGCGAATTTCCGTAAAAATGAATGCAATGGCTCGAAAATTTTTAAAATAAAAATTTTTGAAAATTTTCTTCATTGAAATCCGTTTTAAGGCATTCTGAAACGAATCCTAGAGTTCATTGCTTTTTCATGTGTGTGTGTGTGTGTGTGTGTGTGTGTGTGTGTGTGTGTGTGTGTGTGTGTGTGTGTGTGTGCGTTCTTGCGGGTGTGCGTTCTTGCGGGCGTGCGTGTTTGTGTGTGTGTGTGTGTGTGTGTGCAAGCGTGTGTCATTCCAGACGATAACTCACCTTAGGATTGAGATAAAATTTTCGTTCTTGCGCCAAAAAAATCAAGCTTTCCAAACAAAAGGATGGGTTCGTTGACCAGCACTTTTTGAGTACATTAAATTGGTCACATTTCAAAAAATGTACACAAAAAACCCACTAAAAACGGCTAAAAATGGTTAAATTTATATTTATTGGTAGAATATTGCTCAAATAAAGTTTATTAACAATAAAATAGAACTTCCAAAAATTTATGTACAAAATTATGCCGAAAAATGTTCTTAAAATTGCTTAAAAAAAACTGCAATAAAAGCTAAAATTTCAAAACCTCTATTTGACTAGAAGATTATTATTTAGAATATGTTTTTTGCCATAATTCGATTATCTTATATCAATTTCAACATGATTGTATCATTAATAACTACTGGGCATGCGCCAATATGAAATCCTTGTAACAAGCTTATTTTCCACAGTTTTCATCCGATCTAGATGAAATTTTTAGGGAATGTGCGGGCTTGGGTGTAGATGGTCCCCTATCAGTTTCATTGTTGCGAAATCAATTCAATTCAATTTAAAACAAATTTATTCACGAATAAATTAGTCTGCATATACGATTACAAAATTTTATGTACAGAACAAATATTGCCCGTCTAAAGACTAAAAAGCCTGAGACGACGGGCCAAGAGCAGCTCCTTTGGCACCAGTTGGCATTGTACAGATAAAAAAGCAGACAAGAATACATAGCCTCAACGACTACAAACCAAAAAAAGTAAATAAATCAAGCAAGCCAAACTTCGATAGTTCAAAAACAAAATAAAAATAAGAAAATAAATGTCCATTACGAGAATAAAATGAAATTAGCTAGCATAAACACTTCTCAACACTGATTCGGAATTCACCGGGTTCAGGGTAATCAGGAAAGCAATTACAGCAGCCCTGTACCGAGCTTTGTTCCACACAGATGGTGATTTCAGTTCCTCACTCAATTTGCTATACAAAACATAAAGAATGTAGTGAGGGCTCTTGGTCGACAATACCAAACGATTTAGTGGGGCTACAACATTCCCCGCTGTTTGATAACGGGTATTGTGGTCATGTATCGGGGCGACATTGATCAAAGTGGGGGTTTTATGGTACAAAAAGAGTAAAGGGAGGGGGTCAATTATTTAGGAATAATTGACGTACAGAGAAAAATGTGGAAATATTAAAAATTGAATAACTGTCGAAAGATTTTGGTTTCCTATACATAATTTTGATTATTGAATTTTGTAAATTTAGCAATTTGTTAAGGTTAGAAGGGTAGGTTCCTCCCCAGGCGATAATCCCATATTGGAGGACAGACTGGACAAGGCCATAGTATAAGAGTCGAAGTATGGGAAGTCCCAAAATAGAACGGTCGTTATAAAAAAGAGCTGGAAATTTTTTTAGCCTTTCATACAGAAAATTAATGTGATCTTTCCAAGGCAAGTTGGAATCGATCTGAATACCCAGGTATTTAACTGTATCAACTTTTTCCAGCCCTTCACATGCATAATTTATCGGGTCATTACAGGTATGGATAACAATCTTCTGCAAAGGATCAATTCTGGCAGAGTTTCCAATGGTCATAAATTTGGTTTTAGCTATATTCAGCGTTAGGAAACTAGACTGAAGCCACTCGTTAACCAGGTTCATCCCCAGTTGTGCTCTACGAAAAACCGCTTCCCACTCACTGGCTACAAATAAAATAGCCGCATCATCGGCAAACAGAAATACCTTTTCATTCCCCAGCACACCCGCCATTTCATTTACATATATAAGGAAGAGTATAGGTCCGAGCGTACTGCCCTTGGACAACTCCATAGTCAACATTTTTCAGTTCACTGGACGCACTACCGATCGATTCCATTTGCATCCTGTTAGACAAGTAACTCTGGAACCACTCATAGCTTGACCCTCGGATACCGATCCCCTCCATCCGTTTGAGCAATAAACTCCTATCTATGCTGTCAAATGCTTTTGCCAAGTCTAAAAAGGCAACAACAGCTTTCTCATTCCTATCCCTCACCCGATGAAGCTCCGATACCAAGGAAAATAACGCGTCTTCCACCCCCTTATTAGGCCTAATGCCAAACTGGGAGTCAGAAAAAGCATCATTTGCCTCCAAAAATATGGACAGGTTTTGTTTAACTCATTTTTCCAGCAATTTAAAAATCGACCTAAGCATTGAGATAGGCCTATAGTTCCCCGGATGTGACTTCTCTCCTCCCTTGTACAAAGCCACAACTTTGGCAATCTTAAATATTTCTGGAAAGGTCCCTGTACGTATGCTGAAATTTAGGACATACAACAAAGGTTCCTCCAAAAAATTTAGGTATTTTTTTATTACGTGCATAGGTATGCCATCCATTCCTGGAGACGAAGATCCTCGAGTAGCCTTGATCTTAAATCATTTCCATTAATTTCCGGGATGGTAAATATTGCAGAAATATTTTTGGATGGAGAGAAACGTGTCCAAATATTTTCCCCAGGAATCTTACTTTCAAGATCAGAACCCACTTGAGTGAAATAATCATTCAGCAGAACACAAGCTTCTTTAGAAGCTACAGACGATGGGATGTTCCTGCTTTTACAAAGTTCAGCCACCAGAGGGCACTCGACCGGCATTCTTCTCCCCCAAACAGTAGCCTCATTTATAACAACCCAAATTTTCTTCACATCACCCTCTGCTGTTTTGATTCTTTTACCATAATACTACTCCTTTGCCCGCCTGATAAGGGATTTCAACTTATTCCTGTATCTTTTTAAGTAAGCTTTTAGCTGTACATTGAAGGGTTGTCGTTGGAGAACCCTATTAAGCATGTCTCTTTTGCGGGTCGATGTGATTAAACCCCAAGTAATCCAAGGAAAAAGTTTCTTTACCTTCTTTCTGATGGGTCTCTCCTCAGTGGTAGCCTCCAAACAGTACTCACTCAAATCAATACTTCACTCTGCACATCCGCAAACGTAAATTCCATTTTTTCACGCGCTTCTCGTCCGATCTCACTCAAATTTGGATGATAGTTGGGGGATGACGATTACCAATTTCTTCATGATTGTATCATGAATAGCTACTGCGCATGCGCCAATATGAAATCCTTGTAACGACCTTAATTTCCACTGTTTTCATCCGATTTCGATGAAATTGTCAGAGAATGCACGGGCTAGGTTGTAGATGGTCCCCCATCAGTTTCGTTGTTGCCAAATCAATACTTCATTCTGCGCATGCGCAAACGTAAATTCCATCGTATTCCATCTTTTCACTCTCAAGTCGTTCGAGTTTGCTTAAATTTGGATGATAGTTTGAAGAAGATGGTAGGTAAACGAGGAAGCTATGTGCCACACCCAAAATGGCAGACATTTCTATTTCTTCCTGTAACTGATAGTCATCACACGCTATTTTATTGTGTAATTATTATATTGTTGCAGTGCTGCGGATCTACCTGTCATGGTTGATAAGCCCAAACCAGAACCCGAACCTGTACCAGTACCCAGGAGGTCATTGAGGGAAGAGGAACGTTCGTCTCCCAAAAAAGATAGTTTATTCTTCAAGAACAAACAATTGGAAAAAATGAAACGGAAAAGGTCGGCTCCCAAACGGAAAGAAGCTGCTGTCTCTTCTAAAAGCACAGTGCCTGTCTATATACCCAAATTCAAGGAAAATGAAAAAGTTTTGGCAAAATGGTCGAATCACAGAATGCAAAAATTTCCTGCTGTCATTCGAAAAGTGCTAGGGAAAGGTATGTAGTGTAAATGTATGTATATAAAATGAAAATAAATAAAATAAACACAGTAAGGTGCTATGTAGGTATTTAGTTATAACAATCGCCTAAAGCTATTATAAAATAGTTATGATTGTGTCGGATGTGATTCATAATTTTATCTTCTTTTTTTCATTAAAATGCCAATCTTCACATTTTCAGGAGAGTATGATGTGCTGTTTTATGATGGTTTTGTTAAAACCATTACTGAGGAACACATTTATAAAGCCACTGAAGAAGAATGTGAAAAGGTGAGTTTGATATGATTTTTACTTCTTTTGTAGCAAGTACCTGGTGATAATAATTAATTTATACTTGAGCAGTGCGAGTGTTGTTTGTAAACTTCGTTTTACATCAAGTAGGAGTAAATGCTTATTCCGGTATTGTTGGACTTACTACCATGGATCCTACTAAACCGTAGCTATGGGGATCGTAGCGTTTTTTGTTGTAAAAATATATTGAGGACAAATATTGAGCGTTCCTATCTGATTTGGACCGTTATCTTTTCTAGTATCAAGGCGCGAATCCTTCTAAAGCCGACTCGTTCGTAGAAATGGATGAGGACTCTAAAGAAGCTAGAAGGCAACGAAAGAAGAAAACGTTTGATGATTATCTTTCTCCTAAAGATTTTGAACGCCCCAGAAGACAATTCCTTCCTGGCGAGTCTGGAGTGAGGAGGCACATCAAGCAAAAGAGGTCTGTTGGAGTTAAGAGATTTCAGTCCAAGATTGGATTCCCCAGAAGAAGGAGGACTTTCAAACCTTCAGTTAAGGCGCCTGAGCCTCCACCAAGTGAACCGGTATCTGAAGGCGTTGCGGTTGATGAAGGTGTTAAACCAGAGCCTAGTGATGTTCCAAATGAACCTGTTGTTTTAGAGGATACTTCTGCTGAAGTTTCCACGATGGATGTTGATGATCAGCCTCAGCCTACTAAAGAAGAGCTGCCCACGAAAGAGTCTGAACCTCTTGAACCTGAATCTTCTTTAGCGCCTGTAAGTAAATGTGTTAATTTCCTATAGTCAATAAGTAACAAAGTTGTTTGACTTCCTTCCTCTAAAAATGAGAAATAATTATTTTTCTTAATCAGTGCTGAAAAGCTTCAACTCAAACCACTACAATGAACTACTATTACAATCTATTCAATCCAGGGTGGCCCCCAACTGGAAAAGTCAGGGAAATCCTGGAATTGTCAGGGAATTCTTAGCGTCGGGAAAAGTCAGGGAATTTTGCAAAAACCACCAAATGTCAGGGAATTTTTTTAATGAAAACTTTTTGTTATAATTCTAAATCCTAAACAATCGAACTTTGTCTACTTTTCATACTACATATTATTTCATAGGTGGGTTATCCGAATGTAAAAAATAAAAATCAAGAGTGGTGTTGAACTGTTCACAGAGTAACGAGCAGATACATTGTGACATCGATATGTCTTTGGCTCTCGGTTACTACAACACTTAGTAGTAAACCAAGTGTGGGAAAAACCAACTGAGTATTGAACTAGGGAGCATACCAAGCAGAGTAGTGGACTGATCCATTGAGAGTTCCAACAACTAGTTTGTATACATAACCTAGGACTTGGTGAATCTTAGAGATCTGGGAGTGGTCTTAATCGAATCAGTGCTGAAAAATACTTCGACTGGGACACCCCACATGCCCTATAGTCAAAAACTGATTTTTCAGAATTTTTTGAGACACTATAAATTGCAAGTTTGAATTTGGCCAACGAACTCGATCTGTCTTTTGCCAAGAAGGAACGAATTTTTTAAGCCCTATTTTAAGAGAGTTTCTGGGAATACACCCTATAATATATCCCCTACCTATATATATATATATATATATATATATATATATATATATATATATATATATACGACGTTAAAATCTAGGATTGTGTTCTTTGATGTACGAAATGGATATGTAGGGGGTCTCCGCCCCCTTCCTCCAATTTTTAAATTTTGAAGCCATCTAAATAGCTCAATTTTTCTTTGAAAATTCGTAAAAATGACAAAAAACAGTATTTGATTTTGATATTTTTTGTCAGGGGAATCTGAAGTTCGGTCAGGGAAATGTGAGGGAAATTTCATATTCCCGCTTTGGGGAACACCCTGATTCAATCGATTAGTGTGATGTTGAGCGCCTAATGGATTTGGCGCTTTGCGGGTGGTGTAATTATCGTTCAAAGTTGAACTCTCAAATCAGATGTTTCATAGCTTCTCAATCAGCTCAGGACAATAATATCCTTTGCCCCTTCTGCTTCACCTTACTCTCATTAGTTTAGTTTGATGCCAAGGACAGATATCATAGACTAGTGAAGGAAGTAGGCATTTCCCTGTTGAGAAATAACGGCGTTCCAATAAGAATGAGGTGGGGAGGCTTACATTTGCCCCCTTTTCTCAGAAATTATTGACCAAATGTCGGATTGGATGTGTTCACTACTGCACAGTACTTAGCACTAAACTTTACTAAAAAACTTATTTCTGTTGTAGAACCAAAAATTTCAACCATGTATCATGTTTTCTCCTCGATATTGATTCGAAATTCTATGAAAACATCAGAAATTAACAAGCGGTTGCAATCATGTTCACAATATCAATTATTGAGAATGATCACCTGTGTGTAAACAATTATTTATATAACCATGCTCATAACTCAGTTTGTTGGACACGCACTTCGCCGTAGTTAACATAATATTGTTGGATAAATCGAGAGCTTTCGAACGAATGGTCAACGAATTTTGTGGGATGAAAAACGACGAAGTACCATTTCCCTAGCAACGACTCGGTTGTAGGCGGAAATCACTATAACACTATATGTTTCGCGCGCGGAAAAAATTGACTCGCAAAATTGACGCGCAAAAATTGCTAGGACCCCAGGGCTAAAACATGATACATGTTAATATGTTATGCTAGTAGGTATGTTGTAATTGTAGTATAACTGATCGGAACACAAGATGAAGGTTTGGGAAAACTTTCATGAGTAATTTAAATTATTAGCAACGACTCGGTTGTAAGCGGAAATCACTGTAACACTATATGTTTCGTGCGCGGAAAAAAATTGACTCGCAAAATTGACGCGCAAAAATTGCTAGGACCCCAGGGCTAAAACATGATACATGTTAATATGTTATGCTAGTAGGTATGTTGTAATTGTAGTATAACTGATCGGAACACAAGATGAAGGTTTGGGAAAACTTTCATGAGTAATTTAAATTATTATTTTAGAAAAACAAAACTTGCTGATCCAGATTAATTAAATATAACATTGAAATTATGATCCAAAATCATGTATATGTTGAGATATTAAAGAATGTTGCTACATCTTAGGTGAATGCAAGGGAAAATAGAATATACAACTTTTAAAGTGGGGGGGCAGAAAAAGATGGGCTCTTTTTTTCTCTTTTTTTCAATTCGAGTTTCTAAATATGATCGTATGCGAGAGATAGAAAGAGAGAGAACGAATGCAAAGAGTCCCAAAGCCTCGCACCCGCGACCCCAAATGACTGACCAAAAGCTTTGGTAGCCTGACCAAGGGATACGAATGGCCCATAATCTTTTGGAAAGTGAACCAACAATCATGCTTCTAAGGTAGCCAAGCAAAGCACTACTCATAATGTTATGTACAATTGGTAAATGGTGCAATTTAAAGTAATTAAATAAGTCCAAACCTAAGAATTTGTGTTTGTGTTCAGGTACATGGTCCCTTAACTTTAATTCAAAAGAGTACCAATTACAATAATTGAACGAAACTTCTAATTTTCTCCTTGAGATGCTGTCAAGATTATCTGTGTTTAGAGTCGCAGTAGAGGAAAATTGGGATAATTAGAGCAACAACTAGGCTTCCCTTCAGATTGGATGGGGTAACAAAACACCATACGTTTCAGAGAGTGGAGTGCTCCATAACCTTCACTACAGACATAACGAGAATGTAGCTCTGATGTTAGGACAGAGCTCAATTTCACACTAAGGCCAATGATAGAAGAAAAGTAGGGAGTAACCACACCATCCGCCAGAATCGGTGGAATAAGGGTCAGTAGATATAGAGGTTTTTTAATGCATAAATAATACATAATGGGTCATCCCAGGATTCAATTTGATCTAACCCACTCAACAAGGCCCAAATCAGTGTTGATATTGTTAGGAATACAGAAAACACAGACACATAGTCACACTGAAATTCCAACTCAAACTGAATATTTATTAGTTACAACGTTTAATGGTATCCAAAATTATTGGAGTGTCTCCAACTCCTAACACTACCCCCTCCCCTTTTCTTCAAAAATGTTTCGGGAATCACTTTTTTATCACAGTACTAAGATGAGGTCCACAAAGGTCCACAAATATGAGAATCGGCATGCTCCTGCCTCCATCCACCTATAATCCTGTTTATCCCTCTCTTGCCACCATCCGTCCTGTATTTTCTGCCTTCAGTGCTGTATGAGAAACTCCTCTCCTATTATCTTCCGGCTTTCTGAATTTTCTCTGTAGTAGACTGGTGTTCGACGTCTAACACTAGTTGGCGTATACCTTCCTCTGGTATCGTACTCAGGGTTTCTCTTGCGGTTCTTGCCAAACATTGCTTCGAAATCATTGGCTTAGTAATTCTAATGTGAGATTTTGCTGGCTTCCGAAAATTATAATTACGATTCTGGGGGAAGCGATCTTCCTTGCCTGCTGCCGAAATGTCAGTTTCATTTCCACTCCTCGTTTGATACGAAGTTCATTTTACCAATTCGGCAACTTCACTTTCATAGTTCCAAAGCTTGAGTTTAGATTTAGCGTATTTTGTCACCGTCTTACACTTTCTACTCTGGTCAATTCTAGGAGGAGCTCCACTTACAATAATCAACGAGTGCCGTGTTTCCGGTCCTATCTTTCTTTCACAAGCACTCGTTTTAGTATACGTAACTCCCTTATAGCGGGGATGTAATGAGCTAAGCATGGCTTCTTCTTCTCTTTCCAGTAGGTCAACCGGTAAGATGGTGGGCGCTAAAACTGATGTTCCTTGATGAGCCAAGTCTGGAAGGTTGGCTTCCACGTCAAATTTATCAATTTCAATAAAATGCCACTATTTTTTCTAACACGATGTTAGTTTGGTCTTTGATATCTAAACAGGTGTCATCGTTTTCTTGTTCTTCAACAATTAATGATAAACTATCTCCCCACGTGATCGGAACTTCTATTTTTCCAAATTCTTTCAACATCTATTTTACTTTTGTTGTTGGAACTATTACATCGTTATCACAGCAAGCTTCCTCACAATCGTTCTCATTCGACATCTTTTCATGTTCATGTAACCAAAAATCTTGATTATTGGTTGTTGGGTTTCAATCTCTCAAAATCTCGAAATTCATCTTCATTTTAGGAATTGATTCTTCGTTTTCCTTTTTAACATATTCTACTAACTCCTTTGCCGCTGCTTCGTTAAGAGGGCAAACAAACTTTATGAAAATAATATATGCCACATTATTTACAATAGCTCTCATCATTATTGACCCCGTCACTCAAGGAAATCATTTGATTTAGCGAACTCGCCTGAAATCTTCTTCTCTCTCCCGCCTTTTCTTCGTTGTACCGCTGCCACCAATGTTAGGAATACAGAAAACACAGACACATAGTCACACTGAAATTCCAACTCAAACTGAATATTTATTAGTTACAACGTTTAATGGTAGCCAAAATTATCGGAGTGTCTCCAACTCCTAACAATATTGCTAGCAGCGTTCAGCACTTCCGTCAAAGAATAATAAATCCGTGAAAGATAAATTTGAAGGTCATCGGCAAAAAGGTGGTATTTGCTAAATTTCAGCAATTGATGAAACCATTAATGAAAAGGGAAAACAATAATAGTCCAAGAACTGACAAGATAGACCATAGGCAGGAGAAATGGAACTCACGATCAGAAATTATCAACTGAGAGCGATTCGACAAGTATGATGACAGCAGATTACTGTCAGAATTTTCATCTACAACATGGCGTTCTGTGATATCTCCATCTGAAGGATAATATATTTTGCGTTGTTTAGAAAGAGGATATCTACAGTTGTTTATTATAATGAAGTTCAATCAATATTCATAGTTTTTTTTTCTTTTTTTCAAAACAGCCATAGTATAACAAAGTATTAGTAATTCAATAATTCTTAATATAAATTAAATTGGTAGATTCTTCATTACGTGATATTACAATTTTACTCACTTTACATATACTTATTTCAAAAGTTTATAAAATAGATTAAACGGATAGCTTCCCGATAATTTGGTTCTACAATTCAATACAAAGTTTTATACACTTGTTCCTAGTAAATTCGGTAAGTAACATAAAGCACAGGTTTTATAATTAACATATTCACTTCTCATGTAGTTATGTTGCTTCTGTTTAAAATTTAATATATTTCTTCCCATATTTTTATTTTATTTTAATTTTTTTTAATCTCAATATAGTGATATGTAAGGATTAGTTATAATTTTTTATTTTTACGGAACATATTCTCTCTGTATTGACGGTATCCAAAACAAACCATAATCACATGTTCCGTGTCACTGCAAGGGTCCCCACAGACACTCGGTTCATGGGAGTTCACAGTTCACAAGTTACACCCATCTCACTTCTTTAAAACCCTTGCGTATTTATTACTTCAATGAAGCAGTAGCGTCTTATTTATAATATTTATTCATTTATCGCTTTATGTAGGAATCACTGACCAAAACCGAAGTGTCTATCGCTGAAGAGCCCGTTGAGCGTGTCCAAACCCCTGTCCCTGAAGATCCGCCTGTCTCCGTGAAAAAAGAAGCTGAGCCTGTGTCAAGTTCTCCAGGTTTGCCTTTGCCTTCGGCACATCCTAAACTCGCTGACTACGGAGATCGTTTCTTGTGTGATACCCCAGAAGGAGCTGCTCCAATCTCCATTCGGACGAAAGATGGTAATTGTTGATCTCTCTCAAAATACACTAATATAAATTATTAGAAAAATTATATAAAATGAATCAATATATTGTGACTTGCTCACGCTGTATTTGAAGAAGTTGTGGCTAGTTTAAATAGTTACGGCTAGAGCTCCAAAAGAACTGAGAATGACATTTAAATCAAATGAGGCTGGCCATAGACTTGCCTTTTTTCAATTTTTTTTAGATAGATAGATTTATTTATTTCAATAGAGACACATACATATGATGACCCACTATCAACAAAAAGTACAACGAACTATTTAGGTAGCGATTTGTGGGACCAATTCAAAGTAATCGAAAAATTCAGCTTAACACAACACAAAATATCTTTGTTTATTTCCAACAAACCCCTAAGGACCAAAGGAAAATTACGCATTCAGTTATATTGATTCGGTGGTTTTGGTGGTTGGGGATACAGGAATAGGAGAACCCTGTAGGATTCTGATTTTCAGTATTTCTCCATTATGACGTTAAAGAAACTGCTTGTGAACAAAGTACAGTCTCCATGATCTATAGTGTTTAGATAAAAACGCATTGCTATATTATCCATGTTCATTGTATTATAACTTATGATTTGTCATAACATTGGAGCTAATTAGAAACTTACTGTTGCAGGAAATTCTCACAAATCGATAATAGTCGCTGACAGGAACTTATTACCTGGTTGGAAAAAGCATGCAGTCTTTATAAGAGGAAAACAGCAGGTGTTCTTGATATCGTGAGTTCCACATTTAAATTATTTATATTAGCACGAGCCTTATGATAATGCGATTTCAAGGTTTTTCTGTACCTACATGAGTCTTGACATTTCTTATTCATGTACACATTATACGTTAAGTAAAGTATCAATAACATTAGTAAGAGGAATTTCGTGGGTTCAAGAAACTGCTGAACCAGTCATTCGTCCTTCCCCAATTTAGCTGAGGTGGCCGATATTTGACTCTGGAAAAATGAAGTATGTTCTACGAAAAAATAAAATAAAATACCCCACGGTCGAAGAGGTATTTGGATACCTTCCCTTTAAGATATGGTCAAGAGGTGATAGATCTGCCATCATCCTGTGATGGCTGCGGGATGGATACCACACATGCTCTAAGTTGTGAAAGAGGTGGTCTGAACAGCCAAGGACATAATATAGTTAGGGACGAGTGTGCTAGGCTGGCAAATTATATATATATATATATATATATATATATATATATATATATATATATATATATGTTCTAGAAAGATGCCCTATAAATAATATCGCGATCGGGAGAGTAATAACCATTGCGCATGCGCATGCGCAAAACTAATACCGATTGACACAGGCAAAACTCCGAGTCTAATGGAACGATTTTGATGGAAATTTTCAGGGATTGTGCGGGATAGCTTCTAGATGGTCCTGTACAACGTTCGTTGCCGTCTCATAAATAGTGTGTGCGCATGTGCAAACGTTAATTTATTACAACGTCGATTTACTACCATCTGTTGGTCCAATTTGGTTCACACTTGGGGAGTAGATAGATATATGTTCTAGTAAAATTCCCTCTAAAATAAATCGCGATGGGTGGAGTAATAACTATAGCGCATGCGCAAAACTAAAATTGATCGACACGGACAAAACTCCGAGACTAATGGAATTTTCATGAAATTTTCAAGGATTGTACGGTTTAGCTGCTAGACGTTCCCCTATCAATTTCATTGCTGTTGGATTAATATTAGTCTGTACGCATGCGCAAACCTTAATTTCTTATAACTTCGACTTATCAATCATTTCGACTCGTATTTTGTTCTTCAACTGATTCTATACGTCCATGTTACAATATGTGAGGAAGCTATATTGAACACCCAACTTGGCTGACGTTTTTCATATCCTCCTAGTCCATAAAAATTAATTTTACTCTAAATTCAGTCCGTTCTTCTCATTTCAAAAATTATAATTACGCTGTGTTTGTTCTTTTGTTTAGCCCTGAAGGATACAAAATAAATTCCAAGCTGGACTTGTACGATTTTCACTGCAGGATGCTCAAAGCGCCCCCTCCTCCAGTACTGGATTTCATAGTTGACAACAAAGTTATTCCGGTCCTGATGGAAAAGCAAAAGGACATGCAAATACCTGCGATTCGATATCCCACTTGGTAAAGTTCCATTTCAGCCGTTACTATATTTTTACAAAGCTTCAAAATTGTTTATTTGACGTCATACTGTATTAGGGATTTTGAACTACATGATAGATAAATAACTAGACAATAAATTGTTCGATCTGAATTCGAGTGACCCTCGCATAAGACCTATAAAAAATATAAATTATAACAATCTGCAATCATGGTTTGTAGTCTGAAATTTCTAAGCGTTGGCTCAGCGAATTGGGTTCTTTTTTCAATCTCTGAAATTGATTTGCTCATTAGATACAACCTGTGTTTGATCTCGTTTTGTCGCTCAGCTTGAATATTCACGGTGCTATCGTCATTAACGTTATTTGTGGTCATATTTGTCTATCAACTTGATAAAATGAATGTTCAAGGAAAGTCAAAAGAGGGAAAGGAGCTCCCAGGCCAGGAGTCAAGAGAAGCGGCAAGTTTACTCCCCACAAAATTAAAAGCCCTATCAAAACCAGCCCTACTGGGCCGAAGGCTGGTAAAGTGAGGACACTTCTTCCGAAGTACCGTTACGAGCCGATACCTCTGGAGCCTCCAGGTTAGTATTGGTAGAATTTCGATTGCCTTTATAGTATACGAGCATCTGTTTATAGTTGCTCATTTGTGCTCCACTGGAATAGTAAATTTCACTGTAACTAGCCGTTGAGTTTATGTGGGCGAGCCAGCTAGTGGGATAGTGATGATGACATTGCTACTTGCTGAGTAGCCAACTAGCTAGCGAGTTGAAACTACTACATCTGTAGAAATTCTTTACTCGCAGCTAGTTCTCTTGTAACTATGATGGCACAAGGCTTATTTATTAGCTAACAAGCCCACATGCAAGCAAGTAGCGAATAGAACAACAGGGTTTTAAACTTTGCTCGTAGATTGTTTACAATCTTCTTCTTGGCTAGCCAACATGATACTGGGCGTATTTACTTCTGTAGAATTCGTTAAGCAAAGATTACACAGGCCCAATTTACCAGCAGTTAGCGGACCGGTTTAATGGGGGGAGGGGGGTGTCAGATAGTTGGATAGGGTCAATGACACACAAAACTTTCCACTTGTCAACTCGCTACTTGCTTCACAACACTCGACTCCCGATTTGCATGCTAAACTGCCCACTTTTACACCATCTAGCCACTAGTTAAGCCTTGACATACGGCTGGTTACTCGCTAACAAGCTCTTTAGCCAGATAGCAGCGAGTAAAGTAGCCGGGTCGTCAACTTTTCCCTCCGCCTGTCCAGTAGTGAACCGATCATACGAGGCGAGTTTACTAGCAGCTTGTGAACTCGCCCCATGCCATCGTGGCTTAAGTACTCGAGTAGGTTTAGTTATTAAATGGGATTTTTCACAATAATTAATTGCTTGAACATGTATCTCAAGTATTTGTTTTTGAAATCGCCCTTATTTTAACAAATTTCCCTCTGCCGAGGTGGTTGGAAGCCCGCCTCTCTGGTTTCGAAAGCCTAAGATGCCAAAGTACATGATTTAAAGAACTTCTTAAGGAAGGAATTTTGTAACTCACCTTTCTGTGTTTACCTACCTGATTTCATAGCAGTTTATCTTCCCCTATTGACCGTTATGGTTGCTGTTTCTAAAAAGTACACTTGGTTCTCAAAATATATCCTCATTTTGGACTAGAACATCGCCATAAATTGAGACTACATAGAAGAATGCCAATTTGTTTATTTGTAAACAAAAGCACAGTTTTAAGGCCTCTGGAGGGTTGTAGAACACGAAACCACACAATTAAGAAATGTAACTTAACATTCATGCTAACTTAAGTATGTTAACAAAACAAAACCAATTCTAATATATCTTCTATTATATTATCTTATTCTGGTCTTGTTTAGAACCCGAAAAAGAAACCGTCTGGAATTGCCCCAAGGAAGGTTGTGGTAAAACCTTTAGGAAAGAAAGTTTATTACAGGTATTATTATTTTTCTTTATAATGAGATACCTATTAAAAAGTTTCATTTCAATAGTTTAATATTCATTACATAACTTGTAATTATAATATCCTCAGTATAATTATTATATAGTGATGAAATCATGTAAACAGTAATTTGTTGTCTGGCGCTCTGGCTTTGTTGGTGCCTCCTACTTGTGACTTGCTCACTTCGCTCTAATCTCTGAAATAAACAACATCCCAAATCGTTGTTTCTGTAAAGTATAGATGATTTATCCATTTCCTCTTGTTGGGTAAAGGCTACAAAGTGCAAGAAAACAGCAAAGACCATCTGGGCGCCAGAATATCCTATTAAACTATGTACAGCACCTAGACATTTTTTTACGTGATAAAAACGAATGGGCTCAATATGACCATATAGTAGATAATAATGGCATTATCATTAAGTTAGGCATGTGTTTCTCAATTTTCCTACTTTACTATCATTTCTGCGTATTTTCGTAGAAAATGAAGCTATTATAATGTCTCCAAAATGCAGTCACACAAATACCTTTGGAAAATCTGCTCGTCATTCAAAAATAGTTTAAGGGGACCCAGAAAGTCAAAAATTGAAATTTTTTTTTTTTTTTTAATGGCAAGTTGTACTCTAACATGTAACGAATGGATATATACAAAAATTAAATCGAAATTCAAAGTGGAAGGGTAAGAAATAAAAGTTTTACCTAGTGCAGACCCGCACCGTACGCTGGCTCATCACCCTCTTCCTCCTCGAACATTTCCTCTAAATTCTTTTTGGCGCATCTTCGTTTTTGCCTAGCTTCTTTTGTTTCATCTTTTGCTGATCGCCTGCTGTATCTAATTCGTTCCTTATCGATTTGCTTGATTGCCTCCACACAGTCTGGGAAGGCGCACACTCGACAGGTCTCGGCGTTTCCATATAAGCAAGTGGCGGCGTTTCCACAAGTTCTCCTTCTTGGGGTTTTTCTGTCCACCGACTCGGCAATACCCTCTTTTTGAAAAGTCTTGTTGATCTTGGCATTTTCAATTCACAAATCGCAGCACAAAGCACCAACACGAAACACGAATAACGCAACACAATAACTTCACTAACCGAATTCGTGAAAAAACTCGAAAGTAAGGTTTGAGGTTACTAACAAGCAAGGTATTTGACATAAAAAATCTAGATTCGATTAGATACAAACAATCGATTCAAACAATCCGAACGTAAATACTGAGTTGTCATTGATCACCACTATTTTGAGAACCAATTGAAGTTCGAGAATCTTGAGGGTAAAGGTCGATCATTTTGGTTGCTAGGCACGTAGCGTTTTCCCGCCGTCACTTCAAATCGCTCTCCTGAACAATTCACTTTTTCCCGACAAATGTTCCTTTTTCTCAGGAACTACTCATCCAATTTTCTTGATTTTTGTTTTCTTTTGAAGAAGACACCTAGGAGAAGGAACTGTCGGATCCTTTTCGCAAGTTTTTAATTCTAACACTTCCAAAGCCAGCGCAGAAGCAGAAAAAAAAACCCGTTTCTTTTGGAGGTCTAGATAAAAAAAAGTACGGGAGGTAAAAAGAAAAGGATACGTGTGTCGAAAGTCGAGAATATACTGTACAACACAAAAAAAGAATCATGAGAATCGGTTGGATAGGGGCTGAGAAAAAGGTACCCAGAAACAGCTCTACTTAGGGCGGGAGGGGGGTGGGTTCCGGGTCCCCTTAAGGGCCTCAATTTACTTGTCAGCCATTAAGGCCATCTGATGTACTCCATGTCAGTAGATCATATTTGTCAATACTAACCCCAAGAAACCCATGCATGGAACGATACATCTCTGCTTACAGATGCACGTCAAACATTACCACGCTTCGGAATTCAGTGCTCTTATTGGCACAGCCCCCAACGTCGTGGATTTGGCTCTCGCTCGCTCAGAAAGCAATTACGCCGAAAGCGTAAAACCTCAATTTTTGCCAGTGAAGAGGCCCTCATCAAAAACGTAAACATATTCTATTTATTCTTGCAATTCATATTTCTTTTCTTCAGTATTCTAGAGCTGAACTTTCTTCATATTCAAAACCGGTGATAAAAATGTATCTATTTTTTGCAGTAGCCCACACATAGGACTCTCTGAACGAAATGATTCGGACTACAGCAGCTCTCCAGCACAGGGCTCAATTTCTCCTCAGGTACGTTATCTGAAAATTGACATTGCTTTTGTGCTTGTTGTTTGCGTTTACATTATTAGAAATCCGAAATCCTCTGAGTTTAGGTCGGGCCATCGTTTATTGATGAGTTGTCTTCGGTGAGGCCTTTCCCCCCGAAACGCCCTGCACCGTTGAATGAAGAGCGCAAATCTACCATCAAAACACTTCTACCTACACGACAGCCTACTTTGGAATCGAATGAAAGGTAAATACCCCATAATTTTGTTATGACTTTTACACTTTCTGGAGTATCAAACGGTAGGTACCTACCTACCCGATTAGTTTAAATTAGAATAAATTCAACTATTGTGACAGTCAGCTTTTGAAAATGGAGCCTTCACTCATGATGGCAGCTTCATCTCTGGTCACCAATGAAAGGAACTCCTGATTGGGGGACATTGAGCACAATCGATATCTTATAGGAGCTGTCACTATTTATTGGTGACTGTCCTTTTCCAACTTTTATACTTGTGGGGTCTTGATTCTCCAAAAACTACTCAAGTTTGAAGTTCCTGCCATGAGGAAGCACCGTTGACGAGATATAGACAAGGGAAATTATTTTTTAGTCGTACTTTCGCTAAGTAAGCCAACTAGCTTTCTAGGTTTTCTGGTGATGTTTCCAGGATTGGAACTACTTGTGTCCATCCACACTCAAGACATTTGTTCTTGAAATAAGTACCGAACACTAGGGCGGGGTATGATAGTTGTTTGTCACCAATCATGCCTCTGCCTGAAAATGCAGTGCCGCACGAGATTCTCAATATCTTAAATTCTGGAAGTTAGGTGCCAGAGGATTCCTGATTCGCAATATAAGGAATTAAGTATGGTATCATTTCAGATTTTTAAATGAAAATATATTCCATTCCAAGAAGTTTGACACCACCCACACTTTCGTGTGAGGAGTAGTTCTTTTTCTGTGATTTCGGACACTGATGATGCCAAAGCATCCTTCACGTCAAAGCCTGGGCAGGACTCTCCTCTCAGTGTGACGTCACCAGTACACGAGACTTTGAAAATTCATTGAAAGAAAACTAATTATCGCGGGAGAGTGTGGTTGGTGTCCAACTTCTCAGGATGGAATCCAGTTCTTTTTCAAAATAGGAAAATTGCCTTTCCCACACGCATGGGTAACGAGAATATGGAAGCTGCCACACTCCTCTTTGATGATTATAAACTCTTGATGACCTGCCCTTTCAATTTATTGCGTAATACGTACTACCCATGCAGAAAATCTAAATTCACCCCCCCCCCCCCCCCCTTTCCTTCTGTTCACTAAATATCAATCGTAAGACGTAGATACCCATGAAAAACTGAAATTGAAGAAGAATGTTGTATAATTCCTCGAAATAAAGAGTTGTTACCGTTTTAGATCGATTTTGAAGAGGAATTTTTTTGCATTGTGCAGTTTTTACATTTGGTCATACATTACAACATACCTACAATATTTCACTAATTACCTACTTATTCACGCATGTATTTACAATAGTTTACAAGCAGGCTTAGCTTACCCCAAACATAAACTTTCAAGGTATGGAAAAATTCATAAATTAATTCATAGGTGTTGGCATTCCTTAATAATTGTAAATAATTGAACGGGTGATCTAAGTAGGAGGTAACATGTTCGAACAACTTTTTACGTTCAGCGCTGTATGCAGGGCACAAGCATCACCATGTGCTCTAGTGTTCCTTCTCCACATGCTTCTCTAGTGTGCTCTCCTCTCCACATGCTTGACATACTGGTGTATTCAGGATACCCCATTGTGTGTTTAAAATATGAACACAGCTCATGATTAGCACGTAGTCTGTTCATCAATACTATCAACTCTCTTCTCGAAAATTCCCTGTGTGGTATAGAATTAATATTTTTATAGAATAGGCCCTTACTGGACGCTCTTTACTAATCAATCCTGCTTGCGGTGGTGCCTATTTATGGAGGGATACAAATCCTCCTTCGGTATTATTAAATCAATACACCTGACGTTTATTCCCCCTCCTTTGGCTATCTTATCCACCTTTTCATTATATCCTATCCCACTGTGCACCTTAATCCATACAACTTGGACTGATATTCCTAATGTATCAAGTTCTAATAATTTAGTTAATATATCTATAGATTGCGAGCTCTTCGTGGTTCTCCTTTTAAAAGAGTAAGAGCGCTAAGAGTCCAAGAATATTGCTATACCTAAACTCCCTATATTCTCAAGTTCTGAAACAATATATTCCAAAGACCGTAGAATAGCAATCACTTCCACAGTGAAACTAGAACACTGAGGGCCTAACTCGTATTTCTCGTATTGGGAGTTCGTTGCATCTAAAAATACGCAGCCAACAGCATCCATATCCTTATAACCATCAGTGAAAACTAACGAATGTCCAGCCCAACGATTGTCTAAATATTCTAGAAACTCTCGATTAACTATATTGGATGACATATCTCTAGCTCTGAAGTAACATAACATACGGACTGGAATCATCAAAGCATCGAACTCATATATTATTCAAATTGTTATGGGCGCAGAGCCGTCCACATTACGGACGAATCGAAATAATCTTGAACAAAACTCTGCGCAACTGGAGGAGTAACTTTTTGTTGAGTTATGCTCAACCGAGCTACATCATCTACGATCGTTGACTCTTGTGCCCATAAACGCAACAAGTACCGATCTAGTCCAGTCAATAAATGAACCAAAATGAGGTGTAGAGTGCGTGAGCAGGTAACTAAGCGATTCCTTCAGAAACTTGTTCAGAGGGCTTAGGTTGTTAACATACCAAAAGTCCTGACTCCTAGGTGATGAGCGGGGGGGAGGAGGTGGGGGTAAAGGTTCGAATTTTGGGTTTTTCGCTTATATCTCGACAACGGCGCATAGGAGAGAAATGTTTGTAGACAATAAAATGGAGTTCTTAAAATTATCTAAAACTTTTATGTCATATGTTTTTTTCTAATTCCTAACCGTTTTCGAGCTATACCCTCGGAAAAAGTTGAAATTTACAAAAAAAAAAAAATCAATTTACGTCAAAATATTCATAAACATTGCATCATATTGTCTAAACCTATTCATAAACAAAAAGTATGAATAGGAAAGAAGTTGTAGATTTTTAAATTCCCTTTTAGAATATATACACATATGCTGATTAATGTCCAACCCGCCTAAATTTACAGCTATTTTAAAACTTGTATAGCATTTTGCAATTATCAGAAAATTAGTTTGTATATCATATTCTTAACCCACAACCTTTGTTCGTGTATTTTGTTTAAATTACAGATAACAATATCAGCAATTTGTTAGTCAATTAAATTTAATACTTGAAAACAACATTAAAAGAGCCGTATGCAATAGAACGCCGATTAACCGAATCGCCAATTATCCGTATCGGTCCTAAGCGTTATATAAAAAATTAAAACTAAGTAATTTTTCAATAAAAACAAGTTCAATAATAATTATTTTTTTAATGGCCCAAAATATTCTTTGTTAAACACAAATACCTGTTAAACAGGAAGACTTTTTATCAAATCCTACCAACAAAACTAACTGTATCTCCTTACTGGAGATAAAGCTGCAGGAGAAAGGGATACATACTCTTCAGGCTACCGATGACGCTGACATCCTAATCGTGAAGACTACTGTTGAACAATCCACTCACAACTCTGTGGCTGTCGTTGGTGAGGATGTAGACCTTGCTGTCCTGTTGATTGCTTCCACTCCTGCGACCCGAGATATCTTTATGCTGAAACCCGGACGAGGGAAAACCAAAACAATAGTACTGTCCACCCAAGAGATGCAGCACCGTAGATTTGAACACATCCTGTTCCTTCATTCATTTACCGGATGCGACACAACTTCTGATACTTTCAGGAGAAGCAAGGTGGGCTTCTTTAAATTGTACTTGGAGTCAGAAATCATCCAGCAAGCAGCAATGACATTTTCTAACCCCTCCTCTACTTACGACCATGTTGAAAAGGCTGGGGAGATGTGCTTTCTGAAGTGGTATAAAGCGCCAAAAAAACAAACCTCCCTTAACCAGTACCGCTTCCAATCGTTTACGAGGTCAGTGGCAAATATGAAGTCTGAAATCAGCTCCCTACTTCCAACAGAGAATGCAGCTAAACAGCACTCTCGGCGAACCTACCACCAAGTGCAGCAGTGGCTCGGTAATGAGCTGCCCCCTCAAGATTGGGGGTGGAAACGTGTAGGAGACACCCTGGTGGCAATTACAATGGAAAATCTACCAGCACCAGAGGTTCTTCTGAAAACTATATTTTGCCGCTGCACCAAGGATTGTGTAATTGGAAAATGTGGCTGTCGAAAAGCGATGCTCACCTGTTCTGCAGCGTGCCTCCACTGTCAAGGGAAGTGCCTGAACAGTGTGCCTGTTGACGATGAAGACGATGTAGAGCCCATTCAGCAAGAGCCACCCGCTACTGAGGAAGAAGATGCCATGGAAGAACAATCATTGCCTGGGCCCTCAAGTTCAAAGAGGATGAAAATTTGATTACTTTTAAAGTTGAGAGTAAAACATTAGGAATATATTGAGAACAATGGGGTTTACAATTATTATTGTATTGGTGTGACGAAACTATCTGTGAATAAAGTGTGAAATTTGTCATCATCATTATTTTTTCTACTTTATTTAATAACTTGCTTATAAGTGGCCATATATGTTATTAGATGAACGAACAAAGGTTGATATACAAACTAATTTTCTGAAAATTGCAAAATGCTATACAAGTTTTAAAATAGCTGTAACTTTAGGCGGGTTGGACATTAATCAGCATATGTATATATATTCCAAAAGGGAATTTAAAAATCTACATCTTCTTTCCTATTCATACTTTTCGTTTATGAATAGGTTTAGACAATATGATGCAATGTTTATGAATATTTTGACGTAAATTGATTTTTTTTTTGTTGTAAATTTCAACTTTTTCCGAGGGTACAGCTCGAAAAGGGTTAGGAATTAGAAAAAAACATATGACATAAAAGTTTTAGATAATTTTAAGAACTACATTTTATTGTCTAAAAATATTTCTCTCCGATGCACTGTTTTCGAGATATAAGCAAAAAACCCAAAATTCGTACCTTTACCCCCACCTCCTCCCCCCCGCTCATCACCTAGGAGTCAGGACTTTTGGTATGTTAACTACCTAAGCCCCCTAAACAAGTTTCTGAAGGAATCGTTTAGTTACCTGCTCACGCACTCTACACCTCATTCCTTGACTGGACTAATCTGAAAGTACAGATCTCGTGTATGAAGGAGGAGTTCTCCTGATTCTGACATTATACAATACGATAGTTTATGAAAATTCGCTCATACAACCATTCGCTCATGACTTTTTCTTCTTTAACTTCTGTTTTTCATTGAAAAGGGTTTCCACAACTTCGTCGCGAGTGATTTATTTCGTAGATACCTTGTAAGACAAGACCTTATTATGTTGTGTGTTTATTTCGTAGATTTATATGTCGATTTATTATTATATGAAGATTGTTTATTTCGTAGATCTATTATGTAGATTTATTTCGTAGATAACTTGTAAGACAAGACCTTATTATGTTGTATGTAAATCTTTCAACCTAAACCAAGTAGTATCATCAGTTGTATCAGTTAGATGTTTCTTGTGTTATGATTCCTTGTTTTGTTGTTGCTAAGGAGTCAACAGAAGCACTTGCAGCTTGTTATCAATTTCTCGTATTGTTGAGTTGACATCCCCTTCTGTTTTCTACTGTTCCAGCGTTACCATGGACTCCGACGAATTCGATTCTGAAGATGAATACGTTAAGCTTCAAAAACAACGTCTCAAAAAGATGAGATACGATCACATGGGTAAGAAGTTGTCGATTATATTTGTGATAAATCCATTCATCATCTCATTTACACTTATCGATGTTTTCCAAAATTTTTTGTATAAACCCCGATTTGTTGTAGTTCCTCGAGATATCAGGCTGACCGATCATGGGTATCCCATGTCCCCCAGTTTCAAATACACTAAAAAGAAACAACCAGCTTTAGAGAAATTACAGATAACTACAGATAGTAATGGTACCATCAACTTTTCAAAACTTTTCTTTCTTCCTTCATCTTTCAATTTTACATTTTCACGTAAACGTATCAGAGTTTATATCTTTATAGTTTTATTCGTGGAACGACATGTATGATTTTAAGGATACTTTTAGATTCTTACACGGAAGAAGAGAAGGGATCGCCAGTCGAAGTTACTGAAGACGGGGTTGTTATCGAACGCTTGCGATCTGAAGAGATTATCAATTGCACCTGTGGCTTTAGAGAAGAAGATGGTCTTATGATTCAGGTGAATAGTCTTATAAATAACATGGAAGAATGATAATTTATTCGATTTTGATCAGAATAATCGTTTCTGTTTATTTCTATTTTTATGTTTTGTAAATTCTGTGTTAGTGTGACATCTGCATGTGCTGGCAACATGGAATATGTAGTGGCATCGAAAGTGATGTTGATGTTCCGGAACGTTATGTCTGCTATATTTGTCGACATCCCTACCGAGTGAGATCCTCTAGTAAATACAATTACGCTGTTCACTATCTGACGCAGGGAAAACTACCGAGGTCAGTTTACAATGGATTTGAAACAATTATTATTCGCAAACATGAATATTTACAAAGGAACCTACTCGAAAATCATTGAACTAATTGAAACTATTTGGTTGGTACCCAACTATGTGGTTATACAAATCTGTAATCATACTGCGTACTTTAATCAACTCGTTATGTCCTTAATCAGTAGGTACCACTTTTTTTTATTAAGGCCTCACTTCCACTGGGAGCGGAAAGCTGCGAAATCAGTTCGTTAAAAAACTCACGAACAATCGCATCACGTGACTCGGTCAGGGACCGTGTCCGTTTAGCCCGCCTCGTTTATAGCATTTACAAGTCAAATTAACCTTTTTACAAGTCAATTTAACCTTTTTACAAGTCAAATTAACCTTTTTACAAGTCAATTTAACCTTTTTACAAGTCAAATTAACCTTTTTACAAGTCAATTTAACCTTTTTACAAATCAAAATAACCCTTTTACAAATCAAAATAACCCTCCTTGAGCAATGCGCAAAAATCGTTGAAGGGCAAAGAAAACGAACTGAATACCTACATTGAATACGACAAAGTAGGTGTAATAATATTTAAAAAATGTCAATTTTCCAACAAAAAATATATCAACATTTTCCATCAAAAGCTCAATCAACAAAAATATCAATTTTCCAACCAAAAATATATCAAAATTTTCCAACGAAAAAATGAGGTAGGTATTCTTGAAGGTCAGAGTGAGAAGGAATACTGGTGTAAAGTTCATGAAAAAGGAATGCCAGGTAAACCCGTACTCTTATATCTTTGCCCTTCAACGATTTTCGCGCATTGCTCAAGGAGGGTAATTTTGATGTGTAAAAGGGTTATTTTGATTTGTAAAAGGGTTATTTTGATTTGTAAAAGGGTTATTTTGATTTGTAAAAGGGTTAATTTGACTTGTAAAAGGGTTAATTTGACTTGTAAAAAGGTTAATTTGACTTGTAAAAAGGTTGATTTGACTTGTAAATGCTATATCAGTTTTTTTACAAACAGGAGCGAGGAGAGAAGTGATCCCATCCTGCTGGGATTTAGTTGGCAGCCGATGCGAAGAAAGAGAAAGTGGTGGATTGTGAACAGTTAATTATTCTTGTTTAGGAGAGGAAATATTTGTGGGGCTAATGGGAGTGAAGACCCGTCCTTTCTTGTTGATAGAGCGTCTCTCAAAAATGACAGAAGTTTTCGATTTTAGAATAAATATAGTCGAGAATGTATCAAAATGAAGAATAGATATCAAGATTTATTTTTAACATTTAGGCGGTAGATGTGGATTTGGAATGGTATATCGGTTTTTGGAGGATGGTATACCGAGGATCGCTAGATCAACTTTCGTGATCATAAAATCGGTGGTCATGTCTCCGAGGCCGATGTTAATTGTCGTGTCAGCACGCCCTAGTGTGTCTATAGGGGCTCCGTTAGCTGCTGTGAGCTTGACGTTGGACTTACGAATTTTTAAGCCCAATTTTTTGGTGACATTGTGGGGCAGAATGTTCACTTCTGCTCCCGTGTCAATGAGAAATTCAGTGCCATTTAGTTTGCACTTGAAAAAAAGCCTTTTATACTCATTAGTCTGCCGGTGTATAGGCTCAGATACACTGGCAGTTATTCGTTTTCCGAACTCTCTACGTCGGAGGTTGGAACGGTACTTTCTTGTACCGATCTCTGAGTATTTTCGCTTGGAAAACCAGGTTTTAGGCTGGCTTATAGGCTGCTGCCTTTTTGCTAGGTTTGGGAGGCAGTATTTGCCTTCCAAGTGCAGTGTTCTGGGTCTGCACACTTTGCGAGTTTCGCTACCGAAAAGTGCGTGGTTTCGACAGACATAGGCCGTCGGTTTGTGAGGCTTACTCTCTACTTGCTGGGGTTTGAACTCAGCTTTTTGTGAGAGGGCCTTTTTGAAACCAGTCTTCGTGGGTTCGGAGTAGATTCTACTCCTCGTATGTTGAGAGAGGGGGTTCTCTGTTTTGTACGCGTGTAGCGTATCAGCTAGGTCGAGCCGGGCGGGTCGTGGAGGCTGTGCTGCGACCATACCCCGGGCTTCGATAGGTAGAGTTTCGATCCACTTTTGAGTGATCAGAGCCTCTGAGAAGTACCCAACAGCTTTAGAGTACATTTCATGGTACTTGGTGCTGGGTTTTTTGGCGAGAGATTTCGTTTTTTTTTTTCGGCAGAAAAAAAATTGTTGGTCTCCAAAATCAAAATTTCCTCTCGCAATTTACGTTTTAGACCATGTTGAAGAACTTTGGTCCCGTGTCTGTCTGTAATGTGTTTGTGTCGTGTGTCCACAAATCCTTGTAACAAGCTTATTTTCCACAGTTTTCATCCGATTTGGATGAAATTTTCAGGGAATGTGTGGGCTAGTGGGTAGACGGTCCTCTATCAGTTTCATAGTTCTTGACTCAATACCTCACTCTGCGCATGCGCAAACGTAAATTCTACCAAGCCTAATTTTCTCACGCCTTAGTCATTTGATCTCGCTCAAATTTGGATGATAGTTGGGGGATGACAATTTGATCATCTTATATCAAGTTCAACATGATTGTATCATTAACAACTATTACGCTTGCGCCAATATGAAATCCTTGTAACAAGCTTATTTTCCACAGTTTTCATCCGATCTGGATGAAATTTTTGGGGAATGTACGGGCTTGGGTGTAGACGGTCCCCTATCAGTTTCATTGTTGAAAAATCAATACTCCACTCTGCAAACGTAAATTATATTATGCTCCATTTTTCGCCCTAGTCGTTTGACCTCTTGACTTCTCTAAACCTTCTCAGCTACTATACACGTGGTACTCTTTCATTCACGGTTCCCTCGTGCAAACTGGATGTTAGGAACAAAGACTGATTCCTTTGCTAATTATTTTGGTCAGAAACAAAGAGATTCCTTTTAGAGTCACCAGGTACTTAGTTTTAATAATAATTGTTTCTATTTATATTTATATATTCTATTTATAGTCTTCTACGTTTGACTAGTAACATATATGTTGCTAACTTGCAGTTGCTCTATTAAACTACCATATGATATTATTATTCTATGTCTGACCATTGCTATACATCTATTGTGACGGCAAATGAAATGCTATCTATCTATCATGAATCGTACTTGTGTTTTCAAGCGAGTAGTTGAAATAAGATTCTATTTGTGGATCCTAGTATTAACTTTGTCTAATGAATGAAATGTGTCTCCAGCTTAAGTTTTCGAACACGTGACGAAAAAGTGATCAGGGAAAGAGAGAACCTCCTCAAAAAATGTTTTGATTTGACATCCAACATTCATCAAATGGGAAACGTCGGCCAGAGTTTGGCTGTCAAACTCAAGATAGCTGAGTAAGTTTCATTCTAATTAAGATTAATTGGATCCTTTAAATTCTCAATAGGGATTTTCTGTATGTGTTTGTAATGAATGTACCATGAGCTATTGTTTATGAACTGTTCACTATTCACGATTTATGAATCTAGTTTACTAGTTGTAAATGTTTATACAAATTGCGATGGTTAAATTCGACAAATAGGTACATCCCTATATAGTCAACTAAGATGTAAATTTAAATAATTATTGTATTCTATTCTTAGGCAAAGAAACCATCCAAAACTGTATCTTTGGGCCAAACAGTGGGGAAATTCAATGAAAAAGGAGCAGTTTGGCGGTAATTATGGAGTTTTGCTGTATTAATTTGATTTGTTATTGACACTCATTTGTTAAAGATATAAATGTATTTATATATTCTTACTAAAGAAGCAATTTATAATAACCTACCAGTTTATCTATGTTTACAAAGTGACCATGGTATACTAATCAGTGTTATTTCCTGTGCAGATGGAAAAACTTCAGTTGTTCCTGAACCAGAAGCTCCTATAGATTTCGAAGATTGTCGAGAAAGGCTTGTCAAAGATGTTGAAAACGATTTGCAAAACCTGGACGAACGTCTTAATCTTATATCTAACCAAATCTCATGTAAGTTCCTGATTTTTGTTGCTGGTATTTCCTGCACTATCCCCTGCTCGAACTTTCGTTGGTAGTTACCTATTACAAAATAATAATAGACCCTAAGGTACTAACCTACCTTGTATGCTACAACAATTTACAGCAATTCGTTTGTAAAATGTTTCTCCTACTTCCACGATCCTATTAGGTAATTTTTCTGGCACCCCTCCTCACACCATGCCAATATCACAATGATTGATAGCGAGAGCAACAGATTAAATATTGAAATGAGAGATTCACTGGTTTCCTAGTCTACGATACTTTCCACAGTTACTTTAAGTTCTATTCGAAAACAATATTTCATGAATGCGTTTGGTTAGAAGGTAATAAGGTCTGTTCTGAAGATAATCTTACCCGAAGAATTCTCTCATCATGTTTTTCATCAACGGCCAAAATAAATTAAGATTTGAATGACTGTTTTAGGTTTATAGATAGTAGGTGTTGTATTGGACGTTGAGTTTCATGTGTCAATGCGATTGCCCATTTAGTCCAAATATCACCAGAGCCATGTCACAGTGGGGTCGCTATTACAAAGGAAATGGGGGGATGGACTTTTTCATGTTGTTAGATCCTTACCATTGGGGCAAGATTCTGGAAAGTCTGATCGTTTAATTGTATTGAGTGTAATTGAGTAATTCTAAAAGGGCCTTGAGACACATTTAGATAAATATACGCCTGACTTTCCTGAAATCAATGAAATAGATATTACCTGATTTGTTTGCAAGAGCCACTATATGAGGAGGTATTCAAGAACGGTCTCTCCACACAATTAGTATAGCCTAAGGCAAGCTCCATCTGCCGAAACTGAACTGTAAATATAATCGAATGTGTACTTAAACACACATTTTAACTAATTTATTTGCCTACCTACGAGTTTCATTTCTAATGTGGTATCTTAAGGACGTATCACATTAGCTTTTTTTTTAAGAAGTGCTTCTATTTTTGAAGAAGGCCTATTGTTTTCAATAATGAACCTGATTCAATCAATGATGATTCTGTTCATAATATTTAAAACGTAAACTTCGAATTTTGTCGGTTGGTCGATTTCAAAGGTCAACCATTACAAAAAATGTCTTTAGCAACCCTCAAAATTAGAAGTTTACGTTTTAAATATTATGATGAACAGAATTATCATTGATTGAATCAGGTTCATTATTGAAAACAATAGACCAATAATGCACGACGATTGGATAATATTAATCTCAATATCATTACGTACTTTGAAATAGATTTAAGACAAATAGGCTGGGCTCCAATCGATTAATTGGCTTTAAGAACGTCCCTCTAAAGCTAGGTCATATTCTTTGAGGCTTTGCATATTCTAGGAGGGACGCCCCATTGAAATTGATCCAGTAATGTGGGGAACAACCTAAGAATGAGGGGAAAGAACAGTTTTTGGCTCATAGCATTGATGCGTCTGAAGTGATCAGAGTGGCTAGATTCTAGGACCAACTAGACCCAAAGTAGAGTCCATGTGCGAAATAGCAGATTTTTTCATAAAGTTAAAAACCATTTATGGCCCGGACGGCGGATGGACATTGCAGTTTTGGGATTTACGCTACCTTGAAACGTAAAGTGATAAAGTTTGATAAAAGTGATAAATTGATAAAAAATTGTTTCCTATACGATTACAAAGGCTTATTATTGGAAATAATAAACCAATTTAATTATGTATGCCTATTTTGTATTATCATCCCAAGCAATATCCATTTTGTGCTTACTCATTTCTAAGAATTGAATGTTGTTTGCAGGTTTGGAAGCCCAAGCTTCAGGTTCTGGCCAATCGGAAGCCAACGTACCGTCACGATCTGTCAAACAAACTATTCAGATGTTGGTGAAAGATTTAAAAGATTTGGAAAAACTAGCCACCATTTGGCAATCATAGGACACGAATCTATTCAACGTACTACTATTTTAAAGCTTCGTTTAGTAATCCCACTTATTTTTTATCGGGAGTTCTTCCAATTTCACGAACGTTATGTATAGCACACTTCTAGGAATATATTGTATGCAAATGCTAGTTGTTTAATTGAAATTATTGATCTCTAATTGCCCGAAAATTATGTTCTTTTCCAATTTATTTATTTCTTTCTTCTAATGTATGAAGCCATACATGGCTTCAATATTCTGAGAAATCAATAAATCTTATAATACCTTCCAAAATTATATATTCTTTTCTCTAAAGAAACCAATTTACAGGTAGGGAGTTGTAATACCAAAGATGTGCTCAGTTCCAAAAAGTTAACTCGCACCCACTCCCGCTTTTCTGGGATACTTTGTTACCTATTAATCTAGCAGGATTTCTTAGAGAAGGCTGCCTCCATTAGGCTGATTAGAAAGGGAGGGTAACATGAATTATGGTAAATTATGGAAGGGTGGATTAACTGAGTCAAGTTGTGTTTATTCAGTTTTATTGATTTTTTTAACTCATGCTATTGATGAAATTGGGGTGCATATGTCAACATAAATTTTGTGCACACATTTTTTAATGTTCTACTACATAGTTCAGTGTTACTTTGTTAATAAGTATAAGGTTAAAAGTATTCTGCTTAAGATACCAACAAAAAAAGGCTATTTAACATTTAATGATGGGGGGGGGGGGGGCAGTTGTTGAAAGGGTTGCATGGCGTCCTATGCGGGAACGAGTTAGGTAGCCACTTGGATTTCGATATTAACAGTGGCGTAGCAAAGCCGTTTATCATGGAGGGGCAACAACAACAGTAAAAAATTATATATATATGTAACTATCATATATGTACCTATGGTGGGTACTACTGGTCACAAAGAGGGCATTGTAGCACCTATAAAGGGTGTCCCACTTGAAGGTTACAAGGTTAGTCGATTACAAAGGTTCATTATTGAAAAATGAAAGAGCGAAAACAATCACTTTAGAATTAATTTGAATTTGAGTCCTATGTACCGACCTATCTATCTACTCCTATGTATTATACCTACCTATCTACCGAGAGAAAATGAACGTAATCATATAGGGAAATAAATAGGGAAGAGCAGGCACACTGTATTATTTTTACAGCATAACCTTACAATCTAAAAATTAAGGTAATTAATCCTTCTCTTGGTGGACACAAAAAAAAAAAAACATTCTTACCAAACTAAATCTGTCTTGCTATATGAAAATGTCATGAACTTGGGAGCACTAGGCTTATCATTGACTTACCGCTTCCAATCCAATCGTGTTGGTATACCTATGAGGATGTATCTCTCCAAGGGGTTCATAACTCGTAACTTTAGCACTGATTACGATTTCTTTCATGTTACACATTGTACGCTAATTACCACGAAATAAAATACAGGATACAGGGCATTGAATATCGACGAGAGAATCAGAAAAGGTAAACAAACAAACAAAGCTTGGAGGGTTATGGTACAATCATTTATCGGTTGGTTCAGATATCGATTGTTTCAATCGTTTCCATTCGACTATGGATATTTCAATCACCACAGCACAGACATGTTTTAGTCCATGTAAGATTCTATTTATGTTATTTTACCGATACTTACTTCTACTGGGACTCATACCAAAAATCAGGGACAATATTGAAGACTTTTATGAGTTAGAAAACTTATTGATGGAAAGAAGGACGCAATCGATGCTACTGCATTGAATCGATCAATCGAACGTGAATCGGAGGGCTGTAAAGGTGGAGAAGTTAGGGGCAGTGAGAGAGGGGCAAAATGACTTTTGGCTTCCAGAGGGAAATGAGGATGGGTGAGCCCCCAAAAAGAAGTGGGGGAACGACCTAGTTTCACCATAGTTTATAGTGTCCACACTTAATAGTATCCAGCATTCCATTATTTTCACTGTAGTTATTTCGCTTCTGTTGGATGGACAATTATATTATCCACGGCGTTTGGACCTCCCTGGAACCAGCCTTGGAGGAGCGTTCTAAGTTGCTAGGTAACTGGACCCACATAACAGGAGTGCTTTGCGGGTTGCATTCTCGAACTTACCGTAATTGGTACCGACGTTAGTTACGTGAAATTATTAGGTGTGTTCCAACCACCGCGAGTTCATGAACTTTTCGGAACTGGTTCGGCGCTGAACCGTATGCGCACGTGAATCGTGTTCCAACCGTTCTCAGTTCAGGAACTCAACACTCGCTACGGTATTCCCACCGCATCAGGTTCATGAACTGAGTTCAGTGAGTTCATGAACTTTTCAGACCTTGCTCGGGGATAGGGTTGAGAACTCAAACTGAAGGAAACCTTTCGTAACCTTCCAAAAATCTCATTTCACTGCGAACCTTCACACTAAATTAATTGTTCTTGTTCCTAACTTGTTCCTCACTTCTTTGTTCATTCATTCGTTCTCAATTCATTCTTCATTTATTGTTCCTCACTTGCCTTGCAAGTCATGAATCTCAATAAAATAGCGAGGGGATTCTTTCTAGAAGAATCGGATTCGAATTCGGAAGTATATATATACTGCAATAGCAGATTGGGAGTGGGTCCTTACTTCCGATGAGGAGGAGGACTTAGATCAACAAGAATTTGAGGCGAATAGAGTCGTGCCTAAGAACATCGGCTTCTTTGAAAATGTTCTCCGATTCTACGACGGTGACCGGTTCATAGAACATTTTTTATTTTAGTTATTAGATAGAGCAAGAGGGCTCATAAATAACCGAGATGAGGTTTTCACGTTACTAAAGAGGACGCTAGCGCTAGTTAGTGCATTGACTGTCATGTGAACTACAGTGTTCCCACCGACGGGTTCTTGAACCTAAAAGTTTCATGAACTCATGGAACCCGTCTGAGTTCATGAACTCAGAGGGGTGGTTGGAACATACCTATTAATTATTGTTCATGCAGCATCCGTTTCAGGAAGAACTTCTACATCCTCTGTGATCGTGGGGGGGGGGCCCTGCCCCTCCTCAAATTATGCCACTGGATATTAATCACGAGACGTTCCAAACCCGATGCGAGCACCTCCCACTCCATCATGTTCCTCCCTAGAAAGCAACCGCTCAGCGTTGCCAACTTTCGTAAATATCCGTAACTGCAGGGAGTTATTGTCAAATGTACAAACAAATAGTGAATCGTTTACTACTTGCGTGATCTTATCACCCGTTTATTGGCCAGACTATTTTGAGCTGCAAATTAGTTGTAGATGGTTATCGTGTAATTGTTCATAATGGTGGAGGATATTTTCCCGTTTGTTCGAGGAATAAAGCCCGCACAAAACACACCGGTAAACATTTACAAGCGAGTTAACTTTGTCCGAACCATGCCAAGATTCTATGTACCGGCGAAGATTGAATTTCCTCTTAGTTTGGTATATGCAGTGGTAACAAAATATCATGTTGAAACGGAGGAACATACATGCGGAGGAACATATAAAAGGAGTCATTTAAACTACATATATATAACATATAATACGTATAGTACATATAAACTAAACACGCAAGTCAACGCACTGTAATCTAAATAGAACCTAAACAATAAGATAAGTGATAAGAGCTCTCGGATCAGCCTTTCGGTTGTTACCCAGCGGGGAACAAACGGAGGGGAAAAGGCAGCAGGGTGGGAGGTGCTCGCGTCGGGTTTGGAACGTCTCGTATATTAATCAGTTCCAATGATAGGTAATAACAAAATTGAGAAGGAGAACGAACTCGATCTCGAATTGAAACCGGATCGGGATAGCTACGGATTGAGAACAGCTGGTTCAGATGATTACGACAGAACCATCCCTTCTCTGAAGAGTGAATATCCACGTTCCTAGCTACCCCACCCGTTCGAACTCATTGTTTTATGTACCATTTGCTGCCTACAATAATTAGGGGTGTGTCGGTCCAGGCACAGAGTACAGTAGAAGTGACCCACAGAGTGGAGTAGGGACAGACCGTTGACCGTTCTGAACTGACGCAGACAACTGCTTGCTGTAGAGAAAGGTTAGGATCGGGAGAACCATTGATCTTGAGCTGTTTTTTAAATAACCCGCTAGTAGCGCTGCAGTTTGTTTTGTTTGGGTCCAGGTAATTCTCAGGAACGGTCCCAATAGAAGTCACCGTTCCGAAATGCCGGTACAGAACGTCGAATAAAATAACAATTGCTACGAATCAAGGCTCAGACTAACTTTTCATTAATTAGGAAAGAATTATTCAAGCCAGTGTCAAAAAAATGATCATTTAATGAACGAGTTTACCTATACAAATAGTTTTTCGTTTTGATTTAAAAAAAAAAAAAAAAATGTTGCCGTTGGGGGTGTCTAGCCGCCAGTGGTTTGTGTTCATGATGGTAAATTTATTGTAAAATGAAATCTGGGGGACACCCCCCAGACCCCCGGATCGTTAATGTTAGGATCAAGGATCAAACCAATGAATCACAGAATGTGTATTTCGGGGATTCCCCGGAGGGCTGGTGGCATTCTGGTCAGTTCGGCCTGTGGTGAATTCCACCACAATATCGGGCATCGGCCCCACACGGCCGAAGTTCGTTCCGCGTTCTTGGAATCCAGCGCTTTGGATTATAGACCTACGTGACGTAGACCCTTCCCGGGGATATTAACGTTTTATAAGGTGGCAACCCTGTGACCAATTGTGGTGTGAACTTATGAGTTCCAAAGACGAATAGACGCATGGAGGCTCAGGTAAGTCGTTAAACAATCCAACTGTCGTCTGTTTTCATATTTTCAATAAAATGGGAGCAGTAAGTTAAAAAAGTCGTTAAGCATGGACCTATGTTTCACAACTCAATGTCCACATACTGCAACAAATTATACTGCTCAGTAACAAAATCTCCCTTCTTCCTTCGATGATTTTCCATGTAAGCCAATACTGTGGGCCTACGTGACCAACTGCTCATCCCCTCCAAGGAAGGGTAGGGATGGTTAGGAAAACCCTCTGGCCAGGAGACAATTGTGTCTTTAATTAAAACACCCACTTCCTGATGAATTAGTCAAATAATCATAAAGATTACAAGCAATCCAACTATCGTCTGAATACTAACTGTCAATGAAGTGTACGTACCGGTCTTTCTTACCTACCGGCTTATTTATAATAATATTATAATAATGCTTGCCACTATGTATTATATTATATGAATATTATATTATATTATATATTTTCATTTATACACACTCGCGCGAATGATGGGTCGCAGGGCTACGTGAGTAGGTACTGATTGCCCAGTCCGTAAAGAACACTTGAGCAGCGTTTCCACTCACCATTATCAACATACTAGCCGCTCCGGCTCGCTTCGCTCGCCTCCACGTCACTTTAATCGCTTCGCCTCGCTTCCCCTCGCATTTCGACCGACTTCCCGTCACTTTTTTCGATATCCGATTTCGGATTCAGATTCGTCGGGATCAAACCTTTATTTCGCTCGCGAAAACCGTTCCGAAAAACGTACCTTTATGGGGTATATTTTAATCAGAAAAAACCAAGTTTTTTGTCGGACTTTTCGAAAAAACGGGTCCGTACTCTTGCATTTTTTGACGCATTTCCCGATACTTTTTTCGCGATCCGATTACGCCGTCGTCTTCCTCGTAGAAAAACCTACGAAACCGGTATTTTTCCGGAATTGTCAACGGCCGTTTAGAGGGGTAGGGGAAGCGGGGAAGTCCAAAAAGCGCACATTAACCGTTACTTCGGGTGGGGGTTCGGGTGGGATTAGAACATTTTAAATTCGCTTATGCCCCCTTTCGGAATATCCCAAGAAGATCCCCCCACTCGTACACTCCCCCCACTCAGCCGTTTGGCCGTGCATAGACACGACAGAGGGGTGGAGTTCGGGGGGATCTTACTGGACAGACATTTTCAAACCAAATAACCCTCCGTAAAACACATTCTGTGTTAAAAATTAGGATACCTTCTAGCTTTTTTTGGACTCAGTAAGCTCCTTCTCTCCGATAAAATGCCCCAGCTTTGGAAAAAAGTTGCTCACAGGGGACAGACGTAGCTAACACACATCAATTAGCCCCGCTTCTATTACGTCTATCTATTACCATCGCGGTTCGTGGAACTGTGCTGAGACCTCCACGGTAGGTTCCACAGTCCCGGTACCGCTGTACCGACACACCTCTAACAATAATTATCAACTGCAAAGGCCTATGTATCGGATACCTCGTGAAACTAATGCCCTCCTCCAGACTGTGGATTTGGACTTTTTCTTCGATGGTCTTCCGTATCTCAAGAGGGGCCTAGACTCTTACCTCTATTCGTAGTGACGTATTTTTTGTGACAGTGTCAGTAGTTTTGTGACTTACTTAGGCTGTCCGTCCAGTGGACGCGATTTCGCGCGAAGAGGCTAAATCGCGCGAACGGTTTGCCTCCTTTCAAACACACTATTTTAAGTGAGAGCCCGTCCACTGCAAGCGCTGCGGTTGAGCAAAAAGGGGCGAACGCGAAGAGAATCAAACCAGTTTGTTTTTCAACGCGCGAACAAGCGAAATGGATGCCGACGACCAACATTAAAACAACCATAACTTCCTCAATTTACGTGGAAATTCAAATCTGATTACACCATTGAAAAGAGTGTGAAATTTCCTACCTCCCTGATGGGAGAAAACGGGCATCGTCCAATGGGCGAAATGGGTGAGAAAGGAACTTGCAAAGGAAAATTTGTCGAATCTTGGAGATCCACTTTTTTCAAGCGCTCAAAGCTTAAAATCCGACAAGTGAAATTTTACCAATATTTTGCAAATTAGGGAAAACCCTTAAGTACTTTTTATGTTGAAAAAAATTGTTTTCTCAATGAATCCAAAAAAATTTAATTCTCTTGAAAATTTACCTTCTACGGAAATACAAGTTTAGGGCGGATTTCTACGTATTTTTTAACTCTGAATCGAATGGTAACACTCGCAGATCTCCCGAACCCCTCATAACCGTTTTAAATTTTAACACACAAAATTGAGTTCATTTGATACGATAAAATTTATGTGTTTTTAGTTAGGGGTGAAACTGTTTAGCTAAATTATAAAACTCGATTAGAACGGGGCTGAAGAGATCTTCAAGTGTTATTATTCGATTCAGCCTAAGAAAAATACGTAGAAACCGACCCCAAACTCCTATTTTCGAAAAAGATCATGAGGTGGGGGGGGATTTATTGGAACAAAAGTTTGTCAACATTAAAACATAGTTGTCTTCCTTAATTACCAAAGTAAAAGTAAAATTAACAATACCGTTGAAAAGCTGAGGTTTTGACGCACACGGGCAAAAATTCACAGAACATATTATAGGAACATACGAAAAAAGTGAAGATAAGATTTGACCAATTTTCCTTTTCAAGTTCATTTTTCACCTGTTTTGCCGATTTAAAAAAATGTGGTTTTCTTCAGAGGGGTAGGAAATTTTACGGTCTTTCTAACGGTGTAATCAGATTTGAATTTCCATATGAATTGAGGGAGTTATGACCGTTTTAATGTAACGACGACGAATTGATTGTTTTAGTGCAGGAGCGACCACCCCTGTGGAATCAAAAGTAACCGCAGTACTACTTGAGACACGTTCAAGTTAAATTGCGGGAGCGGAAATGTAGACGCCAGGTAAATGGTTTCCCTGCAATTGGAGGTCCGAGATATCCGGCCCTCTACCTTTGAATGAATATATTCAAAGGTGCTATTTGTCATCCAGAAATAGTTGAAAACTGACTCTGAAGATAAGTCCTCCATCAGGTGACGCCACTCTCCAAGCTGTGGCAAATGTAGGAAAACATTGCTCACCCACTCTTCCCTGATAATATCCCGTCGAGCCGCACGTCTTCTGCTTAGAACTGGGAAGTCCAATAATAATAATAATAGGTAATAAAACATTTATTGGCCCAAAGATATAAATTTTGTCCATAGTGGATCACATGAACCACGTATGGTAAAATTACGATAAACTGTACATGACGGCCACATTCTTGATAACATTTCGAACTACTAATTACCTACGGTAAAATGAAAATTAGTGGAAAACGGTCGAAGTGGACTGGATTCGCGCCTCCAATGGACGGGGTCAGTTCGCGTCCACTGGACGGCCAGCCTTATGAATTGCATTTGATGTGATGGAGCGCCACAGGCGCTGGTGAAAAAGAAGCTGCTCCATGCTGGTGATCCATGTCGCGCCGATCCATGCGGCAGACCAGCTGGTGGGACCGGCAGGAGGGGAAGGAGCGCAGGAGGCGACGCGCAGCCGGAGAGGGAGTAGGGGAGCATGGTGGGAGAAAGGGGGAAGGAAGCGACTGGCCGCCGCAACGGCCGGCAGTCGCGTCATAGTCGAGCCACTCACCAGACCTATCCTGAAGCAGGAACCCCTCTCAAGTGACCCGGATCGTGGCCGTAAGTGAACCGGCGCGAGTCCCAATACAGTTTGTCAGAAGAAGTGTTAGTCAGTGTGAAACATATAGTCAGTCAGTATAAGTGAAGAAGTAGATACATGAACAGTGAAGTTAATAGTCGATCTCAGTAACTCGTAAGCCCGAAACCCCCCCGACACGTTGTGGAACCCCTCTTGGATACATCTGGTGCACCGGTACGCCCTCCCAGCCGAAGTGGAACCTCACGCAGACCCGGACATTTCCCAAGGACCTTGCAATCGGACTCTTCTTGTGCCATACCCACCGGTAAATTCAGATCTAATTATTGTACAGTTTTATTGTGGTTCCCTCAAATTTTATTCACCTTAGACATATATTTTATTTCGAAGTGGTAAGACCACATGTTCAATTCCTGTTGGGGCTTCACCCCGGTCGCCATCTTGCCAAGCATTCACGTCCCAGTTGGAGACGCGCACCCCCTTTAATTTGTTTCGGCCCTCAGCCAATCTACACTTTCATTCGGGTATCTTATCCCCGCCAAGAGTTTTATTTCATTTCAAGTTTCTTAAATAGTTGTAAGATTTGTCCATTCTTTAAATTGTTTTCGGCCCTCCGCCGACTTATATATTTTTTTTATTTACCATTCGGGTATCTTATTCCCGCCCAGGTTCTCATTCCTTTCCGAGTTCATTCGGATAATTGTAAGTGTTATTCATCTCATGTACTGTTTTTTTTATTTTGTGGATTCTTTAATGTTTTTATTAAATTCGATTATTATTGTGTTCCTACAAACGGCATTATTCTTGAACTGGACCTCTTCCTGGTGATATACGAAAAGTAAATCAAGTTTAACAGTAATATTCAGGGGCTTAACTCCATTACCCATTTTTTTTTGAAATATAATTACTTACCTTTTATTTCATTTTTGGACGGAAGCCGAGGTGCTCCGAATTCTATTACTCTTCTTCAAAATTTTTCGAAGTTTCACTTACTCTTAAAAACCTTAGAGTCATCCAGCAGTATCTGGATAATTTAATAAATAGTAGAGTCATTTTTCGGCGATCCCTCGGGACGCCTAGTCAACGACCCTTACGTCTGGTCTGCTGCGACTTCATAGATCCAGTCCCCGTTCTGGTAAGTACCTTAACCTACCTAGTTTTAGCGTTGGGCAAGCGTAGTAGTAGGTTTTCACCCGACCGCTCAGCCCTTGGAAAACCAACTATTACAATTGGTGGCAGCGTCTGGGATTTTAGGACAATTTCGATTGTCACGAACCCTCAGTTCGAAGCCCAACGTGGACTAGGAGTTAGCAAATCACCAGGAGGTTGGCCAGAGCCGTATTGAATTTTGTTTCATTTTTATTATTGTTTATTGACCACACGATTGCGACTAAATAACACGATCCTAGGACACTTTTTCTGTAAAAGCAAGGAGATAGGGCCGTGGACGCGAAAAACACCATCAGAGAGAGGCGTGCGAGAGAGAGATCGAGCGCTGGGGACAGCACACTCAGTGGCTAACGGGTCGGGTTGGTCGTCGCGGTCCGGATCTGTGCCGCCTCAGACGGTTGGGGCGACCTCACGCGTGTTCAGTCGGTCCGGATCAGGGAACTGTTCCGGGTCGACTTGTGGGCGGGTCACCGGGCATAGAGGCGACGACTCGAGACAGACCCGGCACACCCCAAGCCAATCGACCCGGCACAACAGGGCGATCCGGCACGACAGGGTGATTCGGTACAGCAGGGCGACCCGGCACAGCAGGGCGACCCGGCACAACAGGGCGACCCGATACAGCAGGGCGACCCGATACAACAGGGTGACCCGGTACAGTGTGCCGGTACATTCCACCGAATAGTGCCAATTTCCAGTGTTTTGTGTTTTTGTGTATTCTCTTTCAACCATTGTAAATTTTTTTCTTATTTGTGACGTCACCAATAACCACCGTACAACATGTCTACAAGTGACTGTGAACCAACCTCAACCCAAGAACTTCTGGAGGCCGTAACTACGGCCATGGCTCAGATGGGAGGCTATTTCGCCACCCAAGGAGGGAATCGACGCACTGAAGAACCGGGCGCCGGACTGCCCAGATCCCTGTTCCTGGAGGTGGATGTCTGGAACCCAGATGAGGCTGGCAGCATCCCTGCCCAACAGTTTTTCCAGGAGGTGGAACAGGCCACCGTCAACCTCACACAGGAGCAGCGGGTACGATTCCTCAGATCCCGGCTGAAAGGGATGGCCAAGCGATTCCTGTCGGAAGCCACCGGTGACCAGCCGTACGAGCGGCTGAAAACCCATATCCTCAGATGGTACCGGAAAGAAGATCCAGAGCAGGCCACCGCCAAACTTTGGTCTACCCGACGACAGCCCGGAGAGCCCGTCCGGAAGTTCGCCGAACGATTGCTGGGCCTGGCGTCACGCGCCGTGGAGGCCGAACAAGATGTACCGCTAGTACGCCGACCGAGCTGGATTCGAGAAAAGACCCTGAGAGCCTTCGTCCACGGAGTGGACCGAGAGACCAGCCTCTTCCTGCGACGGGGGCCCCTCGAAACTCTGGAGGACGCGGTGGATAAGGCCGAGGACTGGGAAGGCGCCGGCCGAGCGGATGACGACCCGGAGCTGCGCTGGGACGTAGCGGGAATCATGAACCAGGAACCCCGGAAATGCTACAACTGCGGGGAGGTCGGCCATTTCGCTCTCCGATGCCCTCATCGAGGAGGCGTCACTACCAGTCAAGCAGCCCCCCCAGTACCACCGTACTATGGGGAAAATCGGCGGAAACCGCCGACGTGGGGCACCGCCGCCCCGAAACCACGACGACCATGCTGCTTCTGCGGCGAGACGACACACTTCCCGGCAGTCTGCCCACGAAAACGGGCCGAAGATGACTATTGCGACTTCTGCGGTGGTGGGGGACATCACGAAGCTAGGGTTGGGCAATAGTCGATAGTTAGCACTATCGATAGGCCGATACTATCGGTTAAAAACTATCGAATGCTATCGATAGTTTTCGATAGCTGCTTCTTTTTTTTTCCAGACCTATTCAGTAAAGAATTTCAACTAATTTAATTAAATTCAATTACCTACCTACTATTTGAAATTTGCAGGATATAAATTATAAGATTGTAAGATGAGAAAAAACTAATTTATTTGAATTTTAAAAAAGTATTTACAATTTACATGTTTACAATGACAATTAACAAATTAAATCTCCAGAAAATAAAAATAACGAATTAGTTAATTTTAAGATTCAACTGTGCTCCTTGAGTCACATGTTTCCCGAAAGAAAAACTAGCATTTCTGCTTTCCTTTGGCTCAATCTTGTGCATTGGGTTTGTTCGGACACGTAGTTCCGAACCAGTTCGGAATTCATCTAGTTCGGAATCGAACTGCAAAGGGAGGGGATGGGAACCGGTTCAGAACTCTTAGTTCTGAACTCCCAGTCCGAACGCCATTTCGTGTAGTTCGGAATTGATAACCTGATAACCTCTCCGTCTTTTTCCCAAAACGTGGTTATATGTTTGAAATTTGCTTTATAAAAACTATAACTCAATATTTTTGTTATACTTTATCAGGTCTGTTAACCGCCTGTTAATGTTTATGAGGCCTCTTAGTATCTTGGATACTACATTTAAGCAGCAATACCTAAATTGTTATTCAATAAAATGTTTTGAATTTAACTGCGTACTTTCATGTTCAATGTATTTCCGCCCAAGGTTTGACTTTGATGTGTTTTGAAAATGGCTACTGAACACATAAATCTGAACTAAACCTCTTTATCATTAGTTGAGAGTTGCCCTGTCAGGAACTGAACTTGACCTCGGTAACTCCTATGAATTTCATTGATATCCCTCGAGCCATTTTGGTGTATTAGACCAAAAAGTGCTAAAACCGATTATCCCCCCCCCAAATTGGCCATTTAAGAACTTTTTTGCTAATTAAGTACCTACCTAAGTACCCTAGATGAGGGGAACTGAATATAATTTGCACCCAGAAGAAGAATAACTCCTATGAATTTCATCAAAATCCTTCAAGGCGTTTAAGAGAAAAGGCAACAACTGCTAAAAAAAGACGTTTTTTCACACACTTCGATTTGTTAACCCTAAAATAATAATTTTAGGCTATTTTAAGTAGGGGTGTAGAAACCCATCTCTAGAATCGGAATGTTTTTATGTCGTACTGTAAGGTTGCAATCGTGTACCTACACGAGTTACTTACAGTTGTATGAAACCTTAAGGACAAGATAAATTGAAAAGACATCAGATAAAAATGTGAGCGCGAGAACGTGAATTAAGAAGGCTGATGACAACTTGAAAGTTGGGCGGGAGGTACGTGCATACGGGGCGGGGCCAAGCTTGTTTACTGCGCTTGTCTAGAACTATTAGTTCTGGAAAAAAGACAGAACTGGTAGAACTGGTTCGGAACGGTAACGAACTACTACGTCCGAACAACGAACTGCTAGTTCGAGGTCTTCCAGAACTGGTTCTCGTGTTGTCCGAACAGCCAAAAGTGGGCGTGTCCAGTTACGAACGGTTACGAACTACGTGTCCGAACAAACCCATTATACATTAGGTAATAATTCCGAGAATTTCAAACTAGAGGGTAATAAAGATTCATCGATAGTGGACACTATCGATAGTGACCATCGATAGGCATGACCTATCGATATATCGATAGTAACTATCGACTATCGCCCAACCCTACACGAAGCCGACTGCTTCAGGAAGCGAAAGATGATGGGTCCCTCCCCGACGGACGTCCAAGCAGGAGCCCCGGCGGCTGCGATAACCGCCGACCCGGCGGGCGAACCCGATGAAGAGATTCGAGGCGACGAGGTGGTGGCATTCCAAACAACCGTGGCGTTCACTGCGAGACCAATGATCTCGGTCACCGTGAAACTGGGGACAGCGGAGCGCCGTATGGTTTTGGACAAAGGAGCCGCAGTGTCAGCTCTGTCCGATGCCATACCGGGAGTGGATCTCCGACCGACGGCGGCCGAGCTGTGGGGAGCGGACGGCCAGCGCATTCCGCTCCGTGGGGTCCAAACCGCACCCGTGGTTATCGGACCCGTTCAGACCACCCACGAGTTTTTCGTTTTCGACAGACCGGACTCGGGGTTGAACCTGTTGGGGCTGGATCTCCTGCGGAAGTTCCCGATCTGCATCCGAACGGACACGGGCGCAGTGGAGATGAACCACCCGAGGACCGGCGAGCGTCTCACCGTCGGAGCAATAGTGCGGGACCCAGAGACTCAGCGTCGTCTGGAACGACTGTCTGCGGGACTTCAAACCCCGAGAATGCCGACTACCAACCCGATGATGAACCACGAGGAAACCACCAGTGCTGCCTTCCACGAGGAGCACCGACCTAACTCTACCATGACCAACCACGATGAGCCTGAGCCGCTTCCTACCGAGGAATGGGACGAGGCCACCTCACCCGAGGAACTCTCACGGCAAATCCTCGCCCATGTGGAGCACTTGACCGGGACGGAACGCGGCCGGCTGGAAGACTGCCTTTTTCAGAACGCCCACCTGTTTGGTAAACCGGGCAAGACGGGGTGTACTCTGCCGGTAGCGCACGACATTGACACCGGAGACGCCGAGCCGGTGGCCAGACGACCATATCCGGTGCCCCATGCCCTGCGAGAATTCGTGGAGACGCAGGTGCAGGACATGTTGGCGGACGGCGTCATCACCCCCTCACGGAGCCCATGGAATGCGCCCGTGGTCATGGCCAAGAAAAAGACTCCACCTGGCGAGCCGCAGCGTTGGAGGTTCTGCATTGATTACAGAGGCCTGAACCAGGTCACCAAGGGTAACAAATACCCCCTCCCCCGACTTCAGGAGACTCTATCACTGATGGGTGGAAGTAAGTGGTTCTCCACCCTCGACCTGACCATGGGATACCATCAGATCCTGGTGGCCCCGGACTCCCGAGAGAAGACTGCCTTCACCGCCCTGAACAGGCACTTCGAATGCGCCCGTATGCCTTTTGGGCTCAAAAACGCACCGGCAACATTTCAGGCCGCCATGAACGACGCCCTGGACGGCATCATCGGAGAGGGCTGTCTGATCTACCTGGACGACGTGATCCTGTTCACTCCGGACGTCGAGTCACATCTCCGACTCTTGCAGGAGGTATTCCGGAGGTTCGAGGAGGCGGGTTTCCGGGTGAACCTGGCCAAGTGTTCCTTTATGCGGGCTCAGGTGAACTACCTAGGTCACGTCGTATCGAGGGACGGAGTGGAGATGGATCCCGAGAAAATATCCGCCATTCAGGACCAGCGTGCGCCGACCACCGTCAGAGAGCTGCGAGCCTTCTTGGGTCTCGCCGGGTTTTATCGACGCTTCGTGCAAGGCTACTCCGTTATCAGCCGCCCCCTTACGAAGTTGCTTCGGAAGGGGCAACCATTTTTGTGGGAAAACGAGCAGCAGGAGGCGTTCGATGGACTGAAGGCCTCGTTGACGTCACGACCTGTGTTGGCCTACCCGGACTTCGAGCGGGTTTTCATCCTGGCCACCGATGCTTCTGGCACAGCCCTCGGGGCTGTTCTGTCCCAGGAATTCGAAGACGGGGAGCACCCGATCGCCTTTGCCAGCAGGACCCTCAAAGACACCGAGACAAGATATTCCACCACGGAGCGCGAACTCCTGGCCGTGATGTGGGCCACGGGCCACTTCCAGGAGTACCTCCTGGGAAGGAAGTTCATCCTCCATACGGATCACGCGGCCCTGACTGCCGCCATGAACATCAGGGACCCGACATCCCGGATCGGACGCTGGATACTGAGGCTCACCGAGTACGAGTACGAACCCAGATACCGCCCCGGAGCCCAGATGACGCATGTTGACGGTCTCAGCCGTTTGACCATCGGCGCCGTATTTGTCCTGAGTATGCCCAGGGAGCTGCTCATCGCCGGTCAAACCCTGGACCCTTGGGTGCAATCGATGATCCGGGCGCACGAGAACGGGAAGGTTCAGAAGGTGGATGGTATATGGAAGATCCGGGTGAACCAGAACGAGGGCAGCACCTTCGTCCCGCTGATACCAAGCACGCTACGAACATGGTACCTGACGAATTGCCATGAGCATCAATGGGCCGGACACCCGGGTGTCGACACCACCAAAAGAATCGCCCAGCGGTACGGCTACTGGAGCAAGATGATGAGGGACGTGGAGGCGTTTGTCCGGAGCTGTGTGGCCTGTCAACAACGAAACACCCCAACCGGATTAGAAGCCCCAATACAGAAACCAGAATTGCCCTCCAGGATCGGACAGATCGTCGGGATCGACTTCGTAGGACCCATACCAGGAGAAACTGGGACCAGGTACATCCTCACTGTCATCGACCACTTCTCGAAATACGCCGAAGCTTACATCACCGCCGATTGTACAGCAGCCACTACCGCCAGGATACTGACGACCCGGTACATTCCCGCACATGGCGCCCCCGAGCAATTGGTTTCGGACAGAGGAGCCGCATTCGTGTCCGGGCTTCTCAAGGAGCTGTGCGAGGTGTGGGCCATCAGACAGGTCAAGACATCTGCGTACCACCCACAGAGTAACGGAGTTTGTGAGCGGTTTCACCGCACCTTGGCAAACATCGTGGCCAAGATCCGCTCCGAGACCACGGACTGGGAAACCGCCTTACCTATGGCACTAGCGGCCTATCGGAGCCTTCCGCACCACAGTACCGGCTATTCTCCGAATAAGATACTGTACGGGAGGGAGTTACGGCTACCACACATAGCGGAACTTGAGACCGCACCCACTCCCGCCACAGGACCCCACAAACGGACACAAGAGATCCGGAAGGTAAGGAGACTCACCGAGGGCCAGCTGCGACGTGCATGGTACGCGCGCGAGAAGGCCATCAACCAGAGGCGGCATGCGCGGAGCTTCCGCGAAGGACAGCGCGTCTACGCCAAACAAATGGTACCGCCACAAGGGGCCATCAAGAAATTCTGGAGCCCATGGATCGGCCCGCTCACTGTCAAGAGAAAGTTAACGGAAGTTAACTACGAGGTCGTGGACGTGATGGGCCAGGTCTCACGTCATCACCTGAGCAGACTGAAGCCCGCCTTTCTGGGTTGGGTGCCGGACGAGGCCACGACCACCGACATGCCCAGCGCCGGACCGCAGGTGCCGCCCCACGAGATGTCGTCGCCTCAGGGAGGGCCCGATGAATCGGAATGGCTCGAAGTGGAGGACGAGGATCCACCATCGCGCTTACCCCAAGAACCGGGACCCGGGCAGCAAGACCAGTCCCCAAGGGGGACCGCTCTCACCACCGGGGCCGAGGAGACGAACGAGTCAACGGAGTCCCCCGGATACAATTTACGACGACGACCACGCGTTGATTACGCTCGGATGCATAGCGGGGCGCAGCAGCCGTCGTCCGCAGAAGGCATCTGAAAAGAAGGAACCTGAAAAAAAAAAGAGAAACCTGAAATGAAGGAAATGTGTTATGTAAATGTTTTGATTAATTTAGTAGTAAGTGTAAAAACTTTTTTTTTATGAACACCATGCCATGAAATGTAAAGAACTGTTAAAATACAAGAAATCGATATCACTATCCATATACTTACAAATAAACCAAGTTTGCTTTCCGGCCACGAGGGTCCGGTCGTTTTATTCTGTGTCCGGTTGCTCCCGCTCGACGCGCCGACGTGTGGTTGGGACCCGTCTGGGGTAGGAGGGATTAGGGTCCGGGCCGGGGCGACCAATCGCGGCCGCCACATTGATGTGCATGTGCATGAGGGTATGAGGTGGGAGTGATGGTTCGTGTGGTGACCGCGGCCATATCTCTTTGTTTCAGGGGGAACCGGCTGGGGTATGGCGACGCCACGATTGCCGGACGGCAGCGGGAGCGGCAGGAGTTGGGAGGAGAAGAGGGGGATCACCCTAAGGGCGATCGAAGCCATCGGGCGAATCTCCGAGACTTTCGAGGGGATGCCCAGACAGTTGCAGGCAGTGACAAGGTGCGTCACGCAGCTGGCGGCGATCGTCGCGGAGCCCGAGCAACCTGAACCATCGACGGCATCTTCGGAACGCGATATCGCAATGCTAAGGTACCAAGTCCACGCTCTGCAGGAACAGCTGGCGCGATGCCGGAGCGAGACGATTGCCGAGTTGAGCGGATGGGGCCTTGCCGGCGGACCAGAAACACCGGACGCGGCGTCAACGCCGGAGCGACCATCCACGGAGCCGATCGCTAGCCTGGCCGCACCAATGGAGCCGGAGGATGCGGAAAGCGGGGACCCGCCACCGTATTCTCCCATCACGCCCCCACGCAGGGATGCCACTGCGACCTCCGTCAAGATCATACTGAGCACCTGCCCCGTGTGCAATCTCCCGGGAAAGTTGATTATAGGCTTCAGGTGCCACTCCTGTAAAACCTTTTGGAACAGGCTGGTGACGAAGGGGAAGAGGTTCCCGCCAGGCCATCCGAGCCACCCGCGCGCATGCGGAAGCAGGGAACACCTGGACTCCCGACCGCCAAAATGCCCTGGTTGTAGGCGTTGGAGATACGAGCGGGCACTGCTGGAGGCCCGTCCGGGGTTACCTCTGCCACTCCCTGCCGTAACGCCGGAGGGACGGCGAATTGCCGATGAGGGCATCGGCCTCCGGGGAAAGGAGGGGTGTGATGGAGCGCCACAGGCGCTGGTGAAAAAGAAGCTGCTCCATGCTGGTGATCCATGTCGCGCCGATCCATGCGGCAGACCAGCTGGTGGGACCGGCAGGAGGGGAAGGAGCGCAGGAGGCGACGCGCAGCCGGAGAGGGAGTAGGGGAGCATGGTGGGAGAAAGGGGGAAGGAAGCGACTGGCCGCCGCAACGGCCGGCAGTCGCGTCATAGTCGAGCCACTCACCAGACCTATCCTGAAGCAGGAACCCCTCTCAAGTGACCCGGATCGTGGCCGTAAGTGAACCGGCGCGAGTCCCAATACAGTTTGTCAGAAGAAGTGTTAGTCAGTGTGAAACATATAGTCAGTCAGTATAAGTGAAGAAGTAGATACATGAACAGTGAAGTTAATAGTCGATCTCAGTAACTCGTAAGCCCGAAACCCCCCCGACACGTTGTGGAACCCCTCTTGGATACATCTGGTGCACCGGTACGCCCTCCCAGCCGAAGTGGAACCTCACGCAGACCCGGACATTTCCCAAGGACCTTGCAATCGGACTCTTCTTGTGCCATACCCACCGGTAAATTCAGATCTAATTATTGTACAGTTTTATTGTGGTTCCCTCAAATTTTATTCACCTTAGACATATATTTTATTTCGAAGTGGTAAGACCACATGTTCAATTCCTGTTGGGGCTTCACCCCGGTCGCCATCTTGCCAAGCATTCACGTCCCAGTTGGAGACGCGCACCCCCTTTAATTTGTTTCGGCCCTCAGCCAATCTACACTTTCATTCGGGTATCTTATCCCCGCCAAGAGTTTTATTTCATTTCAAGTTTCTTAAATAGTTGTAAGATTTGTCCATTCTTTAAATTGTTTTCGGCCCTCCGCCGACTTATATATTTTTTTTATTTACCATTCGGGTATCTTATTCCCGCCCAGGTTCTCATTCCTTTCCGAGTTCATTCGGATAATTGTAAGTGTTATTCATCTCATGTACTGTTTTTTTATTTTGTGGATTCTTTAATGTTTTTATTAAATTCGATTATTATTGTGTTCCTACAAACGGCATTATTCTTGAACTGGACCTCTTCCTGGTGATATACGAAAAGTAAATCAAGTTTAACAGTAATATTCAGGGGCTTAACTCCATTACCCATTTTTTTTGAAATATAATTACTTACCTTTTATTTCATTTTTGGACGGAAGCCGAGGTGCTCCGAATTCTATTACTCTTCTTCAAAATTTTTCGAAGTTTCACTTACTCTTAAAAACCTTAGAGTCATCCAGCAGTATCTGGATAATTTAATAAATAGTAGAGTCATTTTTCGGCGATCCCTCGGGACGCCTAGTCAACGACCCTTACGTCTGGTCTGCTGCGACTTCATAGATCCAGTCCCCGTTCTGGTAAGTACCTTAACCTACCTAGTTTTAGCGTTGGGCAAGCGTAGTAGTAGGTTTCCACCCGACCGCTCAGCCCTTGGAAAACCAACTATTACATTGATGCATACAAATTATGCATTTATTTCTATTTTTTCATTTCATTCCAAGTTTGAAGTGATTACATTTTTTTTCCCTAACTCCCTAACATAATGAGTATTCTATTCCCTATATAATTATAAATAAATAACCTGTTAAGGTTTTATTATTAAGACACAATGGATTTTACTTTTTATTTCTTTATTAACATGTATCATGTTTTAGCCCTGGGGTCCTAGCGAATTTTGCGAGTCAATTTTTTTCCGCTCACGAAATTAATTACAGTGATTTCCGCCTACAACCGAGTCGTTGCTAGGGAAATGGTACTTCGTCGTTTTTCATCCCACAAAATTCGTTGACCATTCGTTCGAAAGCTCTCGATTTATCCAACAATATTATGTTAACTACGGCGAAGTGCGTGTCCAACAAACTGAGTTATGAGCATGGTTATATAAATAATTGTTTACACACAGGTGATCATTCTCAATAATTGATATTGTGAACATGATTGCAACCGCTTGTTAATTTCTGATGTTTTCATAGAATTTCGAATCAATATCGAGGAGAAAACATGATACATGGTTGAAATTTTTGGTTCTAGAACAGAAATAAGTTTTTATAACAAGATTTTACGAGGGCCTGCATCTGCCCTGACAGAAGCGGTCACGTTTTGTTGAAATTTACCTACTCCTTCTGAAACCCACAAGTTTATTTAATTTTTAGTCCAGCAATGGAGGTCGAAAAAATATGGTTTGCTGCCAAGACTTCTGAAGTGAGTCCAACCACTGATAACGGAGAAGAATTGATACATAGAGCACACAGCGGTCAGGAACTAGACAAAAGTTCGGCTACGATGCCGACGAAAACCCATGGTGAAAAACGATACTTTGAAGTACCAGAAAACCAAAAATTCAAACCCCAAAATCAAAGCGGTGCATTTCCAAAAACGGCGCATGAATTGAGAATGTATCGGTTACAACATTTTTTGACGTTCGATTATGACCCAAGCGCAAGGATAGAGTGGTTCAAAACAAAAAAAAGTTCTGGGATTTCTTGTCCCCTTTTTTTTTTTGCTTCCTCGGTATGTCAGGATGACACTCCTAAATTTTTAGCAAAAAACATTAATCCTAATCACTTTACCTGTGTCGATTTTGGCCAGTTATCGACCGCTATTGTAAACCAACCTCTAAATTGGTACCGAGGTGATGATTTGGCGGACGGATTTCAATTTTTTTAGGTCAATTTATGGGTTTTCGCATGCGCTGAACACGGTGAACTTATTTATTTTACGCTCCGTCCACTAGTTATCCGGTAAACTGTCAGAGGGCGCCAGTATATTTTACTTGAAAATAAGTAAAAATCGAAAATTTCACCGAAAATGCTGTCGCCTGGTTAAGAATTGTACTAGAAACATGCTAAAATGGTCGGATAATATGCTTTGGCATGTTCTGAACATGATTCCGTTTTTTACTATACTTTTCCGCCGATGATTGCTTCGTTTATAGGCCATAAATCTCAAATTAATAGTAGGGTAATAGACGAATTCACCCTAATTTCACCTGAAATTATGTCGCGTTGATAATTTAAGGTTCTGAAATACCTTGTGCCGATAAAATTTGGTATTTTCCAGGATGTACAAAGCCGTTGGTAATTTGGCAAGGACTTGAACCGGCATTGTACTTATTCGCTTAACGACCGGATACCATTTTACAAGCTTTTACACATGACCGATACCGCTGACAATAGCTAACCCTACGCTCAAACGATTCAGTCACAGTTCAGACAATTCAGAACTACGAATTTGACCCCGGAAAACCGAAGGAACTAAGGAATTTTACAGAAAAATTGGAAAATTTTAGATATTTTCTCCATTTTGCCGCTATATTTGGCAAATAAGTACAATGCCGGTTCAAGTCCTTGCCAAATTACCAACGGCTTTGTACCGAGTATCCTGGAAAATACCAAATTTTATCGGCACAAGGTATTTCAGAACATATTTCAGAAAATTAGGGTGAATTCGTCTATTACCCTACTATTAATTTGAGATTTATGGCCTATAAACGAAGCAATCATCGGCGGAAAAGTATAGTAAAAAACGGAAGCATGTTCAGAACATGCCAAAGCATATTATCCGACCATTTTAGCATGTTTCTAGTACAATTCTTAACCAGACGACAGCATTTTCGGTGAAATTTTCGATTTTTACTTATCTTCAAGTAAAATAAACTGGCGCCCTCTGACAGTTTACCGGATAACTAGTGGACGGAGCGTAAAATAAATAAGTTCACCGTGTTCAGCGCATGCGAAAACCCATAAATTGACCTAAAAAAATTGAAATCCGTCCGTCAATTCATCACCTCGGCACCAATTTAGAGGTTGGTTTACGATAGCGGTTTCTCAATTCTCAATTCATGCGCCGTTTTTGGAGATGCACCGCTTTGATTTTGGGGTTTGAATTTTTGGTTTTCTGGTACTTCAAAGTATCGTTTTTCACCATGGGTTTTCGTCGGCATCGTAGCCGAACTTTTGTCTAGTTCCTGACCGCTGTGAGCAGGAGAAGGACCAACCAGGGAGGAACTGAAATTGGTTGAAACAGCAGTATTTGGTTGACACCCCCTGCTCAAGATTGTTGGTTCTCCCGATGTTCTCCTATACAAAATGGGAAATAAACACACCCTCCCATGCTGATTCCGTGACGTAGCTACGGTTATATAGTTGTTTTCCTGAAAAAATATTAATATTAATGCTGTAATAATTTTCCGGTGAACATAATAAGTCATTTAATAATAAGTAGGCGTCGTTTTGAATTAAATACTTCACGCCACTTGCGAATACCGTACCTGTTCATGTCAGTTTCAATTGATGTTCTGAGGTAAGTAGATGGTATAGATATTGGACAAAACGTCTGTAAACTGTATTATCTAATATTTACATTGATAACTAATTGAAAATGCAGTGCAATTAGTACTACTAATGCATTCTTTAGTAATTTGTCAAGGTATAAAACACTACTAATGTAGTTTGGGCAGTTCAAGTTTTGAGTGAGGTAGGTATGTCAACCTACTGAACGCTCATTCCCACAGAATCTGCTTGTCCACAGCCCCATCTTTTTTTTACTTTCCCTACTTATCCCAAAGGGACATGGGAAAGTCTTGCAATCACCCTGAAAATCAATTTCTGAAACGCATGCTAGCCCTCCCAGGTCACACCTTTTTTTTTTGTGACACGGTAGACACTCTGGGGTCAAAATTGACCCCAAATGTATTTTAATTTATATATTATACTCAATAAATAGTTTCCCAATAACTAACTATTTTAAAAAATCAAAAATTAACCTACCTACACATAGAAACAAGAAGTAGAATATATTAAGTTAGAATTGAATATTTTATTCGTGGTTTCTTGAAACCATTCTTAGTAAAATTTTCAAAAATCAAAATTTTGGGCATATGAATATTAAAAATTCAGTTCTGAAGATACACAATAATTAAAAGCAAATTATCAAAGCTGACTATCTGTCGAATGGTCAGAAAAAACTGTAACTTTGTAAGTTGAATAGTAAAGTTTTCACGATACCTTGAACTTACCCCATTTTTCACATTTCTTCCTTTTTTTTTACCCTAAACTGATACACTGTTTTCATTCCGCATTCAATTTTTATCATCTCATTTTATTAATTTTTTATGACAAAATAATGAAAGGTGATTGCAGGATTATATTTAAGCAATAGGCACACATAAAAAACGAAATTTGAATGTACTTTTAAAAGTTGTTTTTAAAAACACGACGGAATTATTAGGTAGGTAGGTAGGCTATTATTATTTTTTATAAGTAATTGCATTTTTCACACGTCGTTTCGGTATGTCTGTGCACGACCGACTCGTCTTTTTATCGTTAGATCTTGGGCAAATGTAGCATCGCCCATTTACAACTTGTACAGCAGGTCTCGAAGAAGCTGGCTCTACAGGGTATCCAAGCATTCCTACAACAGGAGAGTTACAAGAAAAATATATTTATGGATTTACTTACCTATAGATATGAATAATTTTCAATGAATAACTATTTATACACTAGGTAAATGGAAAAATGTTGAGTAAGTACGTACCTCTCATGATTAGGTACGTACCATCAACTATACACATTTACCCAGTTGAGAATCTTCACCTGAGTCACTTAGTAGTAGTGGTCGAGAAAAAGAAATACCTACTGACTACCAGATTATAAAAATACTTATTTTCTATGAGAAAATTAAGTGAATTATGATATTATCTGACTTACCTTGTGAGGAAATCCAAAATACACACTGGGGTCAATGGCTACCCCAACAGAACAAAATTAGGAACGCAGAAGACACACTGGGGTCAAAAGTGTCCCACACGAGATTCACAACCCTCTGGTTCGAGGTCACAACGTATACTGCCAGATGTAATCACTTCCTCGCTTAGCCAATGCTACCAAATAAATTTACGAAATATCCCTTCTGACTAAAAAAAATTGTAAAGCCTAAAAATCATACAAAATATATTCGGTGGGGTCAATTTTGACCCCAGAGTGACCTCGAAGGGCTAGGATGGGTTTTTTTTTTTATCAACCTAAACCCATGTCTATAGGTACGTTTCATGAAAATGTATGTGTGTATGTATCTATGTGTGTAACTCGTGTACACGATTGCGACCTTACTGGACGACATGAAAAAATTCCAATTTCGGGGTTGTGTTGCTACTATAGCAAAATCAGCTTAACCCTTTCAGTCCCGAATTTTTTTTTTTCTTTTGGAGGTAGATTGGTATTAGTTCAAAGACGTCACGTGGTGAATTTTATGCAGATTGGTGTGCACCTGTTGAATATATACGATGTGTCCACCACGGTGGACATCAGGATCGAGGTGAACTAACAGCAAATTTTTCCATGTAAGGGACTTAGAAAATAATGTGCTTAGTTTTATTTTGTCAAGAAATCGGTATTTTTAAAATGTTGCTAGGTAAAAATAATAAATCCAAAATTATCTTGTAGTGATAGTTGTAAAAACAGTTTCTATCTTTCAGTAAGCATAAGTTAGCTAGTCATCATCATCACCAAAATTCAAAATTAGTTTCAACAGTGTGTGGCCCAACCACATTGCTTCCCACTCGCTGAGCTGTTGAACACGGTATCACATCGATCGTGTAGGTCAGGGGTGCTCAAACTTGAACTGCTGGCGATCTACCTCAATATTTTTAGACTACTTACGATCGACTCTGAGAGGCTCCAAGTATGTGTGATGCAGGGTTGTCGTACATACACGATACACCCTACCTACCTAGGTAGGGTGTACCATAGCATATATAGATATTAGCTTTCCGTACAATTTACATTATTTTAGTCAAGGTTTGGGTTAGGTTTACTTAAGTTCTTCTCTACAATATCAATGAAAAAACTCCTAGTTATTTAAAATTGCGAGTTTATTCGTTGTTACAAAACAAAAGAGTTACATATGGTGTTAAACTCAACTAAGGAGTGACTTTGGATTTTGAAGCGTGGCACTGCATGTCCTCAGCATACTTTTCATAAGATGGTGCGTAACCACTGAGTGCCAATCGCAAGCATGATGACATATGATCGTCAGGTAGTCGATTGCGATATTTTGACTTAATTATCTTCATTTCAGAAAATGCAGACTCGCACAAGTTGACCCAAACATTGCCGTCAGTTGAAGGGCGATTTGCCTTAGATTCGGATATTTATCTTCAGATATAAAACACCAGATTTGTATCAGATGCTGTAGCTTTGAGATGTATATCTGATATAATCTGCACCAACTCATTTTCAACAGAATATGAGTTCATATTAAACTGACTTGCTACTTCAGTAGCTAATTCCTCAATGTTTTTACATGAAAAAGGATAACTCATAAATGATGCTATATTTGCCAATTTACTGCAATCATAAAAACGCATTTCGAATTGTCCCAAAATATTTGATAATTCAGCCTCATACGTATCATAATTCAACTGAGGAATCCTTGCTTTCAAAGACGGAAAATGTTTCAGATCCTTTCTTTTCAGTTGATCTATCATAAGTTGCAATTTACTTTTGAATGCGTTTACTGCCCTTATCATCTCAATAATAGTTTTTCCTTTACCTTGAAGCTCTAAGTTAATGGTGTTTAAGTGCATTGTGATGTCAGTCAAAAATGCCAAATCAGTCAGCCATTTTTCGTTTTTCAACATCTCAGTGCCGCCCGAAATGGTCTAGTACAGTCTAGTCTAGAAACAACACGGCTTTTCTTTGACAAGTACCGCGCGTTCATTTGATAAAGCAGCCTTTTGCCGCAAGCAGTGTTATTACGTAATAAATTTTTGTAGTTTAGTTACCTACTTATTAAAAAATTTTTTTCTTCTCGAGATCTACTCAAAAAGCACTCGCGATCGACTGGTCGATCGCGATCGACCGTTTGAGCACCCCTGGTGTAGGTAATCAGATCTAAGGAATCAGGAGACTCGTCCCCCCCCCCCCCCCCCCCAAGTTCCTCATACAGACTTTCCAAGTCTGAATCTTCCAGCCATTCGTGCAAAAGTCCGATGTCTTCTATATCGTCGATATCGAAAATACATCAACCTGAAAAAAATTTATTTTAAAAAATTAATCAATGTACCTATACCTACTTCTCTATTTCGAAAGTAGGGTACACAATATATGAAAATCTAAGGAAGTATTAAATAAGTATCTAACTACTTAACTCGATTCATGATGTTCCATATTCCGGTGAAAAAAAGAGTGAAGCCAAGTCCTGATGTCCAGATTAGTGGACGTACTTTTAAAATTACTATATTTACTGTGGAACTGAACTGAAATGTGTGTTGGAGAGCTATAACTAGTGTCGACAATGTAAACTAACAGAATTAAGTGCCATCCTAGTGGGGTTTTTGCTTAAAATACTAAAAAGTTATGGAAAATAAACTTACCTACCTGCCATAGTGGATATATATATATATATATATATATATATATATATATATATATATATATATATATATATATATATATATATATATATATATATATATATATATATATATATCCATATATACCTATGTACTATTGAGATCGCGTACCTACAAACAATAATTTACACGTTACTCAATATCGTCACAAACGCGTTGTTACAGTGACATGGAAACCACATATGTTGCCAATGGGCCGATAATAATGTTTGGATTTGAAAAATTGTCATTCAGAGTTGTGTCCAGAGTGATGGACAGTGGGACTGAGGGGGTTAAAATGATCATTATTAGGGGGTTAAAAATCAGAAAAGGTGAAAAAACGTCGTTTTTAGCATTTTCCCCCTTTTTTTCTATAAATGGCTAGAGGGATTTTGATTAAATTCACAGAAGTTACTCCTCTTCTGGGTAGAAATGATATCCCATACCCCTCATACCTGGGAAAATACTCTGAGGGCGGTGATTAGCAAAACACCTTCAAAAATATGTGAAAACCGCCGTTTTTTAGCATTTTCTTGGCTATTTTTACTTCCCCCATTTAACCCAAAGGGTCAAGGGAAAGTCTTGCAATCACCTTGAAAATCAATTTTTGAAACTCATGCTAGGATGGGTATTTTGTTCAATCTGAACCCATTTCTATACGTTCCATGTAAATGTATGTGTGTGTGTGTGTGTGTGTCTCAAAGAGCTTATAATAGGATAGAGAGGGGGACGAAGCCACTTGAACCGCTAAATTCATAAATATTCAATTATTTTATCTATTTCCCATGTGGTTATTTTCGTCTTCTGTTGTTTCTTTGGTGTACATATTAGCTGTGTATTTGTTTCTTGCATTTTACTTCTTTTTTTTTTTAATTTTCTAGCTTCAAACTTTGCTACTTTGAGTATAATCACAAAGTGGGTTAAAATAACGATTTTCCTGTTAAAATCCTGTTATAATGCTATGACATCCTCTAACACAGCATAGCTTCTCCATCCTAGGCTCGAAATCAAGCACAATCAAAATAATTCAGTATACCACTGCTACCTTGTTGAAGATACAGATGAAAATAATATAATAGTCCAGTAAAATGAAAATAACAGAGAAGAATAATAAAGCCTCAACTCGAACACAGATCTTAGTCGACCGAATTTTCATAGACAATCGTTGTTCTGAGGCGGGAGCGTTCACAGAGTTTAGAGTTTACGATCACTAAACTGGTTGGTAGCAACTGGTTCGGAGGCAAGTTTTGAAATGAGGTTTTATAACAGTATTGGAGGGGCCCCCCCCCCCCCCCCCCCCCGGACCATAAGATTGTAGGCTCCCTTCGAGAAAACTGGCTTCATGAGCCCCCACAGTTTAACTGTTACATGCCCACTCTATCCTATTATAAGCTCTTTGGTGTGTGTGCCTGTGTGTATGTACGTATGTATGTACCTCGTGTACACAATTGCGACCTCAAGGTAGGACATTAAAAAAATTATAATTTCGGGGTAGGGTTTCTATACCCAAGAGCTACTGTAGAAAAATCAGCTTAAAATTATCATTTTTAGGGGGTTAAAAAAACAGGTGAAAAAACGTCGTTTTAGCGAATTTTCGTATAATGTGAAACTTAATGGCTCCAACAATTTTAATATAGAAATTTTTGAAAATTTTCTTCGTTGAAATCCGTTTTGAGACATTCTGAAACGAATCCTAGAGTTTAAGATTTTTTCATACGTATATATATATGAATAATTATAATTGTCTATATATATAAATTATGTGATCCTCTAACATAGGGAGGAAAAATAATAAAACTAATGCCTTCAGCAGTTCTCCCCTCCTAGTGGAAGCACCTCGCTTCGGACCTCCCGAAGCTCGGGGCAGTTGCTGTTGGGCAATCTCTCGTGCGGTACGTTCCCTCTCTGTACGTAGTCGTGTGTGTTTCTTTTCATATTTTAATAAATTGTATTCGGGAATTAAACGATTGTTTTTTAAAAACCGATTCCCGATTAAAGGACATTTAAGTGGCGCAGTCTCGTGGACAAATCAATTAACTTTGGGCAAATCAATCAATCAAAATCGATTGCATTCTGACCCAAAGGGAACCTGCTGTTCACCAAGAAGAAAATCCATCATCTCTACTCACTCTGTGACTTCAAGAGAACATCACACGCTCCACAAGAGGAAACTACGCGAATTCGCCAAAAACAGGACGCCCGAGCAAAGACACTTGGCTCGTTAAATAAATAGAAGTGGATTTCCGCCTGTGAAGACGGAAGAACGCCGTGCTCCTTCACTATCTTTTCTCAGAAGCCGCTGGCCGCAACAAGACACCGAGGTACCTACTCTGTCGACCTTCACCTAAAGCTGAGATAAGAAAACAGATGTTTACTCTCGTCGCGTTGTAAGTACCAACCCAGCTTCATCTTTTAATTCTTCAAGAGTAGCGAGATCACGGGCAAATTTTGAAAGAAGATACAAACTTCTAATTCAACTTCATTTAATATTTAATAATTGTTAAACCTCCCCATTTCATACCACCCGTTACCTGGTGGGAAGGAACAATTCAATTTTATTCTAATAATCGTTAAACCTCCCCATTTCATACCACCCGTTACCTGGTGGGAAGGAACGATCAAGTTTTTGTTGCAACCGCGTTTCAAGCCACCCGTCATCTGGCGCGGTATTGCAGAAAAAAAAAAAAAAAATTAACCAATTTTTATTGTCTTAATTTAAAGACACTTTATTTTATTTATATTTAATTATTGAAATTGCGTTTCAAGCCACCCGTCATCTGACGTTAATTTCATAATTAATCAATTTTTATTGTCTTAATTTAAAGACACTTTATTTTATTTGTATTTAATTATTGAAATTGCGTTTCAAGCCACCCGTCATCTGACGTTAATTTCATAATTAATCAATTTTATTGTCTTAATTTAAGATACTTGATTTCATTTTTATAATTGAATATTATAAACTTGTGTTTTTGTACATTTACACACTGACACAAACGAACACTTGGAGTAGACACTGAACAGTACATACTTTCCTGTCAAAATTCCAAAAAACTACAGAAAATATTTCTTAAGGAAGGTTCGCTCACCTTTCGAAAGACTACCTGTAATAGAGGAAGATTCTGATATGTCTGAGGGACAGTCACAACCTGGGGCGGCAAACCCGATCCCGAGCAACCCTTTTAATGATCCCAACTTTGTAGATTATTTTATTTCTCAAAGAATTCAGGAGTCCCTCAGAAACTTAAATGTCAATCAAAATACTAGGGACCAAGTCCCCGAATTTAAAAAGAAACATGCGGACATGATCCCGACCTTTGAGGGAAACCCAGGAAAGCTCCGGAAATTTTTGGATACGTGTGAATCTATAGTTAATAGGTTCATAGATGATGAAGATCCCACAAATTATCAAAATGAGGAGGTCCTTAAGACCATTATGTCCAAAATACAGGGACCAGCCTCGGATATGCTAGATAATTACGCACTTACGGACTTTCCTAGTATTAAAACTGCATTGCTAGAGACGTACTCCGACAAACGGGACATATTTACTTTATGTCACGAACTAACTGGACTGAGACATAGGGAGAGCGAAGATCCTTTTCAGTTTCATAATAAAATTAAAGCAAAACTAAACTTGGCTATTGCTTGGATTAAAAACCATGAAACTGAAACGAAACAAGAGATATTGATCGAGCACTACCAAGATATTAGTCTACGGACGTTACTCTTGCACCTACGGGAACCGCTCGGAAGTCAACTTCGGAGTAGGAAACCGAAAACGATGGGCGAAGCCCTTTCGATACTAACGAACGATTATCAAATCATGCAGTATCAAAAGGGTAGACTCGATCGGAACCCCCAACACAAACCGGCGATAAAACCGGAAAATAAAAATACGACTCCGGCAACCAAACCGTCATATTATGGCCAAGGATTTAAGCCCAAAACATTCCCAAATAAAACCCAAAATCAAGTGCCATCCAAGCCCTTTACCCCCAATAAAAATAACACTTCACAAATCACAAGGCCCCCACAGACTCAAGTTCCAAGTCAAGGAACGTCCAATTTTGCAAAGTCGACTCCAATGTCTTGGCAAACAACTCGACCGAATTTAGATTTGAACAATGTGGAAATTCCCGAGGAAGAAAGTATGGGAAGTTCTGACCCCGAATACAACGCGGAAAATCCGGCCGATGAGGACCCTTTTTTAGAGGAGGAGTCCGAATCGCTACATTCTCCCTAATACATTTGAAACCAAAAGCTGGACAAAAACTGCCATACATAGTATTTCCGAAGCATAAAATTAGAATCCTGTTGGACTCCGGAAGCACTTCAAGTTTTGTGCATCCAGAGGTCATTAAAAAATTTTTCCCCGACAAAATCATAACAGAGAAATTTCAAGTTAGGTCAATCCACGGATTGTCATATGGGAGCAATAGTGCAAGGATCCCATGTGGCGAAATGTTCAAAATTAAAAACCTAAATCTCCTTTTTAGAATTCACAAATTCCATAGCCGATTCGGATTGCTATTAGGTACAGATAACCTTGAGTTACTTGGCGCTCATATTGATTATGAGAACAAGTTACTGATAATAAAAATTTTCAAAATCCCTTTTAAATATCACTACGTTGATCAAGAAATAAATAAAAAACCGATCTATGAACAAAAAATACCACCTAGGGCAATTTCGCAGATTAAAATTCCCGTACGTTGTGATTCAACAAAAAAGGAAGGAGTAATTCCATATCTGAAACAAAATTCACTAGAAATTCCTGAATGCCTGGTCAAAATTCAAGATAAGGAATGTTACGTAGGAATTTTAAATAATAGTGATTCTGAATGTAATTTCAAACTGTTTGAACCCATCCAAGTTGAAGAAATCCCCATTTTAGACAAAGTGAAAAGTCCAAATGTGAATTATTATGATACGCAAAATTATGTATTTGACCCCACTAATATTCGAACGGATCATATGAACGAAGAAGAAAAGAGACAAATTTTGAACTTAGTATATCAGTACAAAGATTTGTTTCATTGTGAAGGAAACACCTTAACGTGTACTAATAAAGTCCAACATGTAATCCGTACCATTGACGAGATCCCCGTGTATACCCGCAATTACCGATATCCCGAGGTATATAAAAAGGAAATTGATAACCAAATACAAGATATGCTCAAACAGGGAATTATTCAACCCAGCTCTTCACCTTGGAATAGTCCACTCTGGCTCGTACCCAAAAAATTAGATGCATCCGGCAAACAAAAGTATCGACTGGTTATTGATTACCGCGGACTTAACAACAAGACAATAGACGATAAATACCCACTTCCAGTCATAAATGATTTGCTCGACAAACTTGGTAGGTGTATGTACTTCACTTGCCTTGACCTCAAAAGCGGTTTTCATCAAATTCCAATGCATCCGGATAGTATTGCCAAAACTGCTTTCTCTTCGGAAAATGGTCATTGGGAATTTAGTAGAATGCCGATGGGTTTAAAAAACGGACCTCCTAGTTTCCAACGGTTGCTCGACAATGTATTACGCAGTTTGCAGAATGAAATTTGCACTGTTTTTATTGACGATGTTATCATCTATAGTACAAGTCTCGAAGAACATATAAATAGTCTCTGTGGTGAAAACCACCCCCTCTTTTCAACAGCCCTTTTCAGGGCTACCAAAAAGAGGTAGACACGACACACAAATATTTATAAGACGTCGAGTTATAACTCCGTCAAACAAAATATTTCACCAGAGAGAAAATACGAAATTCTCTCTCAAAAGTGAAATATTAACAAATAACATACAAGGCGACCTCCCTAAACACTTACTGGGCGAGAGAGACGCGACAAGTATCTCGAACCAAGTCGCCTTGAATGAGAAAACTCAAACAGACAAGCAAACGTCCTCTAAAACTAACAAGGACAGTTCTAGCAAGCCTACTCGCCAATCAGAAACAATGATTGCACGAGAGACAATAGGCGAACCAACCAGGAGGCGGCAAGCAACCACCTCTGGTCCAGCAGCCACCCCGGGGACCCCGTCTCAGCATCGGATGCAGGGAAGACACCCCCGGGGATCCCGTCTGAACAACGGACGCAGGGAAGCCACCCGAGGACCCCGTCTAAACGACGGACGCAGGGAAGACACCTCAAGGTCCTTGTCTCCGCAACGGACGCACGGAAGCCACCTCCGGGGACCCCGTCGCAGCGACGGACGCGGGGAAGCCACCCCCGGAGGACCAACTCAGCTATCATACTCGCAGATTCTGAGAAAACAATGTGCGAGCCAATGAGATAACACAGTTGAATTAATGAAATTAAGCGGACCAATCAGGAGGCGGCAGGAGGCGGCCACCTCCCTATAATTACCCCGCTCGGAGCCCTCCGAAATTCATTCCACTCACCGCTCTCGACGACTACACTCTGCAGTACGAAGATTCTACACGCTCTACGCTGACGACCCTTCTGCTCACGAGTTCATCTCAGAACGGCTTTCTACTGCTTTCTACAAGGCATACCTTCTCTCCACACAGATCTCGCATTGGCATCTACGAGTCCAGTGATTATTTATCCTGCTCATTGCCCAACGTAGTTCTTCTGTCAGGACGCCACCCGGTACATCTATTGATATTCTCATTAGATCGTACGCCCGCTGGGACGTTCCGAGACGTGTCGCCCGGGTTTCGTAGCACTAAGCTCGTCACCGACCGCTGGGGCACGCCGATAAATTACTCAGCTCATCCGCTCTAATTTATCGTCCAAGGAAGCCTTTTTCAAGGCTACAAGGTAGGACCCTGACATCCGAGCAAAGGAAAGAAGCTCTGTCAAGCGAGTCCACCTTCCAAACCCTCTATCCTATACGTAGAGGTATTAAAGACGAGTTAACAAACTCGGGTACATCGATGGAGCGCCGCCCGTCCTACTTCCTCATGCAAGAGGAAGCAGAACACGGCGCGGCCGGGAGCCTTAGCCCACGCAGCGCTCCCTACCCGCTACTCGACTCGTCCGCTGTTCCTAGCGACGGACAAAGGCTCGATTCTCGCGAAGAGATCGCCTTCTTACCTAACGTATTCATGAAGGAAACGTTAGGTCAAGCCTCACGCACACAAAAGTTCGAGGATACCTTTCAGACCCGCTCTGAAGTCAATCATCATGATTCGACAAAGATTTCTGAATATCCACGATATTCTACGCAAGGCTACCCGGCCGATCCGAGTGTCAAACACACTCCCAACGTGCTAAAAACAAAGGATACTTTTCAGTACCTCAACCAAGCCCAGTATATTCCCCCTACAGATATAAATCTTAGGCCGGAATATTACACAACGGCTCAGCACCAAACAGATCGAACCCAGCACCCACTATGCGAGCCCAGTGCTCCACGCGGCTGCTACACGAACTATCCTCAAGTTCCTCCCGCCAAGCAAGCTGACCTTGGCGATTTCGCTCACATTCCTTACAGGAATACCTCAGGGACTAACCCGCATAACCAGAATATAAATGTCCCACTTGGTCTACCTACACCAAGTCAAACATATATAAATCCACTACAAATGGTGACCCCGCCTTTGAACAGGCTTAACACGGAGCATTTCGTTCCCTCTTATGAAGCTAGTGGATTTCAGGGAACCACTGCGGGCGTGCGACCCCCGCCGGGCTTATACGCCCCACATCTCACACAACAACCCTCTACACAAAGTGGCTTTCGAGCACTTTTAGAGGAAATGGGAGATTACCAAAAACCTATCTTCCAAAAGAAGAATATCGATCGTGCACTCGCCGAGTTCGATCAATACTGCGTGCGAAAAAACCTGAGAACGCAGAACGAATGTTTCTCAGCTATCTACAAGTGGGTACCGGAGGAAATGCGGGAAGCTATTGACTCAGCTTACCTCACGGCACCCCACGCACCTTATGAAGAGGCCAAACAGCGCCTACAACGAGAATACGGGTTGTCCTTACAGGACAGGCTCCTCGCGCTCGAGGACCCCGCATCTCTCGCCAAAAAACCCAGCACCAAGTACCATGAAATGTACTCTAAGGCTGTTGGGTACTTCTCAGAGGCTCTGATCACTCAAAAGTGTATCGAAACTCTGCCTATCGAAGCCCGAGGCATGGTCGCAGCACAGCCTACCACGAATGCCCGGCTCGACCTAGCTGATACGCTACACGCGTACAAAACAGCGAACCCCTCTCTCAACATACGAGGAGTAGAATCTACTTCGAAACCTACGAAGACTGGTTTCAAAAAGGCCCTCTCACAAAAAGCTGAGTTCAAACCTCAGCAAGTAGAGAGTAAGCCTCACAAACCGACGGCCTATGTCTGCCGAAACCACACCCGTTTCGGTAGCGAAACTCGCAAGTGTGCAGACCCAGAATACTGCACTTGGAAGGCAAATACCGCCTCCAAACCTATCAAAAAGGCAGCGCCTATCAGCCAGCCTAAAACATTGGTTTCAAGCGAACATACTCATAGATCGATACAAGAAAGTACCGTTCCAACCTCGGACTCTGAGAGTTCGGAAAACGAATAACTGCCAGTGTATCTGAGCCTATACACCGGCAGACTAAAGAGTATAAAAGGCTTTTTTTCAAGTGCAAACTAAATGGCACTGAATTTCTCATTGACACGGGAGCAGAAGTAAACATTCTGCCCCACAATGTCACCAAAAAATTGGGCTTAAAAATTCGTAAGTCCAACGTCAAGCTCACAGCAGCTAACGGCGCCCCTATAGACACACTAGGGCGTGCTGACACGACGATTAACATCGGCCTCGGAGACATGACCACCGATTTCATGATCACTAAAGTTGATCTAGCGATCCTCGGTATACCATTCCTCGAGTCTTGGGATATCGGAATACGGGTCAAACACAAATATATATACAAAGACAAAGTAAAGAGCTATGCCGATCGAAAAATCGCTGCAGTCATGAACAAAAAATTTACTGACGAACAAATAGCAGCTACTCTTCCTCATCGTGACAACAGCCCTCAACCAGAGGACACACAGCTCACAGAGGACGAAAACATACGCTCTATCATTGAAAAATACAATGATAAAATGAACAAACTTCAAGGAAAGTGGAAAAACAACGGTGTTTACCACCGTATAACCACGGAAGGAACACCAGTACACTTCCGTGCAAGACCCATGGCAGGCGAAAAACGGGCTCAAGTCAAAAGTACTTTTGACAAAATGCTCTCGGATGGCATAATTGCACCATCAGATTCCGAATGGGCGTCCCCATTACACTGTGTGCCAAAAAAAGACGGGTCATGGAGGATCACCGGCGACTACCGTTTCCTGAACGCGAAAACGAAGAAAGACGCCTACCCTCCTCCTCACATTCGCTCTTTCCAAGCGAATTTACATAATACACAAATCTATTCGACAATAGATTTAAAATCGGCATATTACCATATCCCGATTCACCCAGATGACGCTCATAAAACAGCAATTATTACCCCTTTCGGGCTCTATGAGTTTAAAAAAATGAGCATGGGTTTGGCCGGAGCGGCTCAAACATGGCAAAGGTACATGGACAGCATCATGCGAAAATTCGATTTCGCATTTGTCTACCTAGATGACATATTGGTGGCTTCTAAAAATTATAAAGAACACATGAACCACCTCAAACAAATTTTCGACAAACTAGGAGAACACGGACTTCGAGTAGGTTTTGATAAATGCATTTTTTCAAAACCTACCGTCGATTTCCTAGGTTTCACTATCTCGAAAGAAGGGATAGTTCCTAAATGAGATAAAATAGAAGCCATAGAGCAATTCCCTCGGCCAATAGACGTACGAAGCCTACGCAGATTCCTAGGTATGTGTGGTTTCTACCGAGCTTGCTCAAATAAATTCGCTCACACAGCGCAACCTCTGTATGACTCCATTCAGTCAAACAAAAAAAAATGACAAAACACCTATCGAATGGACATCAGAGAGAGAAAAGGCTTTCAACAGCTTAAAACAAGCAATGATAAAAGCTACATTACACAATATTGCTCATCCACACCCTACAGCAGAGTGGAGAATAGTTTGCGATGCATCCGATACACACATCGGAGCGGCACTGGAGCAGGAAATTACAGACAAACACGGCTCGAAATCTTACCAACCATTGGGATTTTTCAGTAAAGAAATTCCGGAACAATGGAAGAATAAAGCCTCGTTCGACAAAGAGATGTTCGCCGCTTACCAAGCTTGCATTCATTGGCACAATGACTTGGACGGCCGCTCTTTTCATATTTGCTCAGATCACAAGCCTCTGCTAGGCACGATGCTTAAGAAAAACGCACATTTTTCTAAAATGCGATTGAGATGGCTAACATACATCTCCCAAATGACAAGTGACATTCGACATATACCCGGAGAAGACAACGTCGTAGCCGACGCACTCTCCAGACCCTTCGATCCAGTTGAAATTCAAACAAAGTCAATTTCAACCCAAACTGACGAGGGTCCGTCCATAGCCGAAATTTCACAAATTACGGCCGCAATAGAGTGCAATCTTCTACTGCACATCTCAAATGCACAGATTCATTCTCCTCCTAACGCAGAGGACAAACTAAAACTCACACGAGTTGAATTCCCTCAAGGAGAGATTTGGTGTAACCTAGACCTAGGACACCCAAGACCTTATATTCCAAACGAAATAAGGCACGAAATAATCAGCCAAATTCACAATTTGGGACACCCAGGCATACACTCTACAGTGTATAAAGTAAAACAAAGATATTTTTGGCACGGCCTTCGTGCAGATGTCTCCAACTGGGTCCGAGCATGCGAGACTTGCCAACGAGCAAAAATCACTCGCTCCGTGAAGCTCCCTTACTCCGAATTTGAAACGGCTAACAAATTCTCACATGTACACGTTGATATTACCGGACCCTTACCTTTAGCTAAAGGAGGGAAACGTTACATTCTAATGATGGTCGATAGAGCGACGGGTTGGCTAGAGGCAGTCCCTCTTAACAACATCGAAACATCCACGATCACAAACGCCTTTATCAATATTTGGGTAGCCTCAAAAGGCGTATCTAAATACATCACAAGTGACCAGGGCACACAATTCGAATCAGATCTATTTCATTCCATTATGGAACGTCTCGGAGTAAAACATACTCACACGTTACCATACAAACCGTCAACAAACGGAATGGTGGAACGCAGAAATAGATCCTTGAAAGAGGCTCTCAAAGCACAAAACGAAAATGGGCTCGACGCCCTTCCAAAAGTACTACTCGCCATGCGTACGGCAGTAGACCCAGCAACGGAAACTACACCCTTCCAAAAAGTTTACGGAATTGACGTGCCGCTCCCAGGCGACATTTTCGTAACTTCTACAAACCTTTCTGAGCCTCTCTTCTTCCGACCTACGCATATTAAACATAATAATACGAAATATGCCGTCAACATGCCCAAAAATTTGGATACATGTACACATGTCTATATCAGAGTGCCCACACAGCTCTCCTCTTTGCAATGTCCTTACACGGGACCATTCAAAGTTGTTAAAAGAGATAAGTTTTCGGTTACAGTACAAATTGGCGAACACACAAAAAAAGTTCCCAAACAGCAAATCAAACCAGCTTACACTCTAAACACAGACGAAGCTGTGTCACTAAGCACAAATCAGAAAAAAAATAATAATAAGGAGGAGACTCCCCGAAAATCCGCCAGAAGACGCGTCCCCTCTACCAAATTCGACGAGAAGTGGGTGACTGCGCTCGAAACACCCCAACCGGCGTCGTCGTTAGTAACACGACGTCTTGGGGGGGCGCCTGTGGTGAAAACCACCCCCTCTTTTCAACAGCCATCCGGCAAACAAAAGTATCGACTGGTTATTGATTACCGCGGACTTAACAACAAGACAATAGACGATAAATACCCACTTCCAGTCATAAATGATTTGCTCGACAAACTTGGTAGGTGTATGTACTTCACTTGCCTTGACCTCAAAAGCGGTTTTCATCAAATTCCAATGCATCCGGATAGTATTGCCAAAACTGCTTTCTCTTCGGAAAATGGTCATTGGGAATTTAGTAGAATGCCGATGGGTTTAAAAAACGGACCTCCTAGTTTCCAACGGTTGCTCGACAATGTATTACGCGGTTTGCAGAATGAAATTTGCACTGTTTTTATTGACGATGTTATCATCTATAGTACAAGTCTCGAAGAACATATAAATAGTCTCTGTGGTGAAAACCACCCCCTCTTTTCAACAGCCCTTTTCAGGGCTACCAAAAAGAGGTAGACACGACACACAAATATTTATAAGACGTCGAGTTATAACTCCGTCAAACAAAATATTTCACCAGAGAGAAAATACGAAATTCTCTCTCAAAAGTGAAATATTAACAAATAACATACAAGGCGACCTCCCTAAACACTTACTGGGCGAGAGAGACGCGACAAGTATCTAGAACCAAGTCGCCTTGAATGAGAAAACTCAAACAGACAAGCAAACGTCCTCTAAAACTAACAAGGACAGTTCTAGCAAGCCTACTCGCCAATCAGAAACAATGATTGCACGAGAGACAATAGGCGAACCAACCAGGAGGCGGCAAGCAACCACCTCTGGTCCAGCAGCCACCCCGGGGACCCCGTCTCAGCAACGGACGCAGGGAAGACACCCCCGGGGATCCCGTCTGAACAACGGACGCAGGGAAGCCACCCGAGGACCCCGTCTAAACGACGGACGCAGGGAAGACACCTCAAGGTCCTTGTCTCCGCAACGGACGCACGGAAGCCACCTCCGGGGACCCCGTCGCAGCGACGGACGCGGGGAAGCCACCCCCGGAGGACCAACTCAGCTATCATACTCGCAGATTCTGAGAAAACAATGTGCGAGCCAATGAGATAACACAGTTGAATTAATGAAATTAAGCGGACCAATCAGGAGGCGGCAGGAGGCGGCCACCTCCCTATAATTACCCCGCTCGGAGCCCTCCGAAATTCATTCCACTCACTGCTCTCGACGACTACACTCTGCAGTACGAAGATTCTACACGCTCTACGCTGACGACCCTTCTGCTCACGAGTTCATCTCAGAACGGCTTTCTACTGCTTTCTACAAGGCATACCTTCTCTCCACACAGATCTCGCATTGGCATCTACGAGTCCAGTGATTATTTATCCTGCTCATTGCCCAACGTAGTTCTTCTGTCAGGACGCCACCCGGTACATCTATTGATATTCTCATTAGATCGTACGCCCGCTGGGACGTTCCGAGACGTGTCGCCCGGGTTTCGTAGCACTAAGCTCGTCACCGACCGCTGGGGCACGCCGATAAATTACTCAGCTCATCCGCTCTAATTTATCGTCCAAGGAAGCCTTTTTCAAGGCTACAAGGTAGGACCCTGACATCCGAGCAAAGGAAAGAAGCTCTGTCAAGCGAGTCCACCTTCCAAACCCTCTATCCTATACGTAGAGGTATTAAAGACGAGTTAACAAACTCGGGTACATCGATGGAGCGCCGCCCGTCCTACTTCCTCATGCAAGAGGAAGCAGAACACGGCGCGGCCGGGAGCCTTAGCCCACGCAGCGCTCCCTACCCGCTACTCGACTCGTCCGCTGTTCCTAGCGACGGACAAAGGCTCGATTCTCGCGAAGAGATCGCCTTCTTACCTAACGTATTCATGAAGGAAACGTTAGGTCAAGCCTCACGCACACATAAGTTCGAGGATACCTTTCAGACCCGCTCTGAAGTCAATCATCATGATTCGACAAAGATTTCTGAATATCCACGATATTCTACGCAAGGCTACCCGGCCGATCCGAGTGTCAAACACACTCCCAACGTGCTAAAAACAAAGGATACTTTTCAGTACCTCAACCAAGCCCAGTATATTCCCCCTACAGATATAAATCTTAGGCCGGAATATTACACAACGGCTCAGCACCAAACAGATCGAACCCAGCACCCACTATGCGAGCCCAGTGCTCCACGCGGCTGCTACACGAACTATCCTCAAGTTCCTCCCGCCAAGCAAGCTGACCTTGGCGATTTCGCTCACATTCCTTACAGGAATACCTCAGGGACTAACCCGCATAACCAGAATATAAATGTCCCACTTGGTCTACCTACACCAAGTCAAACATATATAAATCCACTACAGTCTCAGAAAAGTTTTTGACAGACTCCGTGAAGCTAATTTGAAAATATAATTGGATAAAACGGAGTTCCTCAAAAGAGAATGTGTCTATTTAGGACATCTTATCACCCCTGAAGGAGTTAAGCCAAACCCCCTCAAAACCGAAGCTATATCCAAATATCCGATTCCCACAACTCCAAAACAAATTAAGGGTTTTCTCGGACTACTGGGTTATTATAGAAAATTTATTAAAAACTTTGCCCAAATAACCAAACCATTAACCCAATGTTTGAAGAAGGGAGCGACGATCGATCCTCAAAACCCCGAGTATAAAGAGTGTTTTGAGAAATGTAAAACTCTGCTCATAAATGATCCGATTTTACAATATCCCGACTTCTCGAAGCCCTTTAACCTTACAACTGATGCTTCGAACATTGCGTTAGGCGCGGTTTTAAGCCAGTGCACTAACGGTGCTGACTTACCTATAGCGTACGCTAGCCGGACTCTGAATGACCATGAACGCAACCTCTCTACCATCGAGAAGGAATGCCTTGCATGTGTCTGGGCTACACAATACTTTAGACCATACCTTTTTGGCCGAAAATTCAAAATTTTTACTGACCATAAGCCTCTTCAGTGGTTATTTTCACTGAAGGAACCCAATTCTAAATTATTCAGATGGAGGCTTAAATTAGAGCAATATGATTATGAGATCCACTACAAAAAAGGATCCACTAATCAAAATGCCGATGCCCTTTCCCGAGTGGAAATTAACATCAACGAAAATTCACCTGATGTTGAGCAAATTGTTCAAGATGCTCTCACCGGGGATAGTCCTCCAACTCCACTCATGAATGAAGTACTGGGAGAACTAAATGATGCCGTAAATAATTCATCGGAATCAATGGTCGTCAATGTGGACGAGAACGCCAGTGATTCAGCGTCTTTAGCTCCCACTGTTCATTCTAATTACGAGGGAAACACAATACTGAATATTCCTATAACCGAAAAACCTGTTAATTATGGAACTAACCAAATCATCATTGTAGTAGCCGACAGAGAAGAAATCAGAAACCCTAGGATTGAAAATATTTTTGAAAGAATCACTAGAATAACAGTAACGCTTAGGAAAAATAATCTTGAATCAGATATAATTCACTTTGTGAAAACCTACATAGTTCCGAAGAGAAAATATTCCTTATTTTTTGTCAATGATATCTATGAAGAATTCAGCCGAATAATGATAAGAAATTTCAAACATTCTGAAATAAGTTTCGTCAAGTGTTCCGCTAGGCTAGAAGATGTCACAGATCCAGAAACAGCTAGGGAATATATCCAACAACAACATATAGGGAAAACCAATCATCGAGGCATTACTGAGACCTTAGAGAAACTTAAGAGGAAATATTTTTGGCGGAATATGAAAACCACAATCCAAAATTATATTAATAAATGCGAAATATGTCTTGCCTGCAAATATGACAGACATCCCATTAAACCAAAATTAAACGTTACCCCCACGCCTTCTAGACCATTTGAAATCCTACATATCGACAAATTGTCTTTGGAGAAATCCAAGTTTTTAACAATCATCGATTCATTTTCAAAGTATGCCCAAGCCTACATTCTAAAATCATCTAATAGTATTGACACAGTCGGAGCCCTTCTAAAATTCTTTTCCCACCATGGGCTACCAAAAATGATCGTGGCCGATAATGGAGCAGAATTCGGTAGCTCATTGGTCAAAGAGTTACTAGAGACCCACAAAATTAAAGTTCATTACATTTGTTCTCAAAACCCAAATTCGAATGGATTAATAGAAAGATTTCACTCGACTCTAATTGAACACGTTAGAATACTGTCAAATAGAGACGAATTCAAAAATGAAAGCATAAAAAATAAAGTTAACTATGCACTAATAGCTTATAATAGTAGTATCCACTCTGTTACAAAACTAACGCCATTCGAAGTAATAAATGGTCATGTAGAGAACGACCCTTTACTAGAAGCCGACTTAGAGAAAAACTTAATGACGAATTTTATAGACAAACATCGAGACAAAGTAAAACTAATTTATGACATAATCAAAGAAAGAACTCAAGCCCAAAAGGAACGTATTGCTGAAAGAAGGAATCAGGATAGAGAGGAAGTTCCAGAATTACCCACAGAAATATTTGTAAGAACTAGACAAATTCAAGATAAAACTAAACAAAAATATCATAAGGAAACCTTACAATCAACCAATCCCGAATTAAAAACCGCTCAAATAGTTCCTCGACACCATAACACACAAGGAAAAATTCATACGTCTAATATAAAAAGACCACGCAAACAAACTACGAGTGACTTACCCACTGACACTTCACCTCGTGAACCTGTTCCAGGACCCTCCTCTTTTCAATCGGAAGCTCCGAGGTGAGAAATATAACAACTAATCAAGGGATACTGCCTATTCTATTAGGACCAGCCCGACTTATAAACTCCCAACATACTCTGGTTCACCATTATAAAATTGACAGCTTAATAGATGAATTTTACGAACTGACCTCACAGTACGAAAATCTGTTGAATAAGATCAAAGTAAATCAATTCCAGGTCAGACAGACAGACGAATATTGTAAATTATTAAATTATACTATTAGTATTATTAAGGAAAAAATTACCCACATTAATGTTAATCAAGGTAGAAAAAAAAGGGGATTAGTAAATGGGTTAGGTAATATAATTAAATTTATAACTGGCAATCTAGACGCCTCTGACGGTAAACGTTATGAAAAGCTGTTTACTCAAATTAAGAATAATGAAATAACTGTTCAGGATCAATTGGATTCTCAATTCTCACTCATTGCAGATCTGATGTCCGATTTTAATTCGACCATTCAAGACATTCGTTTCAATAACGAGCAAATAAAAAACAAACTGTTAGAAATTGATAATTTCATGAAAATTAGTTCTAATCAGGCTCTCGCTGATTCCATAAAGGAAATACTCAACCTTCAACAACTAGTATTTAATGTGATACTGACAATATTCCAAGATATTGAGAATTCAATAACATTTTGCAAATTGAGAACATTACATCCTAGTATAATTGGAACGCATCAGCTGTTTGTAGAACTCCAAAAATTGTCAAATACTTACGGTTCCAAATTACCTTTAGAAATAAAGTACGAAAATATTCTAGAAATAGAATCCACTATTCAAGTTACTTGTGCAATCAAGGACGATGAAATAATGTATTTTCTCAATCTACCGTTGTCCGATGGGTTACAATACCACTTGTACTTTTTACGACCAATACCCACACTTAGGCAAAATCAGTATGTTTCTATATTTCCTAAGATAAATTATCTTCTCAAGTCTAAGTCAAATAATACAACAATACCCCTGTCAGATAATTGTCAAAGGGGTAGTATCATTCATTGTAGTAAAAAATTAATATCAAACCAGAATGTTAAATGTGAAGAAGAAATACTTAGTTCCAGTACTGCAGAACATTGTGAATACGTAACAGTAAACATTGAGGATAATTGGATTGAATCAATTCCAGAATCAAATCAGCATCTAGCAGTCTTCCCCTTTGGAGACAAAATAGAAATAAATAATAGGCATGGTTCGGAAATAGTGGAAATAAAAGGTATATTTTTAATTTCGGAAGGTAACAGTAGGATGTATTACAAGGGACAACCCCTTCATTCAGAAAGTGAATCATTAGGCCAACCTAAATTATTAACCGACTTAAATTTTGAAATTAAAGACTCACAAATGTCAAATACAACGCTTACTCTAAAAGAACTCAGTTTCAAAAATGTCAAACTAAACAGAGTAACACGTCTAGAGCCATTAAATATACTCGTAATTGAATATTTTGTTCCAAGCTTTTGGTCTATAATTTTGTATCTTCTTATTATCATGTTTATTACTTATACCATAATTGCGTATTGTAAACAGAAGAGTAAGCTAACCGCAACGAGAACATGAAGGCCTTGCTATTTATTCAAGTCTTTTCTTGTGAAAATTTAGTTTATTTTTAATTTTCTAAATTTTCAGCTTAAGGAGGGAGGAATTATGTGATCCTCTAACATAGGGAGGAAAAATAATAAAACTAATGCCTTCAGCAGTTCTCCCCTCCTAGTGGAAGCACCTCGCTTCGGACCTCCCGAAGCTCGGGGCAGTCGCTGTTGGGCAATCTCTCGTGCGGTACGTTCCCTCTCTGTACGTAGTCGTGTGTGTTTCTTTTCATATTTTAATAAATTGTATTCGGGAATTAAACGATTGTTTTTTAAAAACCGATTCCCGATTAAAGGACATTTAAGTTATATATATATATATATATATATATATATATATATATATATATATTTATATGTCCTTCCAGACGTTAACTCTCCTTAGGATTGAGATGAAAATTCCGTTCTTGCTCCAAAAAAATCTAGCTTTTCAAACGAAAGGACAAGTTCGTTGGCCAGCATTTTTTGAGCACATCAAATTAGTCCAATTTCAAAAAGTTTCCAATATTTATAACATGCTACTAGAATAGTGAAGAATGCTCGATGTTCATCTATAATAAATATAGTCTACATCACAAAGAATATTAAACGATAATTCGAACGTTAAAATTTCCTTGTGTAGATACGAACGTCCGAAAAGTAATCATTTTTCAACCATTGTACCTACACAAATCATGAAGCAAAATGCAGTTGATTTTGATTGAGTATGTACTTACTTTGTGTCTACTAACATAGTAGGTAAATACGAATTCATTCGTTTTCATTTTTATTGTTCCGAATATTTAATTTATTAGGTACCTAATGGTTTTCTTTAAATATACCATTCAGAGCTTTGAATGGAACAATATTCAACAGTTGAAAACACCGTTGAACATTTGTAGCGATGGCATTGAAGAATGATCAAGTTGACTGGCGCACGCTCAAAGCCCAAAAGAAGAAGCGGAAGCTTGAGCAGGTTGAAAAGTATTTGGAAACCAAGAAACAGCTGGAAGATGTAAGCAAGAGCGAAGAGAAACTTTCGAAGAATTCATCACTGGCCGTCGCCATTGCTGGCTCCATAGTTGACAACGTTCAAACAGAAGAGCTCGCCACCTATGTAGCAGGGCAGATTGCCAGAGCTGCTGCAATTTACAAAGTGGATGAAGTAAGTAAGTCTGATCCCCTACACTGTCACTGTGTTATATTTGTGTTTTAATCTGTCGTCAGGCAGCAAAATGTCATATGTCACTTTTTTAGCGAATTTTGGCGACCTCAGTTTGGCCGTTAACGGCAGAGCAAAAAGTCGGTTCCAATGTAACCGTAGCCTAACATATTGGTACTCAAATAAAAGCCCTGGATCTCCTGACCAACAGAAAAATCTTAGTTTTCTAAAATTCCAAGCCATATTCGTTTAACCCTTTCGCGACGGCCGCCTTATTAATACGTCGGCACAGATGTGCTCCGAAACGCCTAACGACGTATTAATACGTCGGCCATCAAGTGCTCCGTAACGCCTGCTGACGTATTTTGGCGTTTTCGAATTTCCCTCCATTCTATCGACTCTCATGCCATCCGTTGAGAGGCATTATAACTAACATTTACGTCTTAATATCTAATAGAATGCGCTGAGATCAAAGACGTTGTTGAGAGTTTCTATTCTCATCAAAATAGCAGGAAAAACGTTGACTTGGTCACTGTTTTGTTTTTTGCCCGCATTCGGTCTTTGTCATAATTTTACTCATACCTGTTTCCATACTTGTACTTTCTTTTGCGTTTTTATTCCTCACCATGGACCACACTGCAGGTGGACGGATGAAGAAATTCTAAAAGAAATAATAACCGGGAGTGACAGTGAGTTAGGAAGTGATGTGATTGACGTTAAAATTGAATTTCGTTCAACAAACTTTTTGGATCAACTCAAAGACGAAAGTTTTGACGATTTTCTCGATGTTGGTGATCATGGTACTCGGGAAATTTCAAATTCTAACCTAAAAAAATCCTATTTCCCGAAAAAAACCTATTTCTAAATTCATACCTGTTTCCATACTTGTACTTTCTTTTGCGTTTTTATTCCTCACCATGGACCACACTGCAGGTGGACGGATGAAGAAATTCTTGAAGAAATAATAACCGGGAGTGACAGTGAGTTAGGAAGTGATGTGATTGACGTTGAAATTGAATTTCGTTCAACAAACTTTTTGGATCAACTCAAAGACGAAAGTTTTGACGATTTTCTCGATGTTGGTGATCATGGTACTCGGGAAATTTCAAATTCTAATATTCTTGATCCAGTTCCGAAAAGCGAAGGTGGTTCACCGAGCGTGGAAGGCCAATTATTCAGGCACCGGGGTTTGGAGGGCTCCGAGGCAGTCAGGCCAGTTGCGTTGCAGTGGCTGAACGACGCCCGTCGCGAAGGGGTTAAATTGCGAAAGTGTGTCAAAAAACGTGGTTTTTTCGTTTGAAGAGAGGGATTTTCGCAACCTTCTCCGACCGCCTCCTACTTCCAAGGTGCGGGGGGCGGTTCCTGTCTTTGCCTGCGCTCCCACGGCCACCTCCGGCGCCCAGTGTTCCTCGCTTCGACCGCCGAAATTGGCGGCCTGAGGTCGAAATGGGTGGATTGTCAGGCGACTATGGTCGGCCTGTCAGGCCAAAACGGGCGCCCTGTCAGGCTAAAATGGGTGGCTTGTCAGGCCAAAACAGGCGTTCTATCAGGCCGAAATGGGCCCATCAGGCTTTGGCGGGGGTTGGCAGGCGAAGCCAGCAGGGGGTGGTCCCCTAGTTTGAAATAATCACGAGAACGCTGATTATCTGAGAGGACATTGTGGAGATTTCCCTAGCCCTTTATTTAAAACTCTGTGTTTAATTTATTCACCATATTCAATATCCGACTTATAACATCGTTATCTACATGCTCAAGAAGGACTGACTCATTTTCTAACATATTTTCCTTAAGTGTCTCCAGTTCTCATACCAAAAACATCCTCTCCTCATCACCTCTTGAGCTTGGAATTTTGTTAATCTGTTAATTTCTTTGTGTGATTTGTGAACCTAGCAATATAGATGCAGATATAATTAGATAACTACTCTAAAAAAAATTGTCTTGAATTTTTCCGAAGGTGATAGTGTTTGATGATACGTGCTCGACAGTAGGAATTGGAAAAAACGAGGAAGAGCCACGAACGTGGAGCAACTGTGTGTGGCTAGCCAAGATCCTGCAGTATTTGGAGTGTCCCCAGTACCTGCGGAAACATCTGTTTCCAATAACGAGGGATTATAGGTACGTAGGGTTGTTGAACCCTCTCGACACACCCCACCACCTTCGCCGGGACAACGTCAGTCTGTACAGGTTAGGAACTAATTCCACACTATTGTCATATACAGTGGAAACCTACGTCTTCCAGAAGATTGTGATTGAGGATTGTGTTCTGATTTCCAGGGAAGGCGTCGTTTTAGAAGAAGTTCATCCTCAATTGAAGCAATCTTACGTCTTTTTGGGCCTTGAGGATAAAGTACGAATTGACCGGGAGCTCGAAGCTGGCCTTCGTGTAACTGTCAAGATGAACCCTGATGGTGGCAATCGTGGCACCGCAGTCTCTCCCAGGGAACCTAAAACTACCTTGGGTATATACTGGGGCTATGAAGTGAGTCTCCCCAGTCATAAATTTCTTTGATTCCAAGAGAAAAGGATTACAATATTACTTTACTTTGGCTGGAAAAACAAATAATAAATGAATAACTACGCTGTAGATCTGAGTTCCAAATTGATATGACAGCTGAAACTAATATAAGCTGGAGCTCTTCTCTTTCTATTGTTAGTTCTAATAAAAATCGCTGAGCTACTCAAACAAATGATCCATACATTACAACATAACTACCTCGTTTCTAGATAGCAGCCCCAATTTTGCTTCCGAGACTGCAAGGCAGCGGAAGCTTTGTTTTCACTTTCGAAATGAAAAAAAATTTTTTGCTCCAAAATCAAAATTTCCACTCGCATTTTGCGTTTCAAGCCTCCTGAACAAATTAGGTTCCGTGTCTGTCTGTCCGTCCACATTTCCTTGTAACAGCCATAACTTCCACAATTTTGATCCGATTTTAACCAAATTTTCAGGGATCGTGCGGGTTAAGCTCTAGATGGTCCCCTATCAACTTCATCATGATCGAATCAACGGTAGCTTCTGCGCAGGCGCTAACGTTAATTCCTTGTGACGGTCATAACTCGGTCAATTTTGACAGATTTTCAGGGATGATGTGGGTAAGGTCCCTTGAGGTCCCATAAGACAATCATCATAATTGCATTAGCTGTACGCTCTGCGCATGCGTGAACGAAATATTCTTGTTTCGGTCATAACTCAGGCAATTGTGAACGGATTTCGGTCAGATTTTCAGGGATGATGCGGGCAAGGTTTTTTGAGGTCCCGTATCACGTTCTTCGCGATCATCAGCAGCGGTACGCTAGGCGCATGCGCGAAAGTGATGTTTTTGTTACGGTCACAGCTTAGTTAATTTTATCGGATTTTGTTCAAATTTTCAGAGATGATCCCGGTAGAGTCCCTTGAGGCCCATCATCCTGTAAATCAATTAAAAATTCCTTAAGTTTTGATCCGATTTAGACGAAATTTTCAGGGAACATGCGGATTACATCCTGGATGGTCCCATATTAAAATCAAAGTTTTCCTTATTAATTTCATTTATTATATGTACCATTCAGCTTCCAATTTCCCACCTTATTAATTCCCTGATGCCAGAACCGGTCGTTTCTAGTTTTCTGGAATTTAATGGTGACGTACTGTGAAGGTCACGAGGAAGCTCATGTGCCATTTCCTTGGCAATGTATTTTTATTTCTTTTGAAATTAAATGCCAACTGTAATATTTATTCAGGGTGGCCCCCAAATGGAAATTTTTAATTTCCCTGACTTTTCCCTGACCGAACTTCGGATTTCCCTGACAAAAAATATCAAATTCAAATTTTTGTTGTTGTTTTCTCGTCATTTTATTGTACCTTTAATGCTTATAAAACGAAAATCGTATAATTTAGAGAAAGAAAAAAAAAAAACTACTTATATGATTGTAATCTACTTATATTTAAAAATTTCATTACCCTCGAAGTGCTCAAATATCATAACAGTTTGACCTAAATGTAATACGATAATTTACCGAAATTCACCCATACGATCACGCTGCACGACTTTTTATTTGATATTTTATGGTCTCTCAATTAGTGATCTGAAGCTATTTGTTGAAGTACATTTTTCCTTACATGGATTTCTTAGCTCTGGGGATCATTTAAAATTTTCGTCCGGCAGCAAAAATTGTCAAGCTTTTTTTCAACAACTACCAATTGTTGCCAGGGAGAGTATAACTTCCAGATTTCCCATCCCACAAAAATCGCTCGTTGGAAAGTTACTCTGTGAATTTATAACAAATGACTCCACATTCCAATGGGCCAATTTCCCCCTCCTTAACCCTCCTGAGAAGTCCTAGCTTACGTATACAAACTAGTTTTGGAACTCATACTGGATCAATCCACTACTGTGCTGGGGTTTTCTCCCTAGTTCAATACTCAGTTGATTTTTCTCACAAATGGTTTACCAGGGAAGCCAATGGCACATCCTTTCACTTTTTATCTGCGTGTAGCGTTGTTACTTTTGAACAGTTTCCACAACTCTTGATAATTACTTTTGTCATTCGTATAACACACCTACCTCACGATAAACACACATGAACCTATTCCGATAAAGTACGCTATTGAAGTTTGATTGTTTGTGAGTTACAATATACCTAAAAACGCTTTAAATTATAACACCAAGTTTTCATTTAAAAAATTCCCTGACATTTCCCAGTTGGGGGTCACCCTGTTATTACAATGCACTTATGAGTTGAATGCTTTTGGCAGTGAAGTCTAATACCAACATGAAAATGGTAATTTACAGGTCAGGCTCGCGAAAAGTTTCAGCGCCATTTTCACAGAGAGCCCTCACAAGAAAGGTTATAACCTCACGATCGGGACCTCGGACAAGGGTCAGCACTTGAGCAGCGTAACTTTCAAATCCAAGAAACGGAGGCGAGCCTTGATCGTAATTGGAGGCGTGAAGGGGCTGGAGTTCGCCTTATCCAACGATGAAGCGCTAAAAACCGAAGACGTGGCGCTCACCTTCGACCATTACGTCAATGTCTGTCCTGATCAGGGTTCCAGAACCATCAGATCCGAAGAAGCTTTGCTCATTTCTCTGGCCCTCATTACGGATAAATTGAAAAACTCGTGAAAATCGAATTCTCCTTGTCAAAACTATAAATTAAAGGTTTTTTTTTACAATTTGCCTCAGCTTTATCTCATTTCCACGTTAGTGCGTTCTGTGCAGATTGAATCAGTCTGCATTTCCTCTGTTGCTGTTTAAGCGATTCAAAGAAAAAAAGTCTAGTCATGTAGCATGATCGTATGAGCGAATTTTCGAAAGTTATCGTACATATTATGTTGAATAGTTTTGAAACTTAGGCTTTTGGAGTGAAAATGTTACCTATTAATTTTATGAGAAAAAACGTAGTATCCTAAATATTAAACAGCTATTCAAAAAGATATATTGGATTTATGGCTTTTTGTGCAGTTTTTATCGATTTTATTGTAAATTTTAATGAAATTTAAGTAGGTATATTTTTCAGCATAATTTTGTACAAAAATTTTTTAATGTTCTATTTTAAATTGATAAACTTCATTTGAGCAATATTCTGCTAAAAATTGTAGATTTAATAAATTTTAGCCGTTCTAAGCCATTTTTAGTGATTTTTTCAGCACAATTTTGACATTTTATAAAATTTTATGTGCTCAACAAAAATGCTGGCAAACGAACTCATCCTTTTGTTTGGAAAGCTTGATTTTTTGGCGCAAGAAGATATATATATATATATATATATATATATATATATGTGTGTGTGTGTGTGTGTGTGTGTGTCCTTCCAGACGATAACTCTCCTTGAGATTGAGATAAAAATGCCGTTCTTTCGCCAAAAAATCAAACTTCTCAGGACGAGTTCGTTGGCCAGCATTTTTGAGCTCATTATATTGGTCAAATATAAAAAAAAGTGCTGAAAAAATCACTAAAAATAGCAACAAAAAAAACGGTTAAAATTGTTAAATTTTAGTAAAATATATCTATATAAACTCCAAAAAAGTTAAAAATCCAAAATCTCTTTTTGAATCGCAAAATATTATTTAGAACTTTTTTTTTTTTTTGTCATAAAATAAGTAGTTAACAATTTCTTTTCTCTCAAAGTCCTTAATTTTCAAAACAATGTAACATAATATAGTAGGAACGATAATTTACGAAAATTCGCTCATACGATCATGCTGGATGACTGGAACTTTTTTTTCTAATTTCTTTAGACAGATCATTGGTGGCTGTGACTGCAGGCCCAAGGTAACCTAATACCTACTGTGAAGTAGGTACCTAATACCTACTGTGAAGTAGGTACCTGCACTCGATGGTAGCCATACACCGGCCGGTGGTTCCCCCTCCGCCGCACAGTGGCGCTAGTCTCCCCTTTTTTCTCCAACCTACTGAATGGTGAAGTACTGTGATTGTCTCCTCAACAATAGATGAGCCGTAGCTCATAGGTTAGGATAACGGTCTCGTGAGACGAAGGTTGTGGGTTAAAATCCTGTTGACTGGTCAATTTTTTTTTTGCTCGTACAACTCCCGAAATATACTTTTAAAACGTCATTCTGACCTGCATGTCCAACTAATTTGAATTTTCAATAAGGGATTGATTACTTGATGTTATGCATTTTTGAGATGCGAGCATCCAGATCACCAAACTATACACTTTATTCTGACCTACATGTCCACTAATCTGCATTTTTACTAAGGGATTGACTACTTGATGTAATGTCTTTTTGAGATGCGAGCATCCAGACCACCAAACTATACACATCATTCTGATCTACATGCCCAACTTACTTTTTACTAAGGGATTGACTGTAGACAATCTCACCAATAAATCTATTTTCCTTGGTGTAGATTTACCGGTCGGAGTGATCATACAAGCCCAGTCTGATAAAAGGGGAGACTAGAGCCGCTGCGTGGCGGAGGAGGGAACCACGGGCGGGTGTACGGCTACCGTCGAGTGGTACCTGCCAATAGACAGGACGACGGGTCACGGTGGTTTTCGTGACTTCAGGAGAAGGTTAGAGTTTCAGCCAAAGTCGGCCATGACTGCGCTACCTCAGTGAATCACAACTCAACCAACCTATTTTTCACAAGAAGTTTGCTGTCTCACGTCAACCTTTTTCGTGGATATAAAGCCGTTTTTCAACAGTTTTGTTTTGCAAAAGTAATATTGTAGCAATACAAAGTTTCACTTAAACTAAATAGTTACAATAATCGATTATTGGTTGTAGCCAACGGATACCAATCTAACGGTGAACGAGTTTTTTCTACCTAGGACTAGGTACTAACAATTGTAGTTAATCAGTGTCCGAAAGCTAAAGAACTTCGTTTGTTTAGGCTTTGAGAATAATTAACCAGAAAAATAGCAAAGAAAAAATTATTGAAAATTCCTCAGGTGTCTGTACTACAGTGTGGGTACATGGCCATTGCTCAGGTTGTTTCATCAGCGTTTTATCATACGTTCGTAGTACTATGGTTAACTGAGGAAGCTTTACTTGTTATATTGAATTAAGAAATGAGAGATTAGATAGTTTGTCAAGGTAAACAAGGCAGGTTGTTGCAACACCAAGAAACGAAACCACTTAGGCAGGCACGAACATCCTACCAGGTTTGATGTTGATTAAAAGTGCCTAAACGATTCCGACAAATACATCTGCTGATTAGCAAGTTTTTCAAATACCGAATCAGGAATATGTAAGATGAATTAAAAACCAGTTGTAAGGAAAAAATCTTGAATGCATTCTTCTGAAGGTAAGATTTCATAAAGACGGTATTGGCAGTGCCATCATTACACTAGTTTAGCAGTTACGCTAATTTTAGGGACAAAAAAGTGAATTAGGCGCCTAATTTCGTTTTTGTCTATGAAGTAGGTACCTACATGAACAACTAATAACATACGGAAAGTACGTAGGAATACCTTCAGCTCTAGGTACTTACATTTCCACATTCAATACTTACTATTCCCGTCTAGCAGAGCTCTCATGGCACGTCCTTTCACAGTAGGGACTCTAAAGATTTTTACTTTCTTAATTTATTCAAAGAACAGTTCTGAAAACTAGAATCCACAACATCTCCGCGGCTGATGTCTGGAACTTCTAACACTTGTAAGTCAACTCTCCAACACACATTTCATATGGATCTCGACCGCACAGATTAATCTTACCTTCGTAGCGTTTGAGGTCATCACCCGATAATAACTCGATGTAATTTGCTTACACTATTACCTTGCATGTTACAAATAATGAAAATTTTGACTTGGAACTAGGATATGCAGTATGTCCAGCCTTGTCTACAAATGGCGCAATTTCGCAAAGTTTACTCTTCACCATGACAAGGTGAAATTACTTCGCCTTGCCTTGATGTAAAGATGCGCTAGTGTCGAAGTCTTGAGAATTTCACCTATACGTAGTTCAACTACTGCAGAATTTCTGCTAGAACAAACCAAGATAAATATGATCTCTTCCAGAGTTTTTCTTGAATCCTATTGCAGTGTACGTTCTTCGGAAAAGATAGAAGTATTAATTTATAAAAAAAAAAGGTTCACTGCTCTTTTTCAGAGACAACTTACGCATTTTCTGTGAAATTCTTCAACCACTTAGGCCTTGGATATATACTCACTAAACCATGTCTTAGTTTGTATTTTTGCCGCTTTGAAAACCTTGGTAGTTTGTCAAAGGTACACAATTTATCGAAAGTTTTAGAACAGGGTGTCTACAAGACCTATAAAATAAAAATCGGGGACTTTTGGGGTTCTAAATTTTAAAAATCGGTGACCTTTACAAGCTTCAATTCTTTAGGAATAGCGAACCGAAATACCAGTAGACCTACAGTAATCATGAGTAGCCTATATAAAATTAGATCTTCATAACTTTTTTATTGATTCTAGCCTACTTATGAAGTACACTAGTCTAAGACTACTTACAGAATATTAGTAAAATACAATGTACAAAATCTCTATCTCTATTATTAATAAGAATGAAACTCCGTCTGTCTGTCGCTCTGTCGTGTCTATGCACGGCCAAACGGCTGAGTGGGCCGGATCTACGAGTGGGGGGATCTTCTTGGGATTTTCCGATAGGGTGTATAAGCGAATTTAAAATTTTCTAATCCCACCCGAACCATGGGCCGTAGGGCGGGAGGGGGGTCGAAGTAATAATTAATGTGCGCTTTTTGGACTTCCCCGCTTCCCCTACCCCTCTAAACGGCCGTTGACAATTCTGGATAAATACGGGTTTCGTAGGTTTTCCTACGAGGAAGACGACGGCGCGATCGGATCGCGAAAAAAGTATCGGGAAATGCGTTAAAAAAATACGAGAGTACGGACCCGTTTTCTCGAAAAGTCCGCCGAAAAACTTGGTTTTTTCCGATTAAAATATACCCCATAAAGGTACGTTTTTCGGAACGGTTTTCGCGGGCGAAATACAGCTTTGATCCCGCCGAATCTGAATCCGAAGTCGGATATCGAAAAAAGTGACGGAAAGTAGGTCAAATTGGGAGGGGAATTGCGAGGGAAGCGTTTAACATCAGAAATTAATCGACCACGGGCCGCCGTTACACAACGTTGCTTACCTGAAGGGACCCTCACAGGGGGGTTCCCATTTGCACTTCTACGCAATACCTTGCGAGCGAAGCGAGAGCCATTTCAAATAATAAATACGGACTTTGTCCTACACATATACAGGTATACCTTGCGAGCAAAGCGAGCAACATCCCCGAATAAACTTTTCGTGGTTCCACGTAGTTTCTAAGATTTAATTTGTTTGTAAGAATTCCCAACTGAAAAAAACGTCTGCCAAGTTGGGTGGGCAGTACAACATTCCCTAATAAACTTTTCGTGGTTCCACGTAGTTTTATAAGAATTAATTTGTTTGTAAGAATTTCCAACAGAAAAAAACGTCTGCCAAGTTGGGTGGGCAGTATAACTTCTTCAAGCGAGCGAAGCGAGCAGCATCCCCTACAGAATAAATACGGACTTGCGAGCGAAGCGAGCAACATCCCCTAATAAACTTTTCGTGGTTCCACGTAGTTTTATAAGATTTAATTTGTAAGTAAGAATTCCCCAACAGAAAAAAACGTCTGCCAAGTTGGGTGGGCAGTATAACTTCCTCAAGCGAGCGTAGCGAGCAGCATCCCCTACAGAAGTTAAACCTACCCTTAGGGATCTACCGTTTGCGAGCAAAGCGAGTAAAATTCCCTAAATGCCATACTTTGCGAGCGAAGCGAGCAACATTTTCTACATGCCAGACTTTGCGAGCGAAGCGAGCAACATATCCTACATGCCAGACTTTGCGAGCGAAGCGAGCAATATTCCCTACACGCCACACGTTGCGAGCGAAGCGAGGCGAGCGTAGCGAGCCGGAGCGGCTAGTATTTAATATTATAGATTTTAAAAAGAATTCTTACCTTAGTTTTGAAATTCTGCCATAGTGATTAGTGCAATTAGGCCCACATCGGCATATTCTATTTTTATAACAACTTACTACTAAGTTATGGAAGTCTTCAACAAAATGTATTTACAGAATATATGAAAATGTTCAATATATTTATAAGTCTATGTACAAATATACTGGAGAAACTGCATTAGTCGCATTTGCTTCTGTCTACGTTGCCGACGCTTGCATCTGTCAGTATTATATAGATTCAAAAAATCTCAATTGATTCTTTTGTATGTTTTGTGAATCTCGGTACAGACATATTAGGTATGATTATTTGGTTACCTACGCCATAAAAAACACTGATTTTTATATTAAAATCCGTGACTTTCGGAAATATCCGTGCCCTACTGTTAAATCCGTGACTTTTACGGGATTTTCCGGGAACCCATGACCTGTAGATACCCTGTAGAACAATCTTGTTTAGGTAAGGTAAAAAAATGAAAACAAAATTCGAGGTAAATTTTTATAATTGTTGAAAACCATTTATAAAAACAAAACCAACTCATATTTTCTTTTTAAACTACGCCTAACAAAAATAATTAATCAAATAATATACATTATGACTAAAATTCCTTTCATCAATCATTAGCAAAAATGAAAATAGGCATTCAAGACTTGAACGAATAGCTGAGCCGGACACCTGTTAAACTACTGAAAGACTGAAACACGGATAGTACTTGACGATTTCCTCCTTAGTGAACATACACTTCGTGTATGCATCTCTTGTTTCGTACAAAATATAAATTGATCTCATTAATAAGATACAGAATCATTAAAAACAAAGAAAACATCACACGAGCAAAATTACAGTAGTTGGGACAAAATCAGGGTCAAATCGTGAAGGACTCACCCAACTTGACAAAATCGTAAAAATATGAATAAAGGAGAGAAATGTTTGGTTCCAAAAACAGGATTTTACTAGAAGTACGCAGGGAAAAAATTTTGTTGCCACATGGAATTCTTCAATGCACACTATTGCAAACAATAATTGATTAATAAGAAAAAGGTCAATCGTATGAATATAATGGTGGGTATTACATACACGCGTAAAACAAAAAATATGTCTACTCAAAAAGGGGTTCTCTGCATTCTTCAAAGCTCAAGTTTTAAAAGAAATTAAGGGCTGAAGAGAAGGCAGGTGATAGACACAAAATACGTTTAAAATATCATGAAAAGAAAATTCTAGTAGACGAAACCAAATTTGAAAGCCCTTGTAGGCTGGATAACACTCGGTACAAAATCGCTACCACGGAAATTTTACGAGTAATGATGCAATTTCAAATACACACATTTTTCTTTTTTTTTAATCAATAAGGCCATACTCAAATTGTATTCATCGTATTTACTCGTCATTTAGTTTAAATATTGACAATAACGTATAGTACAATTTGGGAGGAAGGGTAGATTCGTCTGAACTTTCGAATCATTTCCCTCGCACGATAGCTGTTTTTGAACTTCCTCCTTGAAGAAGTCGAAAGGATTGCCACCAAAATTGAATGCCAAAAGCGCATTAATTAAATAAATTAACCAAAAGAAAAGTATAGCCTTCAGACACCAACCAGAACAATTACTTAAGTGATCATCACTCGCTCCGAAATTGAAGAAAACATAAATAAACTGAACAAACAAACAACGGACCACAGAATCAATTAGTCAACAAACTACGTAAATATATTTATGTTCTTTTCTTTATGTATAATTAGGTATGTATATTATTTATATGGTAGGGTATTTCACCACATTACATAGGGTAAGTTTCACCACAGTTCATTATTTTAAAAAAGTGACGAGATCTGTAAATGTTTCATATTAACTATAATAATAATTAATTGGTACTTCTTTTTTGCTATCTTCATCCATTCCCACCGTTCGATGAGACGATCAAAGGGTTTATTTCTTTGTCTGTATAACGATTCTATAGTTTTCGTATTTTCTCCGCATCTGCGTTTTTTTCTCTTTAAACGTATCAATTTTATTTTAATTATTATATTATTTCCCAATGCTTCTTATTTTTTCGTGTTAAATAAATCGATATAATACCTCGGATAGCAGACAGCAACAAATAATTATGGCATGTAAGTCGTTTTCTGAAACAATAAGACAAATTCTGATTAATTAAAAATATTATTTCACACACAGTTTTATCCACAAAGTTTAAGGGAGTTGGAGAAAGTTTCAAAACCAAACCACCAGCAATAGGAAACTCATAAAAAAATAACAGAATCGTGTTTTTGATCGGTTTTCAGCCCTAAGGGCCGGTTTATCAATTATCTACATTAATTGCAGGATAGCTATACTGAGTATAGCACTATACTCCAGATAAAGAATGTGAGTCGTTTATCAATGCCGAATTACCTAGCGGATGAAATTATCCCTCAGATAAATTCTGTCTGGCAGATAGCACCGTTAGCATCCTCATTGGTGTCCGTAGGCAACAAAATAAGGGCGATTTACCCATGGAGCTACCACAGAGTAGAGTAGGAGCTACATTCTCTTCATGGATCGACTATTAAAAACACAGGGTCTGACTAAATGTACACAACAGTGCCCATCATGCTATCAAGCCCGGCAAATAAGAAACCACCACATATTTGCTTCATTTCTAGAGGGAGAAATACATACACGAATTGCGATCTTGCAACTTGTATTATTATGAATGAATTATTGTGATCAGTAAGTTGTTGACATAATTTAATCTTAGATCTGCGTTAGAATGTAAAGAACGGTATCTTTGTCCAACCGAAACCTCAATAAAAATACGCACTCGTCCCATTTTAGTAGGGGACGGGGTCCTAATAGGTATAAACGGTCTTCTTTTCCATTCAACGTATTATGCTAAGTTAGAATCTTCGCTGTTGCTGCTATTTGAAGACAAATCCCCAAATATATCCATTGGAAGGTACAAAAATGAGGACAATCAAACTTAAGAGTCAAATAAGATTTTTGTAAATAAATCAACTTGTTTGAGGTAAGAAAGCTCTAGATACCTCATTAACCTCCAATTATAATTGTTATCCAGCTGTCCAGGGACGAGATAAATTGAAACGCCAGAAAGGGTTTAACTAGGGATGGATAATCACCCCCTATCGTGTTATCTGGCGGACAACGCTATCCCTAAGATAAATCCCCTTTATCTATTGATAAATGTGATTGATAAACCGGTCCTAAGTGGGAAAACTCATCGATAAATTGCGCCACACCAATTTATTTGCAAAAATTCAGTTATGAGTTAGCATTTATTTTTTTTCGACTGCTGTCCTTTACTGTCGGGATACTCCACAAAAAATAGTTTCAGGACACCCTCCAAAAATAATCCAACTAATTTGAATTTTCACTAAGGGATTGACTACTTGGTATTAACTATTTTGGCGAATTTTTGTAATACTTCGCATCTATTCACATTCATTCCTGTATGTTTCATAATTTTGTGTAAAAACACAGGTTGGACTGCTTCTTCCAGATTCCATTCTCGAAGTACACTTTCAACTGAAATTATTGTGGATAAAATACAAATAAAGTGCCTGATGAAAGCTGAAGCAACCCTCCCAATAGCGTTTGATTGCCATCTGCAGCTTCGAATTCTGGCAACCTTCCATTTTAGTTAATCAGAGGTAATTAGGAAACTTTCTCAAGTAAAATATGCAATTCAATTCAATTTTATTGTATAAACCGTAGGTATTACAAGGAGTTCCTTAAATTCATATTAAAAAATAGCACATGATATCTTGCCTTCATTTCTGCCTCAACAAACAATGTTAGACTTTTACGTATGATGTATCAAATAATTACTTATATAGGTCTACATAATTTACGTATAATAAATAAGCACTGCATAGTCAACATAGATCACAGTCAATAATGCCTACACTCCACTGCCCAATTTCAATAATAATCCCGAGTCATTACCAAAATTTCCAAAGCGGTGTTGGTGTTCGTTCTATCTCTTGTAGATTTTCATCTTTTTCTTGACCTGTTTTCTGGAAATGTTATGAGGGGACGGAGGAGGAGTATTCAGAATTATCTCCACTTCTGACCCAGTAGATGTGGAATCCTCCAACGTACTTCGTCCATAGTGGATGATAGGTTTTTTCCATCAACCAGTAATTCATCTCCAATCAAGACGGCATGCTTCCCGTCTTTTCTTGTTCGAAACAACATGGGCAAGAGAAGCTTCCTATATTACCGTTTTCGTTTGTCGTAGAATTCGATGTATTAAATTGGGATCCCTCGAACTTGTAAATAATGTTCTGGCGTACTTCAGATTTAGAGAAATTATTAGCAAAATGAATATGAACTGATCTACTTCTAGAAGGTTGGATGGTGCCTAAACGTCTTACACCTATAAACTTCATAATCCTCAAGAACGCAATTTAACTCCGTTCTAAAAATGTCCGTCTCCTTCCTCTTGAGAATATTCATTTTTTCTTTCCCTTCTATAACGTTATGAAGAATACGATCGTTTCTGTTTCTTATTATTATTATTATTATTTTTTTTTTTTTTAGATAATGCTAGAATTTCTTCTATACTGTCAATTCTCTTATTAATTTTTTTATGAGCAAGATAGTTTCTTGGCTGTAAGCAATTTCTTGCGACAGAGCATACACCTGTGAATTCAAAACATTTGTATGTTCCTTCAAAATGCAGTCGCAGTTTTGAAGTTTGGTTGTGATTACGTCAAGGCATTGAATTACCTGATGTAACTAAAAGGTCGACATTCTCGTAGTTGCAACTATTCGACGCGAAAACCGGTCGGCTCTTCGAGTGCTGCTGACTAAGGAATACGGAATTCGGTCGAGTGGATAGTCCTTTCCCTTCGGTAAACAACAAATCACCAACCAAACTCGCAAAAATGACCTTTTTCTAGAAATCTACCCATTAAAAATTTATGAAAATTGTTATTGCTGAGAGTTAATCAAAGAGCAACAACAAAAAACAAAAACTGAAACGAAATTCACAATACAACCCTGCTAAATCAATACTTAGTACGGAGCTCGCAAAACACACGTGCGTTCGCCTTGGCTACCTAACTGGAACTCTATACACCGATATCTTTCGACGCCGTCGTTCTTCATCATAAATATATTCCACCTGTTTTCGAAGCCGTTCTACACAACCCTTCATATAACTTTATGAGAACTTCACCCATACGGGCTGGTTCAACGAAAAAAAATCAAAAACGATTGGCAGTTTAAACGATCATTGAGAGTTTAAACGGCCGTGGGCGTCCAACTCAAACACGCGATTAACCCTAATCACAAGTTTTGAACAAATGATCAGGAACAGTACAATTTACTGGCAGAATCGACCTCTGTTTAAACACTGTCAAATCGCATTTAAACGAGAACTGTACACCTAGCCCTAAAATCACAAAGCTCCAGCCCTGCTGTACATAGGGGCTTTGTATTATCTAAGGCACTTATGACGTTCTTTACCTTAAGAAGGTTTTAGACTGTAAAATTTGCAAGGGTTATTCCATACCTATCAATCTGGAACTATTTAGAATATGGTTTGTTCAGTTTTGAAGTTTGTGAATACTTGTAAAGCTGCTTTGAAATCTTTTGCTGCAAAAATCGTGGCATTTCGCTGTTTCAAGACGTTATCCAGAAAATAAGGTTACAAATCCCCTGGAGGGTGAATGGGATGTTTTTTTTTTTTTTTTTTTTTTTTTTTTTTTTTGGTTAAGGTTGGCATGCTTACGTGTAGGGGGTTCCCACTGGTCAAAATAAGACTGGGACCGTGTCAGTCCGTTGCAAAATGTCGCAGCAACCGATTCTGGCAACCTATGAAGGTGCTATTTGGTCCACCTCCGCCGATGTCATATTCGGTCAGTCATCAAGTTCCTCTTATTTCAGAAGAGCTTCAGCAGCACAAGTTGATGAAAAAATTCCCACTGATCGTCGGGTGACCATTGACAACCTTCATGAAATGTTTCCACACACCTCGCGAAGCCTTATGGCGAAATTGTCTTGGAAAAACTGGATTACAGGGAGTTATGTGCAGGATGGGTACCAACAATGTTGACTCTGGAACATCACCAAAATCGCGTTTCAGAGGTGAAGGAGATAGTGGAGAAGCGACTTTCAGAGGTGGAGCGAAGCGTAAAGGATGAAGAAGTGTTTCGAAATAGAAGGAGATTATGTGGGGGGGGGGGGGGGGGGGCAGCTTGCGTAAGCAGAACCAACTTTTCGAATCGATCACCTGGAGCTCAGGGTGGAGCCCATCATTTTATTCGTACCATGATGTCCTAGAGAAGCTCCCTATCAATTTTCGACATCCTATGGTAAATAGGAGAGATTTGAGCACGATTTTGCAATAATTATGATTGATATTACCTGTGGTCAGCTGAGCCTCACCCAATTCAGCGAGGCACAAGTACCGACATGGTAATACATCATACCAAAATTTGGTCCAAATCGGACCAGAGGATTTGAGGAGTAGTGAGCACAATATCATGTCCAAATATATAAATAAATAAATCTGAAAATGAATGGCTATTATAAACGTGTTCTACACCTCCTGAAACACAAAGAAAATGCTACCCCCCCCCCCCCCCCCCAAGTGCTGCCACGCCGACAACTGTAATACAAGAAGTTCGGTAACAAGCACATGTTTGGGAAGATACCCTGTAAATTTGATTGAAATAGATGAATTTTCGATTTTTAACAGCAATTGTTACCTTATTTTATGGATAACCCTCGTAGTTCATCGAGTCGCTAAATTTCTTATAGTGAATGCTCGGTACTTTTGAGCATATTTCACAATTATATTTACCTAACCTGGGGATGAGGCAAGTACTGACCTGATAAGACAGGACTAGGAAAGATGGAAGGAGCGCTGCCCCTCTTTAGCAGCTATCCTCAGTTTCTCGCGCATGATCTCTATCGTGGAGTAGTCCGGGAGTTTGAGGTAGTTGACGCAGGTCATCACCGACGGCAGGAAGTCGTCCGCGTTCATGTTGCCATCCATAGTTTTTCTCACGATCGTCAACGGCGGTGTTAGAGCTTTGAATCCTAATAACAAGAAAGAACAGTAATCGGCGTGTTAAAGGAGATAGATGGTTTTGTTTGGAGGGATACAAAATTCCCAGTCAAGCAGCATGATAGTATGAGCGAATTGTCTTAAATTAGGTATTATAATATGTTAAATTGCATAGAAACTTGAGCTATTTGAGTACAAAGAACTCGTTAAAAACCAATTTTATGGCAAAATCACGGCAACAAAATTCATTCTAAATGATATTCTGCGATTCAAGGAAAATTTGGAAATTTTAGCAAATCTTTTTGCATAAATTTTATAATGTTTTAGTTCGTAGTTGATAAACTTTATTTGAGTAGAAAAATTGCTTAAAAAAGATCAATTTAACGATTTTTGATCATTTTTGACGATTTTTAAAGTACATTTTTGTTTTTTGTTTTTTAAATTTGACCAATTTAATGAGCTCAAAAAGTGTTGGCCAACTAACTCATTCTTTCGTTTGGAAAGCTTGATTTTTTGGCATAAGAACGGAATTTTTATCTCAATCCTAAAGACCGTATCACACTTACATTTTTTCAGTTTTTTTCTCACATTTTTAATGCTCGAACGTGAATAAGTGCAAAAACAGCGCGTTCTGGGGAAATGTGGTTTTATTATGTCTGTCAGGTTAGGGCTCTAAGGGGTTTTCCATTGTTACCTTCCCAAGGGTTACATTTTAGCATTTTTCGCGTTGAGGTAAAAATTTGAACATGTTATAATTTTCCCAAGTGAGTTTAAAAACACGCCACCAGGATGCGCAATGGTCGAAAAAGCTGACCTTGGAAAAGAGCAGTTTGCCTTCTTCACGTTCGAGCATTAAAAATGTGAGAAAAAAGCTGAAAAAAATGCCAAAGTGTGATATGGCCTTAAAGGAGAGTTGTTGTCTGGAATAACACACACACACACACACACACACGCGCGCGCGCGCGCGCGCGTGTGTGTGTGTGTGTGTGTGTGTGTGTGTGTGTGTGTGTGTGTGTGTGTGACTCTAGAGAATTCGTTTCAGAATGCCTCAAAACGGATTTCAATGAAGAAATTTATAAAAAAATTTGATTTTAAAAATTTCCGAGCCGTTGCAATAGCTTCATTTTCTACGAAATTTCGCTAAAAGGACAAAAACGTCTGCCAAGTTGGATGGGGCATAGTGTCCTCGTATACAACACATACCTTGTTTTATAGACCGCTGAAATGTGTCAGTAGACTATGGATTTAGAATAATATGACGGTAATAGCTGTCATTTAGAAGCATATGAAGAAACTCTAAAAATATTATTTCTAAATAATTATTGAGAAAGTAGGAACTGAGTGTTTATACGATTTTCACATGAGGCCCCTACATTATGCGAAAGTGTTATTTGTTTGATAGAATAGGTAATGTGAAATCCTTACACACCCCAAATGGAAATTTTAAAATTCCCTGACATTTCCTGACTTTTCCCTGACCGAACTTCATATTTCCCTGACAAAAAATATCAAACTCATATATAATATATATATATATATATATATATATATATATATATATATATAAATATATATATATTATATATATATATATATATATATAGCGTCACCTTTAGTGCTTCCAAATGAAAATCGTATAATTTAAAAAAGAAAATACAGCCTACTCCAGGAGTAATAATGAAGTGAAGCATGGGAGAAAGGATACTTTTTAAAGTAATTGAATTTGTGAAAGAATTTACTTAAATAGTTTTTAAAAAAATCGCAGTTAGACGAACAGAATGGTTTTGACACACTACATACTTGAGGTAAATAAAATATTCCACAGTAAATTCAGGTAAAAAATAAACTGAGAATGAGCAAAAAACTACAATAAGTTTCAAAACCCAGTTTTGGTATTTTGAATTGAAAAACAGAATAACGAATGCCGAACGGCCACAAGGTTCTTCAAACACTATCGTATCAAAACACTAGATTCTATGACTAGTGACCAGAATAACACAAAATGATAACAATTAACTGGAAGCTCTTAGAAGGAGATGTTTGAGAAACAACTTTTGCAGAACCATAATTATGGTACCTTCACTTTATCTACGTACGTAATGAATAAATGCTTTGTTTTCACATAAAATTGTTATTTCATCACAACTAATTATTTAAAATCGACCATGTGCTGTGCAATGAAGTATTTCATAAGAAAGAATCAGTTCGGTGGACGACAAATTTTTCAGTACGTTGAATTCGTTATAAGGAGCTTAAAAAGCACCAAAAATGGCAAAAACTGTTAAAAATAGTTAAATTTATATATTTTTAGCGGAATATTACTCAAATAAAGTTCATCAACTATAAATTAGAACATACAAAAATTCATGCACGAAAGTTCATTAATATGTGCAAAAAAAATAAAAATAAAAAAAAAAAAAAAAAAAAAAATAAAAAAAAAAATAAAAAAAAAAAAAAAAAAAAAAAAAAAAAATAAAAATAAGTAGGAAACTATTAAAAAAAAAAAAATGCAGAAAAAGCTAGAAAACCCGAAATCATTTTTTGAATAGCGGACCATAATTTAGAATGAGTTTTTTTGCCATAAAATGTATATTTAACAACTTCATTGCCCTCAAAGTTCTCAATTTTCAAAAACAATTTAACCTAAATGTAATACGACAACATTTACTTTCATACTATTTCATTACTTTTCATAACTTTTCATTTAATATTTTAAGGTCTCTCAATTTGTGATCTGAAGCGATTTGTTGAAGATCAGATTCAAATTTTAATCATTTGTGTTTTGAAAAATGAAAAGTTTTTAACAAGGATATTTCTTAGCTATGTGGGTAATTCCAAATTTTCGCCCGACAGCAATAAATGTCTCGCTTTTTTCCACCTACTTCCAATCGGTGCCTGTGTTTCCCATCCCACAAAATCTTTCGTTGGAAAGCTATGCATTTATTACACATGGCTTCACATTTCAATAGGCCAACATGAGAAAGTCCTAGCTTATGTACACCAACTCGTTGTTGGGACTCTTACTGGATCAATCCACTACTCTGTTGGGTTTGCTCCCTAGTTCAATAACCTGTTGAATTTTCTCAAATATAGTTTACTAATAGGTGATGTAGTAACCAGGAGAGCCGAAGACATATCCTTGTCACAATGTATCTGTGTGTAGCGTTGATAATCTTTGAACAGTACCACGACTCTTGACAATTATTTTTTTTATTCGTTTTACCCATCTCTATAAAATATTATGTAGTACGATAAAGTTTGCCGTTTAAGTTTTAAGTTTATGAGTTAAAATAACCTAAAAACACTGCAAATTATTACACAAAGTATTGATTTAAAAAATTTCTGACATTTTGGTGTTTTTTGCAAAATTCCCTGACATTTCCCTGACTTTTCCCGTCACACAAAATTCCCTGACAATTCCAGGTTTTCCCTGACTTTTCCCGTTGGGGGCCACCCTGTA